>JBCFYV010011164.1:45155158-45454657 GCA_039000515.1 Timema cristinae
ACCTACAACTTTAAGGCTTATATTCATAAATGAAGGAACGGATCAATTAATACCTACCCACCTCGGTGGCGTAGTTGGCTAACGCGCTTGTTGTGTTGAGCTAGACTGCTGAGGATGGAGAGATCGAGGTTCGAATCTCGGTCGGGTGAACTGGGAGTGGTTTTTCCTAAATAGTTTTCCACTCTCCCTCCGCGCAAATGTGGGTTCACTTCCTCTAATTCAACCTTCTCAATTCTAAATCCATTAACGTAATTAGTACTAAAAGCGTATAACCCGAACGGGTAGTAAGACGCGGTGCTAAATAGTATTATAATTAATACCTTTCGCCTCAATATTGGTATTGGTGTAAGCCAAACGCGTCTCAGCGTTACTATAGCTGGGGTGCTAATGTTTTCTACTAAAATAATTAAATATTGTCACAATATACGATCCTTTATATTTTCAAGGATCAAATAAAATCACATTTTATGATTTTCTCACAATACTTTTTTTTTAAACTATATATACATAAAATGAAAGTATCATCTGGTATTTCGGAAAAGCGTCTACAACGGCCCGTTTGTTTGGAGGCGGATGTCGTAAATGTATGACGGATGCCTCGATAACCGTCCACGAAGTCATTGGCTATCGGAAGAGGGTTGTTACAGCTTGCTGCCAAGATATGGTCTTGTTCCGGGTCACTTCGTTTATTCGTAGCGGATGAACTGAAATCTGATTATTTTAACAGCAATTTTACCATCAACAAGTGGACATAGAAATCGTTTTAATTTTAAAAGCTGTTTGGTTAAATAACCTAATGTGTCCATAAGATAATGCATACATTTTGGTTAACTAGATACATAAGCTATGGGTCCGTGATTATAATTTAGCCATTCGATAAACTTCAATTATTTAATAAGTTATTGGGTTCGTAATACCATGCAGTAAAGTTTATTATTTGGCTAGATAATCTATTTGTCCGTAATACTACGCTTTGAAATATAGCTATTAGATAAATAAACTAGTGAGTCCGTAATACGACGTGATTGGCATAAATAGCTAGCGTGTCACCTGCTTCGGTGGCTAAATGGTCTGAGCCGTCACACTCACAATAACAGACTAGACCTTCGATGAGGGGGATATTGGTAATCGAATCCCATTTGGGTGTACTGCAGGTTTTTTTAAATCCTAAATTGCTTTTCATTTTTCCCCCTAAAAAATATAGATAGACCCCTCTAAATGTAGACCTCCTCTTTAACCCATTAGAGTAACTAGTATAAAAGCGTATCACCCTAACGGTTAGTAAGATGCGGTGCTAAAAAGAAAAGAAAAAGAAAAAAGCTACGACACACCAAATTGATTTTATTATGTATTTAATCTTTACAGCAGAAGACAAGCTTAAAGCATTTTACACGTAGGCCATCAAAAACTAAACCTAACACTTCAAATATAAGTACGATTTTAAAATTCCTAATAGGGAGCTCATGCCATTGTTAAGAATCTATTCATGTTTTGGCCTGCCATTATAAGAGCCTGTATAAAATCTGTTTAAAATACAGTTTAAAAGCTTTTAGTAAATTACTAACTTAGTTTCAAGTAGATGAACAGTTGAGTGTCAATAATAATCCTGAGATTACACGCGCTAAATAGAACACACTTTATATAATCCACCCCATCTTATTATACTTTCGGGCTAAATGCATTTTAACTAAGATAGTAGGACAAGAATTATCAATGTAGAAGTTATAATAAATTGAACTGCATTTTCGTAGAAGTGGAAATAATTTAGGTTAAAATACCCTCAGTACAACCGTTAGGGATTTGAGTCTCGACCTTCGTAACCAGAAAATCAGACTTATTTTGACGTGACATTTGTTCCGTGTGTTCACAGATGCGGGCGGGCTATAAGGCGTGTCAGTTGATAAAAAAACACTTTGGTACTGTCAAACAAAATATTAAATCAATCTCGACTATTATAGTAGTTCATCATAGTTTTCATTATCTCCCCCTACCGGAAATGTTTTATTGATATTATACGAATGGATATTTATGAGAAAAAAAAGTAACGAAATAGCCATTAAAAAATAAAAGTAAAGATGGAGAAGAAGTAGATACAGCTAAGAGAAGCAAGAGAATCTTTTTTATCGCAGGTTTGAATATGATTTCCCCCTCTTTCCCCTCTCCAACTCCTTCGTGCTTGTAAGTTATGAACATAAGCTGGGTAGCTTTATTTATATGTTTTGTATTTTATTGCATTGTCTTTTCTTTTCTTCGTGTTTTTCGTAATTTATTCAAGCAAACAAATATCAAAAAAGGAAATTTTGAAAGAACTAAGATATTATTATGTTCTACTCGTATTTTTATCATTTGTTGCTCGTGCTGATGCAAGAAATGTTTACCAATATATCTTAAGTTATCTAGAGTTCTTGAAAGAGACGTAGTGATCAATATGTGTTTTAACAAACAATAGCAGAACTAAGCACATGGTGTATATCAAAATAAAATAAGTATTTGATTAAATAAAATGTTTAAGGCAAGCCACTTATTAATTAATTAATTAATTTAATCAAATATAACCAACATAATTCAGCGTTGGTACAGTTTAAAGTCCTCTATATATGATTTATCGATGTGGTTTTTTTCATCTCCTATCCAAGATAAAAAATAATCTCAGCAAATTCGTAAAGTATAAAGTGTCCTATTTTTTATTTGTACGGTATATTATGCACACAATAGACATCATTTACCGAACTATGCGCGGCAATTGTAATGATAATGATGGCTGACTGGCAGCGAACCGCATTAGATAAAAAGATCTAATTCAATTTAAAGCTCAGAACAATTATTATTATTATTATTAGCACCGCGTCTTACTACCCGTTTGGGTTATACGCACTCACGCTAATGTGTAATGGTAGGGTGATTGTGAGATGAAATGGAGGACTTACAGTTTAACGTGGAATCCGAACCACGGTGGAGGCGTAGCATTCCCCACCTTCACAAGATGTCTTGTCAGAGGTGAGGGAAGGGTTTTGTAATCAGATAAATTTGTTCCGGGACCGAGGATTGAATCCCGGACCCCAGCACAGAAATCCGACACCTTACCTCTAGACCGCCAGGTCACTTCTCAGAACAATTAAATAAGGCCCTACATAAGCAAAGAGTCTGCCACAAATAGAAGGAAATAAGAATTAATTGGTCTTACAACTGCTGCTCGGTGTAAAATAATTAAATAACACAATTAAATAAATCGATTCCTTGAACGAGCTATCTTCAGTAACAGTGGGTTGGTTATCAGCAGGCCCCGGATTTGGATGACACGTCATCTTTTTTGTTGGTACATCACATACAATTCTCTCTAATATTCATGATCTCCCTATTACAGAAATGTATATTTTAAAAGTAAAGTTTTAATCATTTTTGTCATTTTTTTATATTATTTTTAAGTCATATTTTTATTCTTTGAGCCATTTTTTAGTCATGTTTGGGTATTTATGTTGAACTATATCTATGTTTTATAAATATATGAATACTCAAACACGTTATTTTTCACCCCACAGCTGTCAGACTGACAAGGCTATATAGGCCTTAAACATAGGAGCCATCAAAACCAAACCATAATCGATTGAGGATGAAAAGAGCGTTTAGTTTTTTAAAAAAATGCCAAAGAGAAGCACTAGTAGTTGAGTATGCTACACAATTTCAGGCGCAATCTAGAAATATTGAACATTTTCATGATTAACTTATTTATTTATATATTATAACAGGGTATTCAGGCACTAGTTCATTTTAGTTTAATATCAACGTGCAAATGTCTATTGTTTATACTATATCGATATTATCGTTAATTGTGTTTTGAGTGACCAAGTGTATACTATTTGTCTTATGCCTGAGCACCGTGAACACCATGAGTCTAGGACAATACACCAATGCTTCACACCCAATCCTTGCTCATAACTGGATGGGTTGAACCTGTAGATATATAATAAATATCTTCGTTGGACCCGTCGTGGTGGTCGCTTGGTCAAATAGATTAGCTTGTCAGTGATGGGGAGGTCGTAATTTGAATTCCAGTTAGAGTACCAAGGGCAATTTTTTTTTTTTTTTACAAATTGTTAAAATTGTTTTATTATTATTATTATTAGCACCGCGTCTTACTACCCGTTCGGGTTATACGCACTTACGCAATGTGTAATGGTAGGGTGATAGTGAGATGAAATGAAGGACCTACAGTTTAACGTGGAATCCGAACCACGGTGGAGGCCTGGCATTCCTAACATTCACAAGATGTCTTGTCAGAGGTGAAGGAAGGGTTTGGTAATCAGATAAATCTTTGCCGGGACTTAAAATTGTTTCTCACATATGTCTACGCATATGTGTGTACCTTTCTCATCCCTATATTATTGGTGTACATATATGAACTTCTTGGACGGGTATTAAGACGCGGGTCACACACAAATAAAACACCACGTTGATTGCAGCAGGGTCCCCTAGATCTATGGTCAACCACACATACATCTTAGCCAAAAGTACAGGCAATTTCCATGCTCGGAAGTTCGGGTGCCTCTAGTAAACATACTTATGTTTATAAATTAAGGAAAGAGATGGGTCGAATTAACATTTTCTTGAATCCTAATGCAAATCTTAGAAAACATAATAAGTACAAGTGTTTAACTTTCTCCCAATTTTTATTTCATTTTTATTCATTTCTTATGATGTTCACTAAAGTGGTAACTAATGGCTTGAGGTATTGAAAAAACACAACATTGCTCAAATCCCCAGAAAGAAAACGCTTTCTCCATACTCATAAGGGACAAAGAAGCCTGTCACTCTCGAAATGTCTTCAAATAAGGAAAATTAACTTATTAAGAAATGATCAAAAATATTATATCTTGTTCTGAAATTATTTAAAAAAAAAAGCAAGAATAATATTTTATAGACGCAATTACATAGACCGTAGTACGTTATTTAAACCCCAACTTAAATAATTTGTATCAAGCGACAAGTGAGTTGAAAGTCAAACTGTCTTGTCTATTATTCAACAATCCTTTTATTAGAGATTAAAACCTCCATTTCTCTTCTCTATGGTATTTGTGATTGCCAGCTTACAATTTAAAGTTATGTTGGTTCCTTTTCTCTGTGGGCTTTGCTGCTAGTGAGAAACGGCGCTAAGAAATGATTATATATTAATTATTCATCATATTAATAATGTTATATACATAGTTAATTACTAAATTAGTAATTTTATTTATAAATTACATTGATTTATTTATTTATTATATTAACCACTTTATTTATTCATTTTTACTATATCAATTCATATTATTTATTATTTAAATATATCTATACATATAATGAATTATCAATATATATATATATATAATTATATTAGTTCATAAAACATTTATTTATATTAATATTTATTATAATTTATATTAAAGATATATATATATATACACACACACACACACCTTTTTTTATTTGTCACCACATATAATTTTCACTACTTACCCGGGCTATATGAATTTAATTACATTTTAACGTAAAGTATAAGGAAATAAGTATTTTAAGAAATGTATCCACATTCACGTGGAGGTAGAGTGAGAAATATTTCTTAAAGAAAACACCCAGTCAGGATTCAAAATCTGACCTCCTCGTCGCTGACAAACCTTACTAGACGAACCTGACATTAATTTAGTCAATATGCCCACCAATGCAGGTACCAACCTATAATGATACTTTAAAGATGAATGATTGATTTAAAAAAAAAATACTGCCTAAACCTTTAACTCAGCAAATGGACATTCGACTAAGGTGTCGGATATGACTTAATAGTGATTGTATCATCGGTTGGGTAAGTAAGACCTTTTTGAAAGTTATAACAGAAATCTACACCATAAAATGATGTCCAGAGGTGATGAAGATTCTTTTATTGTTCTTGGTGGTTCAGTCAATCATAAATTAAACACACATCTGAACCTTTTTGCTAAGATCTAGATTGGCAGCATACTGCCTTGATCCCGCAATATCTTATTGGACGTCGTATTTTGTCACACATAGGCCGAGTCAAAGAGCTCCGAACAAATGTTGTGATCTTGTCGAGTTTGTGGAAATGATTTATTCGCTCTGTTCTATTTTGAGATCACACGAATAAGACCCCAAGTTCATTCCTAATCTATGAATCTGTTGTATCCAATCTACCAAAAACTAAATTTCTTCTTATTTTCAACGGTTACCAGTGGCAACATTTGTTACCAGCGCGTGGATTGCATCACCAATGTCAAAGTGTGTTTTTGAGTTTCCAAGAATTGGGGAGACTCCAAAACTGTGTCAGCTCTAGAAGAACAGGCCATTATTGATCAAAATAGCTAGTGGAACAGCTGCACGTCATGTAATTATTAATTAGAATAATAAAATCAATACGGTTTATTTTGGTTGATAGTGCTTTAAAGGTTAACAATAAGTAGTTTATGTAATCTTAAATTGATTGTAAACCGGAAAGCCGCATCAATGAACACGTGGGATAGAACGCCAAGCTCACCCAGCCTGGTTTTCGGTGACCGGGAGTTCGGGGTTAAAATCCCGTCTGGGTGTACTTTGTGTGTATTTTACCAAATTATTTGCCACTCTCATTCACACAACTGCTGGGGTCCCTCCCTCTAAAAATTATATCTTCCTCATCCCTTCCCCCATTAGTTCAATTAAATAGTAAGACACGGTGAACATACAAATCAAATTAAAACTGAATAATTATTTCATCTCTAGTTTACTTGACTTTGACCAGGAGAGTTTGGGTCATTACCAACCCTATGTAACGAAGGAGATTTTTTTTTTAAAGATTAGTTAAGGTTAAGTATTCCCTTAAAACTCGCCCTTTTACATCTGAACCATTTTGTTAGTCAGTATTTATTGAGAATAGCTTGAATAAAGCATAAAACACAAAACATAAAACAAAACTTATAGCATTGTTAGGTATATAAACATTCGTAAACTGGTTTGTCAAACTTAAGATTGTTGGATTTTACAAGCTACTTACAATTATTATTTTTCATAATAAACATTTAGCTATCAATCATTATAGATAAATACCAAGAAATTCAATTTAGTTTTAAATCATGCCTGCACCAAGTGTATCAAGGAGCTGCAGCAATAAGCAATGGCGTTCAGCTACACTGGATGTAAACCATGGCGTTCAGCTACACTGGGATGCAAACCATGGCGTTCAGCTACACTGGATGCAAACCATGGCGTTCAGCTACACTGAGATGAAACCATGGCGTTCAGCTACACTGGATGTTAACCATGGCGTTCAGCTACACTGGGATGAAACCATGGCGTTCAGCTACACTGAGATGTAAACCATGGCGTTCAGCTACACTGGGATGTAAACTATGGCGTTCAGCTACACTGGGATGAAACCATGGCGTTCAGCTACACTGGGATGTAAACCATGGCGTTCAGCTACACTGGGATGAAACCATCGGCGTTCAGCTACACTGAGATGTAAACCATGGCGTATTACTCTCAGCTACACTGGGATCAAACCATGGCGTTCAGCTACACTGGGATGTAAACCATGGCGTTCAGCTACACTGGGATGCAAACCATGGCGTTCAGCTACACTAATGGCTTCACTACCATGGATTAAACCATCTTCAGAAGGATGCAAACTATGAGTGAAATGCAGCTGTAGTGTAGGTTTTCAACGTTGGCGTTTGTTTGGGCTTGAGTGTTGCGTCTTTCTTCAAATATGAGGAATCATGCAACGCTGGACTGTAGATGTAGCTTATATTTCTCTAGTTTTCTACGCCCTATCAACCGACAGCAAAGAGTATTTAGCACATCTAGGCGGGAAAAATGTAGATAATTACCACTATAAAACAAAGAAACAAATACATATTTTTAGACTACCCACTAAACAAGTAGCTTCCAGCCTGGAGGTCGCGGCTTGTTTCGGGTGGAGTTGTAATTCTTGTTGAGGTTATAGATATATGTTTACATTTTAAGGTGATTATAATTATTATAAGAAGGTGTATAAATCAAATAGAAATGTAAGTGATTAATTAAAGAGATAAAATCTGTCAAGCTACCGTTTAAGTTTCCTTTTGTTTAGTTAACCCTTTTAGTTAATCTTTCACTTAGTTTTATGTAGCAGTCTTGTGCTTAGGCGAGTTGTGCTCTTAACATAACTTCCAAAATACGCAATGGGCTCGCTGATTCTCTTTTTAGCAATCCTACTCAATTTGTATAGTCATTCTATGAACAATTTATATTAATTAAAATAATATAATAAATAAAGTTCACGATAAAAACTTAAGATATAAAAAAAAAACAGGCACTTGCCTCAAAATATCTTCACCCGAGAATGCAAGTGTTCTATCTAAAAAATTGTTAAATTTGAGATATTTGGTGTTTACGTTTATTTATAATGCATATGATTCACCTGCGGTGAAATTGAAACTATTATTATTATTATTATTTCCGCAAGTCAATCATAGACTTTGCCTTAAAATATGAGTGAAGAATGACCCTGGGCACGGGATGAATCCTGTATAGCTCAGCGGTAGAGCATTGACGTACTAAGTCAAAGGTCCCAGGTTCGATTCCCGTGTCCAGATGTCAATTTTTCAATTTTCAGAATACTATATAATTATTTAGAATATAAAACTCGAGTTGTCAACCAGTAACATTGGTTTTATACACAAGGTCAAATTTCAGTGCTCTTTTATATAAAAGTGAAAATTTTGACATAGAACACTTGCATTCTCGGGTGACGATATGCTACCCTCCTCACAAGTAGGCAAGTTATAAAAGGAGGATGTCTCTCATTGTCTGGTTTGCTGGTAACCAGGAGATTGAGACTTTAGTTCCGATAGGGTGTATTAAGAGGTTTTTTTTTCACCCTAACTGTTTTTTCCTAATCTCACGCTACACAGAAAAGCCCAGACGGGAAATAAAACGTGGGATGAGAAGTGTTCGGGTCTTGAATCAAAATTAAAAAGTGTTTTTAATTATGTTTTTTTGTCTATTATTTTAGATGACAGTTCTGTTAGGATTTACTTTCCTCGTGCACTTTAAAATTATATATTTGTATTAGATGGTTGTAAAGTGTGGCTACTCGTTAATCAACTTCATTACACTTTCATTCAACGTCACACTAGATCAAATTAAAATTTCTAAAAATAGAAAATACACATATCTCAAATAAATATAGGTTACTATGCATTCTTCAAATAACTCCTTTGACGATACTTTTTAAGTGTCCATGTTTCACACATGTGCTTACCAATATTTCACACAATTTATTTAACTGCCCCTAGTGAAAATATTACATAGCTATACTTTACACAAATTAAAAATGAAAACAAACTATGAAATATGCTAATCCTAGCGCTATAATTTCCTTCTCTCACAAAGGCATCCTTCATCAATATTCTCTCTTCAGCTTATCTCATCCAGACTCGGCTAAAGCCATATCATCTCCGCACGGACCAACCCAACCCAGCCTTCCTTTGTTTCGAATTTAATGATTGTAATTAAAACATAAAATAACAAGTAGAGCAATTAAAAATGTATGTGGTAGACTCCTCGATATTAACTAATCAAAGCGTCAAGTCAATTTAATGAGAATATTAAACTATTAAAGTTAATCACAAGATTAAATTCATCCAACCAATACTTTATAACTAACATAACACTTTAGCCTGCTTCGGTGGCCAAATGGTCTAAGGCGCTGTACACTGTGGGCTATACTGCCGATAACGGAGAGATTAAGGTTCAAATCTCGGTCGGGCGTACTGAAATGCTGTTCACCCAAAATTGTTTTCCACTCTCCCTCCAGGAAAATGCAGGTACACTTCCTTTATATATCCTTCCTCATTCCCTAAAAATACTAGCGTAATTAAAACATAAGCGTATAGACCGGACGGGTAGTAGGACGGGGTGATATATATATATATATATATATATATATATATATATATATATATATATATATATAATATATATACACAAATAACATAAAAAACTACTAATTTTTATATTATTAAAAGGATGTGATCAGTCATAAACAATTATCTTACTAATCATTTAGGTTATACGCTTATATACTAATTAGGGATTAAGAAGGCTATATTCATATGAAGTGTACCCGCATTTGCATGTATGGAGAGTGGAAAATTATTTTGCAAGAAAAACCTCAGTACATTCGACCTAGATTTGAACCTCAATCTCCCCGTCTTCGACAGTCAAGTCTACTGCGATAGTGGCGCGTTATACCATGTGGTCACTGAAGCGGGTTACATATGGTTAAGTATTCAAAAGTTCATAATTATAATAATGTTGTCAATTATCATAATCGGAGAATATATTATAAGTAGGGGTCTAACGTTTGATTTTTATAGTTAAAAATAGGCCTTCACTAAAATTAGGCATTCTAAATCCGTGTCTTATTTGATTGATTAGTTATTAAGTTATTCTAAAGAGTTATCAAAAGCTTCAAATAATACTCCCAATGAATTGCCTATTGTATAGTTGGGTGACCTGGCAGTCTAGGAGTAAGGTGTCAGACTTTTGTGCTTGGGTCCGGGGTTCAATCCTCGGTCCCGGCACAGATTTATCTGATTACCAAACCCTTCCTTCACCTCTGACAAGACATCTTGTCAATGTGGGGAATGCCAGGCCTCCACCGTGGTTCGGATTCCACGTTAAACTGTAGGTCCTCCATTTCATCTCACAATCACCCTACCATTACACATTAGCGTAAGTGCGTATAACCCGAACGGGTAGTAAGACGCGGTGCTAATAATAATAATAATAATAATAATAATAATAATAATAATAATAATAATAATAATAAATAATAATAATAATAAAATAATATTGTATAGTTTATCATTCCATCATTAATTAAATGGGCTAAGAATGTAAATACGATTATTATACTATTTCCTGCTATTGTAGCAACATGAGTTTACAATATATTTTTTTTAAACGTGTTTTCTATGAAAATCATGTATTTGTTGGAAGAAAGGTAGGGAAAATTCAAAGATATTTCTTTATGCCAACATGGATAACATTTTACGATATTATTTGTGTTGCTTTATATGTATTGATAAAATCTTTCAAAAATGACAGCTGCGGGCAAATAACATGACTTGATGTATTAATATAATAAAATTGTTTTAATAACTTTAGTAACTAACATAATATATTGGTTTTTTTTTCCTACCAGTACCATTGCAGCTACATCTAAATTAAAAATATTTTAGAAATTGAATTTAATTTAGTTTCATTGTTTATTTCTTGCGGTTTTGTTTTATCCTCGAATTCATGCTGTGTTCCTGATTTATAGCTGCCACGCTGATAGAAATCAGCTGAAAGGGGTCACAACCTCTGGGCTCTGATTGCTAGGTCAGCGAGTGACATGGGACCGGGTCACCGCGCAGTGTTGCCATATCGTCGTCATGACTGACACATCACCAGACGGTGAGTACGACAACATTGTTCTTTTCTTTCCCTAGCCTCCCCGCTTTCATAAAATATTAAAACGTGATATCTCCAATAGACTTATTATTACTACAAAATAGCTAGCATGATTGACATATGACTTACAAGGGGTTACTTATGTGCTGTCTAGAAAAAATTCTACAGTGACTCAAATTACGTTACATACACATTCTCGTATAAATAGACGTGTGTTCGTGGTTGGCCTGGTAGCGATGTTGACGAAATGTTTATGACCTAGGTCCGAGACGATATCAGATCTCGGTTTGGTAACTCTTTCCTTGACTGGATGGTTATGAGTATGGTTATGAGTTATGACCAATGAACCGAGAATTTGTGTGTCAATTTCAAAACAGGATCACTTATTATGTCAGATTTAAACGAGTATAACTCCGTAGTCAATGGGTTTTAAGTTTTTTTAAATTAAAATGGACAGCAATGTCTAGCTAGAAATACATAACAGTAAATAGATACTTAAATTTTATTTATTTATTTATTATTTAGCACCGCGTCTTACTACCCGTTCGGGTTATACGCTTCTAATTACACTAATAAATTAGGAATTGGGAAGGTTGAATTAAAGGAAGTGAACCCACATTTGCGTGGAAGGAGAGTGGAAAACCATTTAGGAAAAACCACCCCCAGTTCACCCAACCGAGATTCGAACCTCAATCTCCCCATCCTCAGCAGTCGAGCTAAATACGACAAGCGCGTTAGCCAACTACGCCACAGAGGCGGATAGATACTTAAAAAAACTGTTTAGTTATGGATAAATAAAAAAGAGAGTACTATATGAGCTAGGCCTATTTAATATTATGTACATACTTCATGTTTTCTTAAGGTTATTTTTGGAAAGATATATTAGGTTTTATATTTTGTATAAATATTAGGACTAGTCAAAGCAAGCACCAATCCAATTAAGAATAAAATTAAATAGCTCATTTTCTGTTGATTTGCATTACGTGTATTATGAATACACAAATCCACCTACCAGCCGTTATAGCTACTCCACTCCATTCGCCATTTTTGTTTTAGAAAAATATCTCGAAATTATTTTCGCGCACCACCTTGATTAGAACCACTTGCTCGTAAACCCTCGATACCAAGACTTAGCCAAGTGATTCGCGAAAACTCGCCTTATGTTGGTCCTGCTTGGTGAAGGGGTAGGTTATATTTAGAGGACGTTTACTCGTATTTATGTTAAGGTAGATTGAAAACCAATGTAGTGAAAACCACCTTCAGTACGTCTGAACGTGATTCGAACCTGGATATCCCCGTTATCGGCCATCTGGTCTACTGCGAGAGTAACGCGTTAGACCATGCGGCCACTGAAAAGTGTGACGCCAAGTTTTCCACGACCTAATCTAGAGAATTTGTAATAGTAGGGTCGTTTAGAGGAAGTGCACCCACATTAAAGTAGAGATAGAACGATAAACATTAAATATAAGCCCTGGTTTGTGGTAAATAAAATGATTGTATTTTGCTAAATGAAAAGTTGCTTTTGGGTATTAAAAGTCGGTACATAAAATTCCTATTTTGACTAAATATATATTAAAAATAACCTCATTTAAGTGGTGTAGTATTGTCGATAGAAAAATTACGGCTATGTGTTTCATTCTTCAATTTAAAATATTTGCCCATTGACGGTTATAATAGCCAGATCAAACACATATTTTAGAGGAAAATAAATTTTCTAAATTAAGAACTTTGAAACCACACATGTAACTTGTAAATTAGAAATCACCAGAAAAATATGGAGTTGTAAAACTAAAGCAACTAAAACGTGTCTTTCTTCCTAAATAAATAGTCAAAACACAATACTTCTTCGTTGTAATTATTACGGTATGTCATTACACGTGAAATGAATAAGTTTTTAAGCGGAATTATTCTAATATTGAGTAAAAACTCGCAACTATAAAAATAATTCACTACTAAAATAGTCTCTATGAACTATTGATATGAACGTACCAAATTATTTTAATATTTACATGCTTAATTCATCATGAGACTTCCCTTTTCTAATCATAGGTCCAGATCACCAACACTATTCCTCATGAGATTAGCTTTTTCCTTGCTAATCAAAGACTTAGACAAGCAAAAATATCCCTCATGGTATTAACTTTTTCTTTTATAATCACAGGGTTATATAAGCATTACTATTCCTCGTGGTATTAACTTTCCATTTGCTAATTACAGGTTTATACAGGGTGATCCTAAAATCACGTAACCCTGTTTTACAAGGATATTTCTCGCAGAAGAACATGGAAAATGAGCATGTTGTTTATATTTATGACTACACTGTAATGTTGGCCTGGTGTTATGCAGGTTAAGTGACCTTGAGACATAGACATACACTAGGTATAGCCAGTTCAGTTATAGAATTTGAAAGTGTAAGATGAGTTTCACACGAGTATTCATTTTGGAACATTATTTTAAGGCCAGCTCGTACATGGAATGCCAAAAATCATGTGTGCGTAGTTTTTCAGAATCACGCGTGCCGAATAAATCAACAATATGCCGAACTGTACACTGCTTCTTGAAACAGGCAGCGCGAGTGACAAGAAGCATTCGGATGGCCTTCAAGTCTGACTGATTAACGTTTGAATGGGTTAGGCAGTGCTTAGAACGGTCACCCAGGAAGTCCCAAAGAATATTATCGCAGCAGACTTTATGAGCTTTGGAACAACATAGAGGTGTACGAGGTGGCTGAAACTTGTGCCGTATAAAATTAACACAATTCAAGAACTCAAGGAAGCAGACAGAGGGAAAAGGTTGCTATACTGTGAATGTTTCCGAGAACTCGTGACCATGACAATGCTGGCTGAGTTTTTTTTGTTGATCATGTGATTTCTAAGGGCTTGTTGCCACCTCGTTCCCCAGACCTAACGCCACCTGATTATTTTCTGTGGGGGATACTTAAAACAGACAGTGTATGCAAACAGTCCTCGACCCTTGGCTGAACTGCAAACCAGCATTGAGAGGTGCATTGCAACCATATTCCATGTAATAATTCGTCGTATGTCTAGAAATATGGTTAAACGAGTGAATTTGTGTTACAGAGGAGGTGGATATCACTTTCAACACCTTCTGTGATTTCCTTATGGTTTAATGTTTGGTTTACATTTGAGGTATATATTATGTGGCACAAAATATAAGTTTTTTTTCTTTGGATTGCGTGACTTTTGGATCAGCCTGTATATAAGAAGTTATATTCCTCGTGGGATAAACTCTCCCTTTTCTAAGCACAGGTTTATATTAGCAATACTATTCCTCATGCGATTAACTCTCCCTTTTCTAATCACAGGCCTTTATCAGCAAGAATATCCCTCATGGGATTATCTTTTCTTTCTTTTTTTATAAAGACTTATATCATTAACTCATATGTCTCTTGATGTTAGATGAAGTAAAAAGTAGATCCAACTAATCAAGCAATAATTTATAAAAACTAATAATTATCACTAATTTTTACAACCGCTATAATATGTTTAAGACCGAATATAGTATTTCCGAAATATTTCTCCAACTTAATATCATTTAAAAAAGTAAAAACTTTTGTTTATTCAAATTTTATATGGATTTTATTCCCATCCTTAAAGTAGATTTGTTTAGTTTATTTATACTTCATTGGCTCATATAATGTTCGATGATAAATGCCAGTTGCTTCCTTCACAGAAGGGTGGTAACGGGAGGTGGTTGAGCTGATTCTAACTATCACGGTAGATAAATATTATATCGCTCAGCCATGTTTTATGATTCCCGCTCGGCAAGCGTAGATACACAGATTATTTTCCACACTGTGCTCCAAGTATTGATGAGAGATAATATTTTAATACGTTACTGAGGAAGTATTAATGGAAATAAAAATAAATTTATGAAATGTGGAAGAGTTCCGCTCACGTATCTTCTGTAATCTATATCAGGATATAATATTAGGTTAAGCTGGTAATCTTACCATTTGGAAATAAATTATAATAAAATAATTGGTTCAATTTATTTAAAAAGTTTCTAATTAGTTTAAATTATTATTATGTTTTTTTTTCGTAGGAAAGGGCAATTTCTTTTGTCCGTGAACTTATACCAATATGCGCCCTGTCCTATGCCGCTTGCTTCAGCTACAAGAATTTTCTTCTTGACCTCAAGTCATCCAATATTTGAATCCGTTCTTCCTAAGCTCCTCTTTCCCTCAACCTTTCCTTCTGAGACGTCATACAGGATACATTTCATCATAAGGATGTGTCCGATCCATGCTTTGTACCAAAGAATCACATTTAAAAGAGCTTACCAACTCTTCTTAGGATTTCTTCATTTGTCACCTTTCTGTCCGCCTGATCTTCTCAAGTCTTCTCCAACACTAGATTTCAAAGCAGTACAAGTATTTCTTTCCATCTTCCTAAGAGTCCAAGTTTCTACTCCATACAATGCGATGCTCTATATGTAGCATTAAATTAGTTTCTTCCCCAGTTCCAAACTCAACTTGCCGATCAGCAATAACCTCTTCTTGTTGAAGCTTTCCTTGGCCATGGCGATCCTCGACCTAATTTCCTGGATGCAGTAGGTATCCTTTGTCAGACTTCCCAGCTACTTGAAACAACTCTATGTGTTTATTTTATTTTAAAGATTATACCTCCAGACCTTGGATTGAACTCGTCATTGCCCTACCAACTGATATATTTATTGGTGTGTTCTTTCAAAGATGCTTGCTCGAATCCGTGTCTGGAAATATTTTTCAAATAAATTACATTACATACAATTCGAATGTTAAAATAAGGAAAATTATGAGAATAAAACCAGGGTGTTTAGCTTGTGATTATTTAACTAAATTGTATTTGATGGAGTGATGATTACAACTGAGTATAACATTTATGTAGCATTAATAAAATAACTGTGATAATTTTATGAACAGGTTACAAGAGTACAAGGGAAAAAGGGGGGGAAAGTCAATTTTAACTCAATCTGCCATCTGTTAGGCAATCATGAACATGAAATCTTTCTAATGCACTTTAGGTTATGGCTAAAAGAGGTTTCTTTCATATTTAAATTAGTTAAAAATATTTTCTGGCATTATTACGTAGTTTAAGATATAAAAGTAGTTTTCCTGTAAAATATTTGTAATACGACTCTCCCCCTTTTCCCTTGCACCCTTAAAATACACAGAATATCAGAATCAAGGTCACATAAAAGATGGTTTTCCCCATTCGATTCTTAAAATACATTTTTTTTCCTAATAACACATTTCTGCTGTTCTTTACTTTTACGAGATAATAAAAAACTATTTAATAAAACTAAGACCATGAATATTTCTTTATGCTTCCTATGGATTATGAAAAATGAAAACATATCTCAATTTCTTATCAAGCAAAATATTTTTCGGTCTTTTGTGTACTTGTAAAGTGTATATTAGTTTTTAGAGGAGAAATTTGTAAAAAATGCCATAAATATGGTATGTCAATAATCAAGTCACCCGCCTCAGTGGTGAAGTTGGCTAGCTCGCTAGTCGTGTTAAACTAGACCACCGAGGACGGGGAGATCGAGGTTCGAATCTCGGTCGGGTGAACTGGGGGTGGTTTTCCCTAAATTGTTTTCCACTCTTCCTCCTCGCAAATGTGGGTTCACTTCCTCTGGATTCAACTTCAACCTTCCCAATTCCTAATCCATTAGTGTAATTAGTACTTAAGCGTAAACCCGAACGGTAGTAAGACGTGGTGCTAAATTAAAAATAATCATCACAAAAGTTTACCGAGTGGTCTAAGAACCTGATTGCACCTAGTAGTCACTAACGTAAAAGTCGGAATTTGAATCGGGACCATGTGTACCGGTAATGGTTTTCACACCCTCTCTCCGCACTAATGCAGATTCACTTGGTCTAATACTACCTTCCTACTCTTGTCCCGTCCTTAATAGAGCTTTCATCCAACGCACAAATAAATAAGACAGTCAGTTTATCCCGATTTAAATTTAAATATATTATCTTAATGAGTTAATTCAAGAGTTAAATGAAACAATAGGGACACTTTCTACTGTAATTGATTTAAATCTTTGATTTGTTACGAAAACTTCAGAAAACTTTCCTAGAAACAATCCTGTTTGATTAATTTGATTGCATTTATAGTTTGAGTTATTCAACCTGTTGTGCTGTCAACTGTAATACCACCCGCTTTGGTGGCCCCATGGTCGAAGGATACGGCCATTCTTGCGACCTGTTTACCGCAGCAAAAACACCGCAACATGGTCGCAACCACGCAGAGCTCTGTTTTATGTGAAGATGGCTATACCAGGTGACAGCTACCGGGTCGCAACCACCAGAGCTCTGTTTTATGTGAAGGTGGCTATACTAGGTGACAGCTACCTGATCGCAAACCACGCAGAGCTCTGTTTTATGTGAAGGTGGCTATACTAGGTGACAGCTACCTGATCGCAAACCACGCAGAGCTCTGTTTTATGTGAAGGTGGCTATACTAGTGACAGTACTTCGCAACCACGCAGAGCCTGTTAGTAAGTGGCTATACCGTGACGCTACGTCGCAAACCCCCAGAGTCTGTTTTATGTGAAGGTGGCTATACTAGGTGACAGCAACCTGGTCGTAAGCACGCAAAATCTGGTTTTATATGAAGTTGACCATACTAAGCAACAGCTACCTGGCCACAAACGGTCTCCCATATAAATAACATTACTTGACGTTCTAGCGACCCGGTCGGTGCATTTTTTCCTGCAGTGACCAGGTCGCAAGATTGGCCGTAAAGGGTTTCCTACCGCAATATACTAGACTGCAAACACGGGAAGATCAGAGTTCGATCCCGTTCGTACAAACTGAGGGTAGTTTTCCTAAATTGTTTTCCACCCTCTCTTCATCTAAATTAAACCTTCGTAATCCTTAACACATTAGTGTATCTAGTACGTAGGTGTATAACCCTAACGGGCAGTTAAACAAGGTTCTAAAAATAAAATTTAACATTATAATCTCCTTATATAATTTATATAATATTCACTATATATAATTGCTAAAGAAGAGAGAGATGAAACAATTAATACATAAATTATTGGTATCCAATCAATTATTAAAGTCATTAAAATTGAATCGGCTAAAAATTCACTAATTCTTATTTGATAAAATAAACCTTTTGATGATTGTGTGTTTGGGATCACTTGTATTTTTACTGATAAATCTCCATTCAAAAGTTCTCAAAACTGTATTTGGAAACGAACCCAATGGGGACGCTTGAAAAGTACGACGAGATGTATCCCAGCGTCTCATCAATCTGACATGGACCAAAATAATAAATACATTTAGTATTTTATTAATATACTGATTTATATAGATTAATTAAGAAATGGGCCAGAGAAGAGTAAAGGATAATATAGAAAGGAGGTTGAAGACAGGGTGGGGAACAATTGATGAAAAACTACCCCAATACACCAGGCTAGGATTTAAACCCCGGCCTCTCACTCACCAGTAAACCAGTCTAAATATGTTTGACCTACATGACTTGAAGCGATTGTTGTAGTAGCATTTCAAGAAGTGGTTGTGCACTAACCGAAGATAAGAACTTGGCTTCAACGATTATTTAATTATTGTTTTTTTTGTAGGGATATTTAAAGTAGATGATTAACAAACTAACTTAATTATTGGAGACACAACTTACAACCTCCAAGAGTGATATCATCCGTGTGAAAGCGTAACAACCAATTTCACTAATGATACATTTAATGTAATCGAATACATGACTCTTAACTTAGAAGATCCGTTACCGACTGAACCAAATCTAAAGACATTTGTAGTTTTTTTAGCACAGTGTCTTACTAACCGTTCAGGCTATACGCTTATGTACTAATTACACTAATGGTTTTAGGGATGAGGAAAGTTATATTTATAGAAAGTTTACCCGTATTTGCGTGAAGGGAGAGTGGAAAACCATTTTGGAAAAAAACACCCTCAATATACCTGACCATGGTTCGAACCTCAATCTCCCTATCATAGGCAGTCTGGTCTACTGCGAGAATAGCATCTTAGACCACACAGCTACCAAATCGGGCTATTTTTGTTGTCTGCTACCCTGCCTTAGTCAGTAGTGCGTATGGTTTCTGAGCAAAGCGTCTCAGTTTTGATTCCCAGCATGTCCGGAAAATGTATCGCAGTGATGAATTGACTTCTGGTAGTCTGAGTGTTGCATCTGTTCAAGAACTAAGCTAGTTTGTAATTCGTGTGACGATATAATCAGTAGGTAGCCTATATAAAATCTTACCTTAAAAACCCTTTTACTTTACCGCGCTTTAGTACACGCTTGGCTTGAACTCATACGTTAATACTGTTATGCTAATGTAAAAGAGTCAAAAGATAAATTAAATAATGGTTTCATCAGTTGTTCTTTATAGTCGTGAAATTTACCTTACATAGAGCTAATACATTTAGGATGTTCGAAAAAAAAAAGTTCATAGAATGATATCAGGTCCAAATATGAATAGAGATAATAGAAAGAGGAGGAGTTATTAATTATGAGATACACACTCTGTACTCAACACCAGATATTGTTAGGGTAGTCATATATCACGCAGGTTACGTTGGACAGGACGTGCAGCGCGAATGGGAGATTCTAGAATCATGTTCAGGGCACTTACTGACTTTCTAACATCAATAGGGAAGATACTATTGGGAAGAGCTGGACGCAGATGGAAGGATAACATTAGAATATACCTGAAATAGATTGAGTGTAATGAGATGGATTGGATAAAACGATCTCAAGATAAAAATAGGGCCTAATGAGGTGGACTGGGCAGTAGCTAGAGATAGGGACAGGGTGTAATGAGGTGGACTGGACAGAACTGTCTCAAGAAATGGATAAGTGGCGTAATTACTTTTCGTGTGGCATTGAACTTTCTAGCTCTTTTTACCATGGAGAGTAAGTGTGATGGAAGTAGGTATAAGGAAAGTAAAATTGTATAGTAAATATACCCGAATTTGCTTGGAGAATAATTTGGAAACTATTTAAGACAAACTACCCTACAGACCTGATGGGATTAAACCCCGATCTTCTCACCAGAAATATAGTCCAACACGAGAAACACGTGCTAGAGCATGCGACCCTGAAGTGGATGAATACCCCCAAATGAAGGGAAATACTTGCTCTTTCAGAAAGGTGAGTGCAACTTTAACGTGCTGTTTGGTTGTGAATGAACTCGTGAGGTGCACGTGTGCACTGTAGGCGGCCTTGGTTTTTGGCACGTGTCCAGTGAGGTGGCTGGTACACCCAGACAGTCTGCGGCTGTTTTTGAAACTATGCCAGGATGTTGCTCTTGGGAAGACGCGGTCACATCGGGCTGCAGGCGGGTGGGTGACCCCACGGCTCGATAACATTAGCGGTTCAGAAAACTTCGACTCTTTTACTTTTTAAAAAGCTAGAATATTCGAGAAGAAATTTATAGACGTTAAATTTATTTTATTTATTTCATCGTGTATTACACTACCTGTTCAGGTTATAGGCCCACGCATTTATGTAAATTTATGTTAATAGGTAAAGAGGAGGACAGAAGCATTTTAGAAGATATCAACCCACGTTTGCGTGAAGGGAAAATGATTTTAAGCATTTATGAAAAAAAAAACCTTTGTAGACCCAACCGTGATTCTAACCCCAATCTCCCCGTCATCAGCAGACTAGTTTAACACGAGAGTGATGTCTTAGACCATTTGGAAACTAAAATGGGTCATACATTAAAAAAAAATTGAACTTATAACGTTACCAGGTGGAGCTGTCCTTCAGTAGGAGAACAGGCAGGGAATAGGAAAATACAAAGACAATAGAATGGGTGTTGTGATCCTCCCCACTCCCCAATAATGAAAAAGCAAATTATTGACATTTTGCACTTTTAAAGGTGGAAAATTAGATTTTAAACTATGTTTACAAGTCTATAAATTATGTATAGAGTCATAGAAAATAGTTTTGTGTTCATTCCAGTAAACACCAATCTCATACACTTGCAAAGGTTTTATCAATATTTTACTTAGTGCAACATCTGATTGGTAATATTATCTCAGTTGCTTAACTCAGTAAGTAGTACCCTTAAAGAGTCTGTATCACCCTACGGATAACGCGTAACATAGGAAGGTAAGCTTGAACTTCAAAAAGCTGACGTCACATTGTAATGCATTTAAACTGAAGTCTTCATTAGAAATCAAGGGGAATCAGACCATTTAAACCGTATTAACGTTTAAAACTAAATTATAATGGATTTAATATACAATATATTATGTTATGGACGTTGCCTAACGGTGAAGTCATGGAATGTCAAGATATAATTTCCATGTTAGTGAATTTACGCACTATTCAAGAGTTTTAAAGATATAACATTGAAAAAACATAATTTTTAAATAATTGTAAAATTGATTTTACATTGTCACACATTTATTTTCTTTATCTTTAGGTAGTTTTTTTTTGTAAACTTATTTTTTATAAATCCTGTACAAATTAAGTTATTAGGCTTGGTCACAAAAATGGCCTGTACGAATCTTCCTGCCAGGATGTAAATTAAAAAAGCCCTTGGTAGCATATATGTTTATCTAGAATAGGAAACAAGAAAACGGTAATTTTAAAAAGCAAGTCAATGTTAACCATAGTTTAATGACTCTGTAAACTCGTCAGAGGAAGAGGGTAGATTGCATCAGTAGATAGATTAGATGCATCACAGGTTGAACTTATAATTTTCTTTCCTCTCTTTCTATTTCGTACATTGGTGTATAAGTGTGATAGTGCTTAGACTGCTTAAGTGAGTCAAGTTAAGATGCAACCCACTTCGCAAAATAGCTTTGAAATCTCAAAGTATTAATATATGATCGAATGACCTTAAATACTTCAGCCACAGCCAATTTATTTTATTTTAACGATACCAGACCCACTTCAGTGACGTAAGGCATCACTCTAGACAGGATTTCCAACGATGCCGAATTCGGGGTTCAAATCTCGGTAAGATATACTGAAGGTGTTTTTTCCCAATGGCTCTCCACTATCTCTCCTCGTTAATACGGGTGCATTTCCTCTAAATTCAATCTTCTATAGCTCAGTAGTGTGATTATGTGAGTTTCCCAAACGGGCAGTAGGACGTGGTGCACACATAAAAACCCAACCTAAGGGTCATGTGACACTTCCTATAGAGTTAGAAGAGACGCTCCCTTAATGCCCTCTCAGAAGAATCATAAAATGTTTGACTGCATCATATTTTGTGATCCGATTGCCAATTATAAGCCTCATTCGATACTTTGGAGATAAATCATCGATCGAAATATTATCTACATCGCTAGTAACTCTTATGGGGTACAGTTTCAGCTGATATAGCTATATATTTTGTTTAATATAGATGTGATTTATTTAAAATGGCTTTGCTTCATAGGGTTCAATTCCCTTACTACTCGTCCGGGTTATACGCTTTTGTACAAATTATTCTAATGGTTTTAAAGATTATGAAGGTTATATTTAGGGGAAGCGTGCCCGCATTTGCATGGATGGAGATTGGAAAAACATTTGAAAAACCACCCTCAGTACACCCGACTGAGATTAGAGGCTTGATCTCCCCGTCATCGGCAGTCTAGTCTAACCAGGAAAAGCACGTTTGGCCACGTGGCTATCAAAGCGGGTGAGAGAGCTGTTATTTTTAATTATGTCGTAGTTTCCCAATCTTTCTCTGAGGTAATGCAGGTGCATTTTCTTTAAGATAACCTCACTATCCCTAATATTAGCTCGTTAATAACTCTTGTGTCACAAGTGCTCAGTTTCTAGTTATTATATATACTACTATAAAGCCACACGGCTGACTCACTCACTGACATTAATGTTTACCCACTTCCAGATGAGCTAGAAACTTGAGATTTGGCTAACTTATAGCTTCTGGTTTGTAACCGACTGTAAAATTACAAAAAGTGTTTAAAAAAAATTAACCCCCGAAAAAAAAATTAAAATGGCGTAGCAACTTTAAAGTCGGTGCGGACCTTTCTTTGGAGGTTTCTTTTGGCTAAACGGTAGGGCCTTCAAAAAACGGCTCTGGAATTACATAAGTTACAAACTTTAAGTGTAGACGTTCTATACGCTATGTATAATGATTGGTAAATTATGGACATAATACTGTATAGTCCTATCTTATCTACGGTTGGAGTGTAGGTAAGGGAAGGTTATTTTTTAGCAATAACTGGCTGGCAATATTATTATAAGCGTTTGATAACACTTGTTTGATAATTACCAAGCAAATAAAAAATATGCACACATAGGTTTACGTTAGTGACTTCCAGCCAATGTCTGTAATAAATAAAATTGTCAGTTATCATTGTCTACATTCCTACCGTAGATTAGCTATATATTAATGCGTTCAGCACTTGGATTTGTCAGTGTTGTATCTGTCCAATGATATAAGGGCCCTAGGCTCAATTCCCAATACATCTAAATTAATTGTTGAAAAATTTGGGGTTGCATCCTTTCTCTTTCCAGAGGGCCGGACTGATAACCTGGGCTCTAAGTTCGGTTTTAAGCTGTAAGTCATGTGCTGATATAATCAGTTGACTCAACAAGTGCATGGTAAATACATGTGTATCTGCGTCTTACCACCCATCCTGGATGGGAGAATTTTAATAATAATTACAAGGAATACATATTAGCGTGGAAGTAGAGTTAGAAACCTTCTATAAAGGAGTGTTTGTAAGCTCAGCCCAAACTGCAATATATATATTCAAAATTTATACAAAATCCCTATACGGTTACATCCGGAAAGCCATTCTCACACCATTAAATTGTGTTCAAAGTTTCGGCGTACAGCGCCGTGATAGCAAAGCTATTCATGCGTGCGTGTACAACAAGTTGTATAGGTGCTAGGCGCATGGCACTACACATCTTGACACCTTGGAACACGGCAGCAGAACATACCGCAACTAATAGTAAACAATACACCAGTACATCTAGAAATGTGAATACGTTCTGAGAGTAATCATTAACGGTCCTAAATCACAGAACGTGCCTGCCATTATTACATGTGTAGTGCTGCACGCCTAACTTCTATGCAATGTGTTGTACACGCATGTTTGAATAGCCTTGCTATCCTGGCGCGGTACACTGAAACTTTGAACACAATTTAATGGTATTAGTACAAATTTCCGAATGTAAGTGTGTAGGGATTTTGTATTACTTTTGGTTCAAACCAGCTATATGTATTGTTTGGGCTATGAGTTCCTAAACACCCTATATATATATATATAAATGGGTGGGATTCCACCTCTGACCTCCCCGTCCCGTGAAAACTGAACTTAATGATCCTGACAATTTGTCCGCATTTTCAATTATATTCACAGATAGGAGTAAATACATTTTTTAAATGTGTGTATTTATATTTACGATCCTTGCTTGTAGAGGAATAACCCGCAGCAGATAAATTACATTTCCAATCCAGTATCGACGTGTTTATTTGATGACTGTGACGTCATGGAGTCGACCGTTTAGATTCCGATCACGGGGTATCGCTTGCTTTGTAAATAAAGGTTCAAACGTTGCCTTGCGTAATAACGAGACTTGATTTGTCGCACGCAAACCTCGAACATAGTTATTATGTTTTAACTTTCCCGAAATTAATCACGAACACTTGAAAAATAAAAATATTGCGAAACAAGACATTTAAACTAAGATAAAAACCCTCACGCGTACCTAAGACGTTAGTCCCAGTCTTTCCTGGTATACCAGAGCTGGAGAGCTTAGGGTTTTAATATTGACTGAATTTAATTAGGATTTTTTTTTTCTATATTGCTTATCATAATCTCTAGGTGCTAGTTTAGGTACATTTCCTATAAATTTAACCCTCTCGGTACCTTTTAGAATACCTAGTATAAATATGGGAATAGCCGGTTAGATAGTAAGACGCGATGCACGTATGGAACTAACTAAAACATTTCTTGTTCGAGTTTATTAGGAATGTTTACTCTTCAATGATTCCCCAATATTCTATTATATTATACTTTTATACAAATGCGGGAATATCTAATATACATTCTATTCCTATACTTTAGCTGAATGGCAATTACTCGGACGGGTAGTACGATAAGAAGTAAAAAAAAACTTATACACCCTGAATTAAGGGAGTTTAAACTTAACCTATGTAAAACTGTATAACTAATGCTATAAAATACAATACACATAGGAAAGTATAAATTTCTGGCAGCCTTGGCTTACAAAAATACGCATGGGCCATCATAAATTTACTCATAAGCTATCGCTTTAACTTATTTTAAGAGTATATCTCCACTGGTCGTTATTTTGAGTCTATTTGCATACACAAAGCATTGGTTTGGGTAGTAATTTAAAGGATAGCCTTTCTTTAAACATTTAAATGAGTTAAACAACTGCGCAATTAATGTATTCATGTATATATGTATTATAATATATAAATTTTATAATTTTTTTAGTCAACTTTTTTAAAATTACTTGAAAAAATAAATTAATTTTAGTGTTTCATCTATGTTATCCCACAAATTCTAAAACTATCCCAAATCATTCACAGTGTACCGCTACCCTGTTTTTATTTCATACCTAGCAAATGTTTGTAGAATTTTGATCATAATAACTTATTTTTAATATAATATGTAAAATACACTTATAAATTCATAGTACTCTTGGTGATCTTATTGGATCATGTAATTTGATAAGCCTTATATATAATATTTTATATTTAAATAAAGTCAAACCCAAGTGAGTAATTTGATTAAGCTAGTGTCGCCGAAATGGCTAGGCAACCTTCAGCACTGATCTGCAAAGCGTGAAGTCTACTTTCAAGATGCAGGAGAGGTCCGCTAAGCCAACCAACTATAAGAGCAAGCTGGTAAAGTACGCTCAGCTTTATTATTTAGTCCGTGTTAACTAATTTGACTTGGTAGTACTCAAATAATCAAGCATCCAAACCTCAACCTTTAGTTTAAGGGGTTTTCACTTGAAATTACTGAGTTCGACCTTGATCGAATACACTGACTGTTTTTATTTATGAATGTATTTGTTTATTAAATCTACTCAATGGAATTATTATTATTTATTATTATTATTTAGCACCGCGTCTTACTACCTGTTCGGGTTATACGCTTTAAGTACTAATTACGATTAATGGATTAGGAATTAGGAAGGTTGAATCAGAGGAAGTGAAACCGCATTTGCGTGGAGGGAGAGTGGAAAACCATTTAGGAAAAACCACCCCCAGTTCACCCGACCGAGATTCGAACCTCGATCTCCCCGTCCTCAGCATTCGAGCTCAACACGACAAACGCGTTAGCCAATTACGCCACAGAGGCGGGTCAATGGAAGAAGTTGTGCCAGTTAGTCGGCAGAGGTGGAAACCTCCAGCGATGATGATGATGATGATGATGATGATCTAGATATAAATGACAAATGCTAGATAGTCTAATGTAATAATATGAATTGGTATAATGTCAAGATAATGTAGCTGTATTCGATTGTAAAGAGTATGATAACTTTTAATCAATATAGAAATAATGCCCTTGTGGATCGAGGAGGATCAAATCCTAGCTAAACCCCTCACCAGTATTCTTGCAGCCAACTCAGCCATTGAGTACTGAGGATTGTTTTAATCTTTTACATAGTGGCTGTCTTTCTTTTTTCCAGACAAATACATTCATTCCATTCCTATATCAACCATATGTTCTATTATAAACTTAATGGCTACTAACCTACTAACAGTTTAAATGCTAAAACATAATAGCCAGGTATTTTATTTTTCATCAAATTTGGCAAATATTTATTTATAAATCAATGTTTTACCATAGTAGGCCTATTTACAGTATTTTAATTAATAATATTATCAACCTTTACAGTTTTATTAATTTTATCTAACATAATTCTTTAAAAATAGATACTTAAATCAATTTTACAGTACAAAATACATTGTATGGACATAGGTTTTGTAAATAATTACTCATAAATTTACAGAAAGTAAAATTTGAGATCCCTGAACAATTCCGTATTAAAGGTGGGATGGGCTGAGTAATGAAATTAATTTTTAATTTTCTATACTAAACCTTTACTTAGTTTCATCTTAACGGTTCACTGTATTAGAAAAATATAATAGCGAGGTGAAAATAAATACAGCCAATTAGGAATTAAACCTCGGCAAGTCTTTGTTGATCATTTCAAATACTATAACCTTTAACAATCTAGTTCCCCACTCCTTGTAAGTAAAAACTAATCACCAGTGCTTCTATAAGTACTCTATTTTATTAAATGGGTAAATAACTCACATCTTTATAGGGGCATGACTGAAAAATGAACGTACCTATCTTTCTCTTTTGAAGCTTCAAACTTTCGATTGTAAAATAACTAAAGCGATAACTGTAGTTATCTGACATTTTCTACAGCGTCTATAGATTGTCCTCGGATTGTATAAAAGTGTATTAAACCTCACAGGAAATGTTTGTTTCATATCATATCCGACTGTCTTTCACAGTTCAATAGTTCCATAAAGTAAAGGGGAGAAAGGTCTAGAAAACAGAAGAAAACAAGATAAAAATGAAATTAAAGAAAGGTCTCATAAATCTACCACTGTCAAGTAAAGTATTAAAAATACAAATTTTTGGTTAGAAATAATTAGGGATGTACTTGAAGGTTACTTTTCAAAACACTACGTTAAATCAGCAAACAATTTAGAAACTAAATAGCCTATAAAATTAAGTATAGCACTTATAACCTACTAGTAATTATTAAAATACTAGTTTATATGCAAATACATTTTTAATTATGACTTTATATAGCTTCATTATTAATGGCTTAACTCGAGTGGTAGGGATGAGTGAAGTACAGAGTAGCTTTCATGATAAGGGCATTTAAAAAAATACAAGTTTTTTTATTGCAGACAAAATCGATAACATTTTACCATTTTATTAATGCTATTCTATAGGAATTGATAATATCTATTAACTAACTGCATATCACATGACTTGGCGTGTGAATAAATGAAAGAAAATCTAGTAACTTGTTATATATGTCGGCAAGGCCTATCCTACGAAAATTGGACTGTGGCTTAGGAAAAGTGCATTCACATTAGAACGATGAGGGAATAGGAAAACCAAATTATAAAATACTTTAGTTAAAGTTACCTCTAGTGCAACCAGTCCTGATTCGAACCTTGACCTTATCGTCCCCAGAAACGTCTTAGACCCTATGATCACCATTATCACATGGGATATAATCAGGATAGGCTAAACTCATATACAGGAACTATTTTTTTTTTCAATTTGTATCTTCATCTCTTTACAGGCGAATACCTATACGAGTATTTCATAGTTGAGATTATTTTATTTCTCCGTCATGTCTTAATACCCATTCAGATAATACGCATTTATTAATTACGCTAATGGAATAGGATGATGAAGGAATTTTATAGGAAATGTACCAATATTTTTATAGGGTGAGAATGAGAGACCATTTATGAGAACTATCCTCAGTGCATCCAACCGGGATTCTAAGTCCAATCCCTCAATCACCGGTAACACGTCTTGCGAAGTTTATATATATCTACTAGTAATTTAATTGCGTGATCTGACACATATTCATTTGTTTTTATATTTAAAAAATGTTATCTTGATATTTACTTTATATGTTATTAGTTATTACATTATTAATTAATCATAAAACCTACCAACTAGACTGCTCTATACTGAGCCAATATTTCCAATGCAATGAGCTGTAAATTGGAATATTTAGAACAATACTTTTTATTATATTCATCAAAAGGATATGATAAGAAACTTAAAAATAAGATTTTTAGATCTCTATTTTTGTAAATAAATTACTTTATCAATGGATGCATCATCAGTCTGTAAAAACTGGAAAATTCAGAGAATTTAAAAAGTGGTAATGGCCACTACCATTTTCACCACGAATAATGTCTACATGATTTTTATTTTATAAACTCTATTTAGTTTTGTGTCTTCTTTAAAACCTTGAGTTTTAAAGTCTAATACATAACAAGAATGTCTAAACTAGTTTGTGAGAATCTTTAAATATAAAGTACACATCGTCTTTGTGACCCAAGTTTTTGTTTACGTCATCTTCGTAATGGGACAGAATGATCTTATCGGTCACTTGAAACTACTCTATAAATAAGAAAATGTTAAAGTTGTTTGTGAGGGTATTTTGTCCCAAGGTCAAATGTAAGTTTTTATATACTTAATTTATTTGTCTTCAACTTTATTCTTTTTACGTATTTTGAATGCGGAGGATGGAAAAAATACCCGTCTTAAGGGCGAGTTTCAGAAGATGAATTCTATTTTCTCATTTGATTTGAATAAAAATCTATTTTTATTAAAAAAAAAAACTTGAAACGCATATTAGTATGAAATTATACGCTTTATTATAATACGTTTAAATTAGTTTTATTATCATCCAAATCAGTGATTGCATGGTATAACGCGTCACCCTCGTGTTTGCCGGTGACGAAGTTCGAGTCCTGGTTGGGTTTGCTGAAGGCCGTTTTTCCCAACTGGTTTCTTACTATTACTCAATGCAAATGTGGACACATGTATTCTAAATATATTGTATTATTTCAAATGTTGGATTATAAATATAATCTAACCTTCATCAAAATTAACGAACGATTATAAGTCAAGTAGTTTAAGTCATTAAATGCTAATTTTGATTTTCAAAGTGGTTTATTAGATACAAAGCTATTTTAAAAATCTATTTATTGTTCTATTCAATTGTATATTAGTTTATGCAACTGACATTTAATGACCAGCTATTTTATAACTATTTGCTTACATCATTTGGCCATAATAAAGATTGATAGTATAGTTAAAATATTATTTTAAACCAAATATACTTTCACTACCTCGCTTCTTAATGGGTCCATTAATGAAATAACATTTCATCCGTAAACATTATGTTAGCATCTACTTGACCTTTCTCGGTGCTTGCCTCAAGGAGAGCTATAAATATAAACACAATTTTACATTTGGCCGAATGCCAACTTGAATCTTCACGACATCGGCTTACATTGCAGTAGATAAACTTTCATAAGTGTATGGGGATAAAAGAAGACAGGGAAAGGGATCAGCTATGGGTAGAAACTCAACCGTTTCTCTGACAGAAAATTCTCCTTCCCAAATAAGCTACAAATGTGACAAGACTGCCAAACACCTGGTAAACCGAGAAAACATAGGCAATTTTCTTACTTGAATATTTGTGATTTTTAATATTAAACAGTAATCTTTAAATATTATACCTTTGCTCGTAAGAAAAATAAAACTGAATAAACAAACACGATTTCTTCAATATATGGCGAATATATCCCACCCTATTTTTTCTTCTTCTTAAAACATTGGGTTACAAAGCAGCTGTATATATTCCCCCCAACAAGCTCAAATAATCCTGCTATAAACACAAATAACATTACTTTATAATAGTGAATCATAGATGATAGTGAAATTTAATTCTACTATACTACTCTATATACTGCCTGAAAACAATAAGAATTCTCTCTCTAAAACCTGAAAAACACAGGTAGCTTTATATTAAGAATTCAATCACGGTGGTCTTGGGTAAAGTTCTCACCTCAGTATCTAAAGTTCATGGGATCAAACCCAGCCGTGGTCAACTGTTTTTTTCTTGAGCGATAAAAATCAGTAACACAGCTTTCTTCGGAGGTGAAGTAAAGTCGTTGGTCCAATGTCAATTGTGGCATGTAAAATAACCTTGGAAGGTATGGGAAAATACCTTTTCGGCAAAGTTTTGGTGGGCCCCTTCACTTTGACTCAGATAAATTCTAGTGTGCTGATATAATCAGTCAGTTCAGAAAGTTCATGTTAAATACCTAAAATAAATACATAAATAATAAAACCGTATCAATCATAATTGAGGAGGTCAGGGAAAAACATGAAAGCCCTCGTAGATGTATCTTAGATATATTCAACATTTAAACTACTATGAAATCCGTAAATCAAAGAGATTTGTGTAAACACCCCTTTTAGTGTACTATATTATATAGCCCAATTTCCTTACGAATGGACATATACTGCAGCTATAAAAAGTTACCTAAGTTACCTTTCACTTATTCATAAGTCAAGTCATGTGATCTGCAGCAGTCAGCTTTGATAAATATTATCAATCATTTTTAAACTGATCTAACAAAACTCGTATGGTAATATTTTATTATTGTTGACTGTAAAGAAAGTTAATATTTTACCAAAAGTTCTCCAAATATTCATGCGTAAGAACATCAAGGAATAGTTACAGTATTATTTGTAATTTAAACAATAAAAGCAACTATATAATTGTTTCTATAATGGTTTTATAAAAATGTTAATGGCGTGGTTTTACACATACGTAACGTACTTAACTTTATGACACGTGGCACGTGGACCAAGGCATCAGTCTCTTCTTTTCTGGTTTAGTGGTGATGGGAAGATATGAGTTCGAATCCTGGCTGGGTGTACCTAGTTATTCTATTTATTGATTTCTTACTCTCCTTACACGCAAATGTGAATACATTTCCTTTTAAGGTCTACCTTCCTCATCTATACTTCTTCAAATGTAAATATATGGATAGCCTGGATGGGTAGTAAGACGCAAAGCACACACAACGACCATGATACTAATCTTTTTGTCTAGATAATAATCGTTTACCTTTGATTCAGTATAATAGTGGATATCACGTGATCAGTGACTGCATGATCTAAGGCGTCACTCTTGCAGTGGACTTGACTGACAATTATGGGGAGGCTGTGCTTCGAATCCCAGTCGGGTGTACTAAGGATGGTTTTTTTTCCTAAATGCTTTCCCTCTCTCTCTCTCTCCACGTTAATGCGGGTACACTCCATTTAAATTCAAACTTACCCATCCCTAACACCATTAGCGTATTATTACATAGACGTACAACCTGGACGGGTAGCAAGACGTAGTGATAAAAATAATTGCACGTGGTTGTATACATGTTAAACGTATAAAAACCTGACATAAAACCACACAACCGTGCCTTGGAGTATAAAGTCAAACTATATATATATTCCCATATATATGTCGAATCCCCCATGTTCCCTCCAAGCTCTCCATAAGGTCAAGGGCAATATTTGGTAAATATGTCACCCCCCCCCCCCACTACCCTTCTCTGAATAGTGTGGGTGGGAGGGAATATATAGGGCTGGTATCTGTGCAAGACATGTTCTCAATACGAGAGAGGAAGACAGGGGTATCGATTTTATCACAGTCCTTTAAGGACGGTAGTCAATGATCATTTGTTTTACTACATTTTATATGAAACAACATTGAAAATTAATATAATAATTTTAAGACAAATTGTGTGTTATTTTTTTTTAACACTTTGATTAGTTCTTAATTCCGAATAAGGAGGTTAATGTTGAGATAGTAACACGAATTACCTGAAGTCGTGGCCTGGAAGACTAAGGCAGGCATATCAAACATGAGGCCCGGCCCTATCACTGATCTTGTGTGGTCCGTGGATCTTTTTATTAACCAGCAATCAACGAAACTCTATTTCTTTTGTATAAACGTCGTAGAAATAAAATATTTTTGAAAGAAATCGGCCTGTGAGTTTGGTATATCAAATTAGTACCCACTCTTTATTCGACAGTTAAATTTGTTTTATCGCCGTGTCTCACTACCAGTTCGGGTTATACGCCCATTTACTTACTAACTCTAATTTGTTAGGGGTGAGTAATATTAAATTTAGAGCAATGGTACCCGTATTTACGTGGATAGAAAGCGAAAAACCATTTAGGAAAGGCCATCTTTATTACACCTTGCCGGGATCTATCCCTGATCTTCCTATCATCGACAGTCTACCAGGGTATCACATTCCTGGTGATAATACTTACAGTAGGGAGGATCTTAAACATTTGATTCTCTTCCCATCTTCCAAAAATAATCCGGGTAAATTCATCCTAAGCTACCCTTATCAGCTTGCTTCTTAAGGCCCGTTGACACGATGTTAGTTGACTAATGCAAGTACACTAATTTGGCTGCGCGCGCACAGCTTGCACCGTGTAAACAGACAAGCAAGCTACTAACATGCAAGTCCACTTGCAACTGAAAATGTTGGTCACCTTCCAACTTTACTAATGCAAGTAGACAATCCAAAATGGCGGCAACTGATGAACTGGTTGTGCGGGGGACACTTATTTGTGGAATGTTATGAAAAGAATGAGTTTTTGTGCAATTTTAAGCACCGAATTTATAAAAATAAGAATGGGAGGGATATTGCACTATAGGGTATTGTAAAGTTATATCAGGTGTACATATTCTCTAGAAGTTTCCAAAATAAAATTTTATACCCACGTAAATTTTACAAATGATCCTTGTGAGAGATATTATTTAATATCGGTAAACAAATGGTATCAATAATTTTAACAAACCATTATTTCCTACCACTCAACGTGGAATGTGTAATTTTTTTTATATACGATCACAAAATATAATAACACTTTGTAGTACCGTGATTAGTTCCGGCAACATAATATTCGCGTTATCGGCAAGTAAGGTATGAATGACCGGTGGTTTTCACGCGAAATCTTCGGCACGTTGTCTAATCTCCATATTTGACACTTTAAACAATCTTTATAAGTTTTAATTATAAATGTTCAGCCCACACACATCAAACACTTGTAGTAATGCTTTGGAATCTTTAGTAGATACATAATATAATATTATCGTATAGCAAACCAAATAGTCTATATTTAAACCAATCTACAAATTAATGAATTATTATTTTTAAGGAATATTTTAGGCCTAGCAAGCTAGCATTTAACAAATTATTTTGTTATTAGTATACCAAAATTTAAAACAGAGTTTAAAAAACCGGCGTTAGGCCTATTTAAAAAAATGCCCAACAAATTAATTAAGGCCTACTATTTTTTTTTATGTTTTAGGTCTAGCTAGAATTTAGCAAGATATTTTGTGATTAGTATACCAACATTTAAAACGGTGCTGAAAAAATCTGGGTTGGACCTATTTAAAAAAATGCCCTACCGAGTTTGGTTGTATTGGGATTTATTGACCTTATTTGAGTTTAATTTTATTTAACATATATGCTAAATAAGTTAACAAATCAAGTAAAATAATTTAATAATTATTTGGGATCAACTAAAATATATTTTAAAGTATTAAGGAACTAAGAAATAGGAGACACACTAATCACTAATTTTTTTAATGTTGTTTATATAAAATAATTTTTTTAAATAGCTAAACTAATTATTAAAACATATTTTTTATCACACATTGTAACTATTCTTTACATTTAATTCTATTATTATAATTACGATTAAATATTGTTTCCTAACTACAACTTATAATGTTTTTCAAAAATAAACTAATTATGATAAATTCCGTCTACTGAAAAATTGTAATTTATATTGCCGCCCATACTTATTCTAAATTCACCCTTACTAGCTCTTAACACATAAGCGTAATTAGTATATGCGTATAAATAGCTCGAACGAGAAATGAGACGCATTGATAAAAAAAAGGCTCCAATAGAGAGACCAGTTATCACCTCTCTTCATTTTCAGCCATGTTTTTATAAGCGCTACTAATACAAGTGAAAAATACATGTCAACACAACTAACATGTTGGTAAGCTAATACCACTAAACTTGCATTAGTCCACTAACACCGTGTTAACGGGCCTTTAGTAAAGTTGGAAGGTGACCAACTTTTTCAGTTGCAAGTGGACCTGCATGTTAGTAGCTTGCTTGTCTGTTTACACGGTGCAAGCTGTGCGCGCGCATCCAAATTCCTGTACTTGCATTAGTCCACTAACACCGTGTTAACGGGCCTTTTGGTTGAGTCGTAATATTACTTGTGCTGAACATACAGTTAAAAATATTCAGGAATAGTGTAAGTTATATTGTATTTCATTTAGCCACATATAAAAATAGAGCACAACTATTTTCTATAATGTAACATTTTTTTTTTAAATATAGCATCCATTTGTATCTCTCTCTACCCTCTTAAACTGCCTTAATTTTACTACGCATCACTAATTAGTGCTTTGATAAGGAAGTCACACTAATACAATAGAAGGAAGTCAAAATAGTAAGCTCTCTAACGTCTCTTCCTATAGATTTAAGGATCGAAGTTTTGATTTCTAATAAATCCAAACACATGTACATTTTAAATCGGAATAGTCCCTTTACGCAAAGTGGTAAATCAATGATCTGGGTTTTGGTTGCCGTATTCATCAAATTGATGTCCTTTTAATTCAACATAATGTTATGGTTTTTTACGTGCTCTGCGTCATATTTTCCGTTCGGTCAGTCCCCATATTTAAACTAATGAGGCAAGGATGAGGAGCGTAGAATTTAAAGAAAGTATACCCTGATTTGTCGTGAAGAGGGAGTGGAAAAATATTTATGAGACATAACTTTAGGACAGTCAGTACGGGATTTGAACCCCAACCTAAAAGGATTTCCATTCTACTTCAATGCAAATGTGAGTACACTTCCTTTAAATTAAACCTTCATCCCCACCCAATTAGTATAAAAATGTAAATTCTTGGATTGGTAGTGAGACATGTAACATAGTTCATTTTTAACTTGTGTTACTGTTTTAAGAGCGAGTGAATATTGGATACCTTGAAACCCACTTCAGTGGTCAAATGGTATAAGGCGATACTCTTGCAGTAGACTAGACTTCCGATGACGGGGAGATCCAGGTTCAAATCTTGATTGGGTGTTCTGAAGGGGGTTTCCAAAATAGTTTTCCACACGCCCTCCAGTAAAATGCGGGCACACTTCCTATAAATATAATCCTCCTAATTCCTAAAACTATTAGCGTAATTAGTAACCAAGCGTATAGTCCAAATGGATAGTAAGACGCGATGCAAAAATAAAGTGGCTCACATAATTTAGTGCATCATTCTCCTGTTGGACTGGATTGCCGGTGGGGAGGAGATCGGGGCTTGAACCCTGGTTGAGTGCACAGAGGTGTTTTTTATTTAAATATTTCCTACTCTTCCTCCAATAAAACTTAAATACGAGTATATTCCTTTAAAAAAAACTCTTGTATAAACTAAAATATGCTATAATATGTTTTATTTATGTTTATTTTATATGAAATAAATATTCTGAAAATAACAATTTTTTTTAAATGATATCAATTTATCTTTTTTTACTCCTGTGACTGCACAAAATTTTCTTTTAATGAAATAATTTTGACGATATTTTATGCACTAGGTCAAATCTATCCGTATATACAACTGATGGGATAGGTAATGAGGAAGGTAGGATTTAATAAGAAATGTAGCTGCAGTTGCGTAGGGGGGCAGAATGTAAAACCTTGTAGGAATAGCCTCAATGCGCCATCGCCGACAAACCAGACGGGATGAGGTTTGCCCAGCGATGCGGGTATCTTTGCGGCTGAATTCAAGATGGTATGTCATGTTCTACCGCAGCATGACTTCGAGTGGAATATAGTGGTTTCTCTTCCTTCATCTCTCTTATGATGGAGGAGCCTCAGCGTGGAGGAAGGGGGGCGGAGTGACATCTAGAGCGTCAGAAGGACTAGTTTAATGGCTGAGAACTGTTTCCAGAAATGATTAATATTGAAGTTGTGTTCACTTGATGGCACGGGGACGCAGCATTTACTGCTATCCTGTTTAATATTTTTAAATTGTACATTTATTACTGTCAATTTTAAATGTACAAATTTTTGGACCTAATGATTAATTTGTACTAAATGCTTTCGAAAGCGAGGTTAAATTAATATAATAAACTCTTCCTACGGTAGTATTTTCTTTTCTTCGGCCCCGGCACAGATTTGTCTGATTACCAAACCCTTCCTTCACCTCTGACAAGACATCTTGTGAATGTGCGAAATGCCAGGCCTCCACCGTGGTTCGGATCCCGCGTTAAACTGTAGGTCTTCCATTTAATCTCACAATCACCCTACCATTACACATTAACGTAAGTGCGTAAAACCCGAACGGGTATCAAGACGCGGTGCTAATAATAATAATAATAATAATAATAATAATATTAATGGTTGACGCCTTATTTCACTCATGAGGATCATCCTGAATCGGATCAGGATCTCCTAGAATTGTGATAGGTCCCTTTGACCTCTTAATGTTTAGAAGAATGATTTTTATCTAGATGATTTTAGAAATACAAAGTTAAATCAGTAGTGTATTCACGATTTATAATTTAGTGTTGCCTGGGACGTCTCGAATAAGACAAAATTCAACTTACGCTATAGGAATTATATTATTTGGGCACAAGGATACTACCAAAATACAAATAGCAACTATATTGTTTGGGATTTAATATAGGTTTAGAATTGAATATATCATTTGCCCTAAAAATACTGATAGGTTAGTTCTCCACGCTTAAAAAATATATTATTTTTTAAAAGATAATGTTAGATAAAGTTTTAAGATCCCATTATCTGTTAAATTAGTTAGTGAATGATTGCTAATATTCTCATTATTACAACTATCAATAATAGAGGGCTTAGTAGGTTAATGCAGCGTTATTTATTTTCTTAATTTTAATAAAAGAGGAAAAAAATTTAACATAAAAGGAAATATATTTGTTTTTCTCATTTACAGTATATTGACTCATATAAACTTACTTAATTATGCACAGAAACGAGAAACTAAGATATATACAAAGTAAATATAATATCCAACACGAACTATGATTATCCAAAACAGAGTATACAAAATTAAGGGAAATAAGCTTGAGGTTCAATTACTATCCAGAAAACTATGATCTGTAATATAATTAAGGAAATCGATTAATAATATACAAAAGAAAAAACTAAGACATGCTAGTTTAGGGAATAATCTCGATCTAAAGATATGTTAAAGTATTTCCAACTAACCTAATATTTTTATTTCTGTCAAAAATTAATCCACTTAAATAAGATATCATATAATAGTACATTTAATTGGCCAACCATAATTGACAATGTTAATGTGCTGTTGTAGGCTATTCTATGCAGATGATGCCGTATTAATGGCTGATAATGAAAGTGACTTGCAGAATACATTAAATCCTTTAAATATGGTGACAGGCAGAATATATATTCGTATTAATGTCTCCAAAACTAAAATGATAGTTTTGATAAAGACGGATCAGGAAATGACTGTCAGCTTGGTATAATTGTAGAATTGTTAGAACATTTGAATGATTTTGTGCATCTGGGTAGAATGTTCTGTAAAAATTGAAGGATTGATTGTAAAATTGACAGACGGATGAATCCACTCAGGAAAGTAGTTGTATGCATGTGGACTATTGCAAAGAATGAAGTAGTATCGAAAGAGACAAAGGTGGCGAGGTTTAAAACAGTGTTAACGCCAACATTGTTTTACGGATGTGAAGCATATGTGTTTGCCAGGGAAACACAAGACAAGATGAATGCAGCTAGAATGAGCTATCCAAGAAATGTATGTAGAAAATTCTCGTATGGGCATAGTCAGTGATGAATGGGTGCTGAAGGAGTGTGGTTAGATAGGGAATACAATAGTTCAATGTGAAAGAATCATCTTACTTTGGTTTGGGCATGTTGATAGGATGATTGTTGATCGAGTGACGAAGCAAATATATATAAAGGTTGAGTGTGTAGCTCAAAAAGATGGGGTAGGCCATGTAAGAAATGGCTAAATGTCTTAAAAGAATGTGTAAAAAAGTTAAATAAGTTTTGCGAATAAAAGAGCATGTATAGCATGGTTTATGGATGTTTTTGAAGTGAAGGGAGTATACAAGGATATGGAAGTGTGGTGAGCATAGATTGAGTACGAAAGTATTTTTTTAGTTATAAACACAGTTTCTTGCCTACCCCATAAGGGAACGGTGTGATTAGATATGTATGTATGTGTATGTTATGCTATGTAATGTGTGTGTAGTATGTATGTATTGTATGTATGTATGATATGTATGTGTTTGTTAGTATGTTATGTTATGTATGTTATGTTATGTATGTAGTTGTTGTGTTGTTATTATAATGTGTGTGTATGTATGTGTATGTGTAGTTATGTTATGCTATGTAATATGTGTATGTATGTATAATGTTGTGCTATGTTATGTTATGTTATGTAGCATGTATGTTATGTTATATATGTAGTTGTATGTTGTATATTTGTGCTATTATATGTTGTTATGTATGAATGTATGAATGTATGTATGTATGTATGTATGTATGTATGTATGTATGTATATGTAAGTTGCTATGTATGTTATGTTATGTTGTATGTGTTTGTTATTTTATATATTGTGTGTATGTGTGTATGTATGTATGCATGTATGTTATAGTGTATGTTATGCTATGTAATATGTGTATGTATGTATGTATATGTTGTGCTATGTTATGTTATGTTATGTATATGTATGTTATGTATATTATGTATGTTATGTATGTATGTATGTATATGTTTGCTATGTTATGTATGTTATGTTATGTATGTATCTGTTTGTTATTTTATATATGTGGTGTATGTTGTATGTATGATGTATATATATGTATGTTATGCTATGTAATATGTGTATGTATGTATGTAGTAATGTTGTGCTATGTTATGTTATGTTATGTTATGTATGCATGTATGTATGTATATTTGTTATGTTATGTTATGTATGTATGTAGATTATGTTGGCTATGTTATGTTATGTTATGCTATGTAATGTATGTTGTGTGATGTATGTATGTATGTGTATGTATGTGTATGTTATGTTAATGTTTTGTGTTATGTATGTATGTGTATGTGTGTATGTATGTATGTATATATGTGTATGTTATGCTATGTAATGTTGTGTGTGTTGTAGTAGTGTATGTATGTGTATGTTATGCTATGTAATGTATGTTGTATGTATGTATGTGTATGTGTATGTATGTATATATTTAATTTATGCATATACTAATTAACTCTAATATTTAAGCTATTTGTTTGGAAAAGCCAAAAGATGTGTGGTTTATATTCGACTATACCTGTTACTGACAAGCGCAATTTTGGATGGTATAGTACACAAGTGCTTTTACCACTGAGCTGACCAAGAGATGTCCCATTCCCGTGTTATACTTCACTCATAATAGTAATATTCTGAGAGTCACATTGATATTCGAATATGACTCGATTATTAAATGTGATGAAAACCTTGACCATTAGTCAACCTTCATTTACTGCTAATGTGCTTAATACTGGCTCATTTTATATGCTCGAGCTCTAAGTTACGTATTGTGAAATGTATTTGCATATTTATCAGACACTTTAAATAAAAGTTTCTTCTCAAACTCACCATGAAATAAATATAAATACTACAATACTTCTGCTTATGAATTATTTATGTTCGTTTTAATCTACCAATATACACTTTATTCAAATAGGGCTAATAGACTAATGGATTTCTAATGCACCTAGTTACCTTATTCAACAAGGATCTCTAAAAAATACTTTTGATCCGTGTCTTGAGTGTTTTATAATTTTCTAAAGTAGTTTATGTGATATTGTGACATTCATATTTAAGGTATCTTATCAGGGGTTTTTTCCCCTAAAAATCTCGGATAATTTCTTTTATTTATATCGTTATTTTTTTAAGAAGGATATATATAATCCTTATGAATCATAAATGTTAGCTAACAAGCCATCTAAAGGTGTTGGATAACAAAAATAATTAAAGGTGTTTGCTAACAAATCCAACTAACGTCGTTGAAAGTTCTCCTCAGTTCGACCAAAGGCAATGATTGATGTGTGTTGATATTTGTGTATTTAAAGTAGTTTTTTGATTTGATGTGAGTTCTATGTATAAAATTCTCCATGCTAAACTATAAAAACTCATACATCTCTATTCAAGTCATATTGACACCTACTGGTCTTGATCCTGGCTCCACGTGACGTAGAGCAGTAGTCATCTACTCAACCACAATGTTTAGTTAGTTGTACATTTAAGGTGGGATGGAAGGTAAATCTAGTCACGGTAGATAGTTTTCTAACTATAAACATTTTTTTACCAAAAATAGATGCATTTAGTTTAAATTTCTACAAAGAGAAATTCTATCAGTTATTTTATATTTGTCATGGGTATCGTGGAATTTGAACTAGACATTTTCTCTTCACTTAAAATATTTCTGTTAAAACGTTAACATGGCCACAAAAACAATAAAATAGCTGGGAAGATTACATTTAGTATAAAATTAGACTAAGCAGAATAAGCAGAAGCAATATTTTATTTATTTTCTCCAAAAAAGTTTACTATTAAAACAGTAACTTACTTACTTCCATTCCACCTCAACAAAAGGTCATTGATGGTTTAATATAGGAGGCAGTAATGAGGAGGTTACCAAAGATAAATTGCACTCTTATTAGTATGGAGAAGACACTTCACCTCTTGGTCATTGACAATCCGGCCTGATTCCATCCAGACGTCTTAAAACACATGACCATGGTTTTTCAGACACACTTGCATGGTTCATTTAGTTGAGTAAGATTATACAGAGGATTTAGTTTGCTACTAAACTAGCATTTAGAAAACAGTGGTAAATAGACATCCGTGAAGTTTTTTCCTCCACTCCTCCCAACCACACAATTTTTAAAATTCTGTTTTTATGATTGCAATCTGAATTGTTCTTAACAAAGTTTCATTTGATCCACATTTTTTCTTGACAAACGTGAAGTGAACTTGTGACTTTGTTTATTCGTGAGGTGACAACTTTATGGTAGCCCCCCTCCCCCTTTCCTCCCCCAATTCAAACATCGATGTTTTAATGGTTAGAATAATTATTTGTTCTTTGTTTGTTCGGGATTATTGCATAAATAATTCCTTTTGTTCCACGTTTGTTCTTATATAAATGTGAAATGAACTTGTGACTCTTTGTTTACTCATGAGAGTCCCATTTTTTTCGAAAAGTCTAGTTCGTTATTTATGTATAGGCTCCCCCAAAGGGGAAGGACCAAGTTTACATTAGCCTCCGATTTCATAGAATGACATTTTTATGGTTGAAAACTTTTGTTATTGGTTACCCTGCTAAACGTTTCGTTTGGTCTGTTTTGATAAATTCACAAGTTAGGGAAAATTTCACTCTATCATCTCTTTCAAACGGAAAAATAATTTTCTAATATTTATATATATACATACACACATATATATATATATATCTTTTATTGGGGGTTATTACACACAATTTTCATCTGTAAGGCATTTGTTCTTTCACAAACAATAATTTATATTTATGGACTTTTAGGGTTGTGAATATGATACAACATTTTATTATATTATAAATGTTATTAATTTTTATAAGTTTACTGGTCTCTTTCAGGTTAAAGCATATTTTTAATATCTTTACAGTGCCAGTATAGTGCCAATGCCCACATAAGTTTTTATAGACACACGTGCGAGTGTGTGTATGTGTGTGTGTGTGTGGGTGAATATATTTTGCCCCTCCTTGGAAAAGTTTCTGCGGGCACCACTGTTTGCATTAGTACCAAGTTGATTAGTTAGAAGAGGTCATCTTTATAGTTGGAACCACTATTTAAAACCCATGTTTTATGTAAAAGTTTTTATTCCATGATTTATTCATTTTATAATAAAATGGATAAATTGGTTTAAAAAATATTGGAAATATTTATAAAGTTGTTATGATTTATATAACTAGTCCCAAGGAACAATATAGTGTCTTATTAACTGGCATGACTATATAGCAGGTCTATTTAAAATTAAATACAACTTATGCCAATAATCAAACTTAACAAAACATTTTTGGGACATGTTTAAATTATGTAGGCAATAACTTGTTTGGCATGCCCCATGACTTAAATAATATGTTTTTATAGTATAAAATAAACAATCCCTCCAAAATATCTCCCTCTAGCCACTACTGCAAGGAACTATCAAACACCATGCACTATTCACCCTGGGAGGCAGACTCCATACAAAATACCCAACGTTTATTAATAGTTGCCCGGTTAGTCTATCGATAAGCAGTAAACCAAGTAAAACCCTTGGAAACGAGACCACTGAAATCAAGTTAAATACCCTTAAAACAAATTATAGAAATAGACTCTCAAAATACCCCTTTCTTACCTGTACCCTACATACATCAGCATACTGCGGGATGATGAAAACTAAACTGTGGAGAATAGCACAAGAACAATTCATAGGTTGGGAACAAGACAATGCGGAACAATGTTTTTTTTTTTACAATGTACACTACTTTGTGAATAAATAAATAAAATTGTGTTTTGCATGATTATATTGAAATTATTCTTAAAATGACGCGTCATGTTCTTTCCTACTTAGAGACGTCTGAGCTAGACACAGGCTAAAACCTATACTTATTATAAATAATGGTGACATTAAAAGAACTATACTTGATAATGTTATTATATTCATTTAATAATATAACATTTTATTTTATAATTGAATCAAAATTCTATTAAAATTAATTAAATATATTGTTCCTCACTATTATGTTAAGCAAAAGTTTAAAATATTAGTGATAGAAAATCGTAAGAAGAATATTTAGGAAATAAATTTGAATTAATTGATTTTCCTTTTTTGTACTCTATATATTTTCCAAGTATAACGATATCAGTATTTTGTAAGTTAATGAAAATAAATATTTTTGTAATCGTCCATTATCCGGTGCTCATTAAATTATATTAAACCTGAAGTCCTGAGTTCAATATTTTTTTTAAATACCTGTAAGTGGTGAAATTGGGTATGGAAAGGAAGCGTGGATGTTTGCAATGATAAAGTACTAATTTTACCCATTTTCAGATCTGATTGAAAACTACTAGACCAAAGAGCAAGGAGAAAAAAACAAAAGATCGAAAGGTGATGGTTGTAGTTGAATTGCTAATGGTCTAAGTTTTTCTGTGTCTGGGAAATCAGCCAATTTTAAAATAATGCTCTTGTTTTCAACACCCGATGGGATATGGAATACCACAAAAGTTCTTCGGGCCCTCAAAATGTAAAGTGAAGCGCATATATGCTCACTTCTCTTTAAATTTCGGGGGCTTATAAATTAGTGTTGACAGATTAAACATACTTCTTGTTGAAGTGAAAACGCCGGAAGAACTTTTGTGATATTCCATATCCCATCGGGTATCGAAAAAAAGAGCGCTATTTTATAATTGGATGGTTTACCAGACACAGAGAAACTTAGCCCATTTAAAATTGAACAACAACCATCACTTTTCCATCTCTTGTTTTTTCTCCTTGCTCTTTGGTCTAGAAGGCAAGTTTCAACTGATCTTCCCTCCGGTGAAATAATGACAGTTGAGAATATTTTAATAAATTATTTGCCTAAATTAATGTTTTAATTTATAGTAAAATTCCTCATATAATAGTTACATTTAACAAGAAACCGCATTATATAAAATCCGCTTGGTTTAAACTAGCCACCACTCTACCGTTCTCTTTTGCCAGCCCGATACTTAAAGAGTAAATAATAAAATCTGGGTGACCTGGTGGTCTAGGGGTAAGGTGTCAGACTTCTATGCTGGCGGCCGGGGTTCAATCCTCAGTCCCGGCACAGATTTATCTGATTTCCAAACCCTTCCTTCACCTCTGACAAGACATCTTGTGAGTGTGGGGAATGCCAGGCCACCACCGTGGTTCGGATTCCACGTTAAACTGTAGGTCCTTCATTTCATCTCACAATCACCCTACCATTACACATTAGCGTAAGTGCGTATAACCCGAACGGGTAGTAAGACGTGGTGCTAATAATAATAATAATAATAATAATAATAATAATAATAATAATAATAATAATAATAATAAAATCTGACACACTTGTATCGTCTAGCAGCCTTCTTTTGTTGTATTGATGGTCTCCATGATATAATTCTCCTTCAAACATGCCGGTCACTGGTTTACTTTGGTGAAATGAATGTTTCTTCAGAACTGGATAGAAATGTACAATACCAAGGTAACGTTAACAACAATCTACTATCCGTACCCCGTTGTTATTGGTTGATGTAGTCAGTAATTGCAATCTCATGTGTGGCTTAGGGAAGAAACTCGACGCACGCTACTTGTAGAAAACGAGATGAGCGATGCAACCCCAAATTTTTTCTATAAAATACGTATTGCAATAAATATATTAAAGGTTTATTTAAACTAGATGTGCTGAGTAACATTATAATATAGTAAAAACAAATCAACCTGATAAACTTAAAAACATTAGATTAAAAAGATGCTATTGATTAGTTTCACTAATTAACGCTTGTAAGATCGAAATATTCTAATATATTTTTGAAGGAATATTACAAAAGAAAATTATCAACGGACAACAACAAAAAACCACAACATAATAAACATAAATATTAGAACAAAAAATTAAACTAGGAGTTTTTAATTATTTTGTATAGCACCACGTCTTAATAACCGCTCGGGTTATATACGCAAACTGAAAGTAACTTTACTTTCGTGGCACAAGTTTATTTAACGTTAGTATGACAACCAAGAACGAACAAACTAAAATATATGACGCTAGACAATCTAGAACAAACCAAACAAAATAGGTAGCTACATGATGAAATTTATAGATTATAGAATTTGGAAAGTTGAAGTAGGTGAAAATATATTAATTTTAAGACTGCCAACGTGAAACCACTTTCAACGATGAAACATATAGAGCCTGCATTTTTTTTAAGCACTCCAGAACAAAATAAGTACTAACATTTTAAGGAGCATTCAAGAACAAACGAACAGTAATCAATCATCTAGAGATGAGATTAAGGACCCTTTAGATCATATACACCAGCTGCCTCCAACCTATCTTGTCCTGCGCTAACTCCTTCCAAGGGTTCTCTTCCACTCCTAGCTCTTTTATATATTTCCTTAATTCGTCTGGTTTTTGGTCGACCCAGAGGTCTCCTTCCATCTGGTATTCCTTCCAATAATGCTCTTGATCTATGTTCTGGCCCCATCCTAACATATCCCACCCACTTCATCCGATTTTCTTTCATATTCTGAACCATATTGTGATATAAAAATAGTCTACACGCAATACTAAACTACTATTCTATAAACTCTAACATTTTCTAGAAAAATATAAAGTGATATTAGATCGACTTATGAAAAAGGAAGGAATGGGGGAGCGGGGGGTGGGAGTAAAACGAACTTATTGGCCAGTTGCACGAAACTCTTACAATCTCCGGACTGTTGGATATTGTATGTTAAGTACAACCTCATTGAGCCTACCTGGTGGTCATAGCAACTTGACACATTTTGACTTACGCTAGTAGCAACAATACTTAAGAGAAACAAATAGATTACACCTAAATAAACACTTAAATATTAATGCGATAAAAGGATGAGGATGAACATTAAATAAATAAAAAGAAAATTTTATATAATTTGTTAGATCATTCATGTAATCTTAGGTTAAACCTGTGAAGCTTGAATTACTAGTTCTAAGGTAACATAAATATACTTTAATAGTAAAAATATAAATATATGTCCAATTTTTTTATATTAAATTTTAAAGCTGGGAACAATGTTCACTTATAAATATTAATAGAAACGTATTTAAAAAAACTATTAAATTCAAATAAATAAAAATAGATTTGATTTTCAAGTAAACGACAATTATTATGCTTCTAATTATTTAAATTAAATAATTAATATTGAAAAAACTATATTCTTGATAATTTAAGAACAAAATAATATGAGTTTAACAATGGCTGAAATCATGACAATGAAAGTTGACAAAAGGGAAATAGAGTAAATAAAATTATAAACTCGTTAATATCAATATGTAGAAAAAATATCTTTTAATCTGGCAGTTCATATTTTGTAGAATCACTTGGAGTTTTAATGTAAAGGATGTTCTTGGATGGCTTGAAATGGGAGAGGGCTATTTCAGATAAAAATAGAAACATCTCATTCCATTGAATTGATCTTCTGTTAACAAAATCTTGTAGAAAATTATAGAAAAACTAGATAGCTGTTGCCCGCGGCTTTGCTCGCGTGGAAGTTGATTATATACAAATACGAAAATATACATATGTATTTACAGATTAATTTAAAATATTACGTTACGTTGATGACCATAACTTGACCTCAGATCAAAAATAATGCAAGTCCGATACAAACTTTCACCCCCTTTTTCATCCCTTATTAAATAAAATTTCCAAAATTCCTGAAACACGTATTTATTTGTTTTACGTCAATAACCGAAATACAACATTTTGTTTATGTAACTTTCAAAATGACGGACTTTCATACATATTATCATACATATTATCATCCCCTATTTTGACCCCTTTGGGGTGGAATTTTCTAAAATCCTTTCTTAGTGGGTGCCTACATAACAAAATGAATATACAGTCCGAATTTCATGCTTGTAGCCTTGATAGTTTGCGCTCGGCGATGATGAATCAGTCAGTCAGTCAGTCAGGACATGTTATTTTATAAGTATAGATGAATATATTAATAATACTGTTAATATTTAAGAACTCCCCTAACAAACATTCACAGTCCTAGTTAGAATCCAGGGGTAATTGTTGACACATTAGCTTTCAACTTTAATTCCATATTAGTAATATTATTTTTATGTTATAATTCACAACTGTGGATTTATGACATCTTTAAAACGACGCTAAGATAAAGAGAACATCAATCAGAATTAGAATTGGACCAGCTCACTTACGCCGGGGACAATTCAAACACGTTACATTCTATGGTTGAATAGGTGAGCCCAGTTTAAAAAAATACCTCCCGAAACTATAAATTTAAACTGATGGTATTCAAATGTAGAGGTGAGAAATAATAATGGAAAAGCGAAAATAGTCTTAAAATATAATAGAATCGATATTGATTAATTTTCTTTTTAAATTGACAGACCAAGAAATTCTAAGCTCGTGTTGTTTAAATATCAACAAGATTCCCTCTCTCTTGTTGGTCCATATCTTCTCACTCACACGCTAGTTCTCCTGATTGCTACTAGAGGCAACAGCTTGAACATAAAAAAAGACAATGTCCTTTATACGTGAAACACTGTTTGTAAATATTGTTCATCTCAACGAAAATTGAAAGGATTAATTAACCCATACTGTCTAATATATATATATATATTACCTCCCAATGTTTATTTATATACTTCCATGTCCTCTTATATTCGTAGATCGTTCAGATGCCGTGTTTTTTTGTATAAAATACGGCATTCTTGGCTAAATTTTCCAAACTCTATTTGCTCATATTTGAATAATATATACACACACAAAATTTACAAGAAGGTTATTAAAATAGCCACGGGAAAGATGTCATGTCCCAAAATTGATTTGTTACATCAGTTAATTTAAACAGTTGGAAAATGACACCTAGGCATGGGAATCAAACTAGTGACCTTTGGCTTAGTACGCCAATGCCCTTACCACCGAGCATTGGCGTACTAAGTAAATGATCCCGGGTTCAATCTCCGTGTCTAGGTGTAATTTTTCAATTTAAAGGTTATGAGTTTAACTAGTTAAAATAATCAATTGAGACCTGTTAAAATGTTACTAGATATGTTAACTTTCATTCTTCTCTGGAAAATAAATAGATTGCTTTGAAACAATCATATTTTTTTATGATTTAAGAAAGTCATTGCATCCTTAAGCTCATTTCACTTAATACATTTTAACAATCTATTCCTCAATTTAAAAGTAAAAAACTGATTACAAAACATTTAAAAAAGAGGAATAAATCTAAATAGTTGGAGTCCAAAGAAAATTTTGAATTAAATATTTTGTTTAAATGTTCAATGTTATAAGGAAGGACATTAGATTTAGGGGATTAAAAAAATCTTAGTAGAGATAGGGCTTTCACCATAATTTTCTCAAAATATTATGGGGGGGCCTTACAGAGGCTTATTCACTAGGACAGTTAGTAAAGTTGAGCTATTGACTAATATATTTTCCTCCACTCTTCAGTGTTCTTGTCAACACCTCACTCACTAGAGCAGTTAGTAAAGTTGAGTTATTGATCTTTCTCCTCTTGGGAGAGTTGTTCTAAATTCCTCCTTGCTCACTAGAGCAGTTAGTAGAGTTGAGCTATTGACTAATATCTTCCTCCACTTGTCAATATAATTCCCGTCAACACTTTACTCTACGGGGAGTTCTTCCTTCTATACTTTCATGAGCACATTGATCATATTCTGCCTGACGATATTTTCTTGTAGTATGCCTTAGGTTTACAACCAGCTTTACGTTACCTGGTGATTTCGGTGAAGAGACTTATGAATATAATTTTAACTTTACACGCTTTAAATTCCTGCTACCGACGGGGGCTACATTAGACAAACTTTAACAAAGGTGCAAATGGATTACAAGGACAAGGGTCTGCAGAAACTCAACTTAATTATTTGAGAAAAATGTTCTAAATACGGTGATATATTTTTAAGCGCGTTTCATTTCAAGTGAAAACCATTACATAAATCTAAATCAGATACACAAAAAATGGACATGAAGACTTGTTAGTGATTTAGTTGTAAAGATGTTTTGATGTGTACGATTTAAAATACAGTGGCGGTTTCATGAAATTGTAGCTTTTATTAATTTGTTTCTTAGTATAGAAACGTGTTTATTGATATCCTCCGGTTTGTCTGAAGTAAAATCATATATATTCGAAATGTTATCATTGTAATTGAAGTAAAAAAAACATACACAAATCATATGAAAATTGTTATTTTATGGATATTAACGACCTTTTAAATGCTGCTCTATCACCAAATAATAAATTTATGGCTTTGAGCTTATATTATTTTTTAAATTATATAATAGTTTTTGACTTTAAACAAAAAGTGTCAATTATGATATGCTAAATACCAGCCAAATATGATATCTAATATTTTCTAATATTTAACAATCTACGTAGATATAATACTTTGGTTCTTCCAATATGTAACCAGTTTCTAAACCAGTTAAAATGAGATATGACTACATTGTAAACGATACTGATATATTTTTGTGATTACTGATGAAATTTGTTGTTTAATATTATTTTTATGTTCCTGTATTAAGTTCGTTTGCTATAACTGTATTTTGTTTTGTATGATTATTGTTTTTAAAAAAACAACCACTATTATCAATATTGTTACTACAGAAATGGTTGTACATCATATCATTTTCATAAAATCAATATTTCCACAACTTATCTAGATTACTCTTGTGTTGATTACTATAATATATCCAATGCTCTGGCAAACACCGACTGGACATTTGTTTACTCAGCTGTTGATGTAAATATAACTACTGAGAAAAAATAATTAACATTCATGTCCCCAAAATTACGATAGATTTCCCAACTGGTTTTCATCCACACGTACATATTTTATAAGAAAGAAAGATTTGTTTCTAAATATAGAATAACGAATAATAGAAATTTATATTAATTTCTTTCGCACTATCGTAAATTAGTTAAAGTATCTTTACCTATTGATATAGCCATCTGGATAAAATTAATAGAATCTAGCCTCAAGAGCAAACCCAAGTATTTTTGAAAATATATTAAGAATAATCGTGTAAGCATAACCTCCCTATCTGATCTCAAAATTAATTGGAATATTATTAATAGCTAATGAATTTGGAAAATATTTTAGATCAGTGTATAACTCCGCTTTACCAGTTATGCTGTGTTCTATTATTGAAGCCGATGTGGCCTTTTATCCTAATCCCACTACTTCCTCGGTTGTATCTCTTGCTATTAAAGACTTAAGTTCATCCAGGTGTGCTGGGGTGGATGGAATCCCGAGCTTAATCGTTAAAGATTGTGATAATATCTTCAATCCATTGTTGGAATTTATTTTAAATCTTAGTTTGTCAAGGGAAAAGTTCCCTGAAGCATAAAAAAAATCAATAGTCGTTCCCTTGTGTAAAAAATGTGCTCAAACAATCATTTGTAATCATACGTCTATTACTCTACTAGGTACTTTCGCTGCACCTCAGGATTTTACTCAAGCTGGGATTGTTGCAATTTATTTTGATCAAAGTAAAGCTTTTGATATCTGTCAACACAGTATTAGTCTCCCAAAACATAGTAATTTTATCCTATCAACTTCCTATGAAAATTGGTTTCGGAGCTACTTGCAAAATATATATTTTACCATCAAAATTGATTCTAGCCCCTCCAACTCTTTTACAGCCCTTGTGATATACCTCAAGGGTCGAATTTAGGTTCTCTTCCTTTTAATGTGTTCATTGATTACATTGGTAAGTTCATACACTCTTCAGAATTTTTACTGGTTGTCGATGATCTCAAACTATTCAAAAACTTAAATTCATTTGTTGCTGATTGTTTGTATTTGCAAATAAACACAAATTGAATATTATGATGGTCTATTGAAAATGGAATGTCAATCATTAAATCCAAAACTAAATTTATATCTTTCATCAGGAATACCATCCCTACTTTATTCACTTATAAGTTTTATATTCATACTATTGAACGCTGTCTTTATATTAATGACCTATGTGTTATATTAGACCATAAGCTCTATGTTACTATCATGTTTATCATATAACTTTCTCCCTATCTTAAATTACTCGATCTTGTTAAGTATATCACTTCATCATTCTTTAAAAGTGACCATATTATAAGTTTGTATTTTGCTTTGGTGTTATTCAAACAAGAATATGCTAGTGTGGTGTGGAATTCCATCACCTAAACTCACTTTCTCAGCTTGGAAATTGTTCAGCGCAAATTGGTCTCTGCTTGCTTTGATACATTCTTTATCGGCTGTTTTTTTACCATTATTATGATAGAATTCGAATCCTAAAGCGCAAATTTGTCTCTGCTTGCTATGATAAATTCTTTTTCGACAGTTTTAACCATTATTATGATAGAATTCGAATCCCTTTAGAACTCCAAACTCCCTTCTTACAAAGACTACAAAGACTCTTTTGGATGACCTTTTACCAAAATGTCTTGCCAATCTCCCCTAAAAAAATGTGGATACTATTGTGCCCTCTCGCACTTATAAAAATCCTATAGTATTTTCTATCAGTAACTCCCTAGAAATAATAGTTATTACTGAAAATGATTATTACTTAATCAAATTTTGTTTCTTCCTTACCTTCTTACTATGTTTGTCATAAAATAATTTGTTTATTGGAACTGCCTGTACACAGAGATGATGTATCTATTTTTTTAATTTGCAAACCATAATATGTTATTATTTATCTTCAGTGCTAGCCTGTTATAGGTCTTGACTGTTGGCTAACACTTTAATAAAGGAAAAGGAAAATATATTTTTCTATAGTAATTGATTTTTTATTTAAATAATTAATAAACCCCCTTTTTATTTGAAGCCCTCCTCAAGCTACTGCTTCATTTGTGAACCAGAGAATGACTTCATGAGGAATGTGTATCTTTATCCCCTGAGCCTCTCTTAGACGGGATTTAATTCTTTAAGGAAGAAAATATGAGGGGAGGGGGGATGAAGAGGGAAGAGGGAAGTTGGGGATTTAACTATACCCAGTGACATTTAGACCGTTATAAGGACAAATGTGTTCACTAAGTCTTGTTTCTGGAAATAAATTATATTGAATCAGTTTTCACTTCCAACCAGGGGACAGCTTTTTGTGTTTAAATGGTTTGTATTTTATATTTTAATTTTAATACTTGGATTACATTTAATGTTATACACTATTTAATAAAATAACCTTGTATTGCATCCTGACAAATTTAATTTTCTACCTTTCCTAAACTTTTTTTTCCAATTATATGTTTCCCCTTACTCCTTTATCTTCTGGAGTTTTATTTTTAAATGTAAAATATTCAGACTTTCGTGTTTAATTAGAATAGTCCGTAAACCCCTTTTGTCAAATTTCAGTTTTTTACCATCCAAAGAAGTAGTTATTTGTATTAGTTTAGAAATTTTGACCTCAAACCTCTTCCCCAGTCAATTCTTAAATATCCTTATAGAAATTTCTACTTTTATTTGATTATATGAAGATGTCCTTCTACATGCTTTACAACTTTGTATGTCTTATGTTAATCCCCCCTCCCCCCTATGCATGTCAACAAGTTTAATTTAAAAAAATAAGTTTTCAAATTTTTATAATTATTTGTAATGAATCATTTACCTGCTACTATATTTTAATTTTCTACATAATTTAAAAAGGTTTTTTCTAATAATATGTCTCCATAATTTACCAAGCCTCATTTTGAAATTTACCCTTTTTAATTTTTCTTTTAACATTGAGAAATCCAGCAAACCATTTTACCTTAATGCAAAATTTCAGTTTACCAGCTCATCTGAAAGTGGGTTTTCGTTTACGTACAGACTATACTTTCAGCGTTATAAATAGAGATAATATAATATATAATGTATTTCAAATATAGTTATTTATTCGTATGTATTGGAATAAGCGTTACTCTCTTTCTTTCCCTCCACACACAACACACACACACACACACAACACACACCACACCACACACACACACACACACACACACCCAACACCCACACACCCACACACCCCCACACACCCCACACACCCCCACACACCCACACACCCACACACACACACACACACACACATATGAAACATCTTTAATATACCTCTTTAATTCATTTTACTTACACATCCCTTACTTAAAACTACTTCTAAATTAATTTTATATGGCCTTTTTTTTATGTATTTTCATAGTTTCTGGTTAACGGGATTGAACTGTTCTAAAAACTTAAAATAAATAAATGGTACTGTGCACCACAAATACTTTCTCTCTTATCTTAAAATGGATACATTTACTAAAAACTCGTACGATTTGGTAAACAAATAATAAATATTGTAGCAGAAACACTTACCAAAGAACATACCTTAAATAATATACAATGTTTCAGAAGCATTGATAAAAAGACATAATGATCAATTTCATTTTCAAAGCGGTGCATAAAATAATATATGTTTGCTTATACAAAAATATTTCAGTTAAAGATTTTTATTTCAATAGTATTACAATTTTACAATAAGTTACTTGAAATAATTAATGTATTTACTAAAAACTCGTAAGATTTGTGAATCTAAATAATAAAGATTGTTATAAAAACACTCAACCAAAGAGTAAATATAAATGTTATACACGGTTACAGAAACATCGAGAAAAGAGAAACTATGTCCCCTAAATAGCTTAATAATCAATTTAAATTTCAAAATGCTCCATACATATTTGGATATGTTTGCTAATAGGTCAAAACCTATTGATTTTATAAAAATTTATATTAAATAAATATTTATTTTTTATTTTGAATTGAACATAAGTACAATTTTACACGATTAATTATTTCGTATCTCAAATAGTTGCGGAGATATGATCAAATTTGTAAATTTCCTCCTATGTCCTTTTCTTAAAGTTATTTAAATAGAAAAAAGAAAATATCCGGTCAATTTGTATTGTTAAATGCTTTGATACAACATGTAATAAAAATATTTTTGGTGAATTTCTATAAACTCGACTTCTTTCTCTCTTTTTTTACCCAAGTAATAATACTTAGCACCGCGTCTTAATACCCGTTCGGCTTATACGCTTAAGTGGTAATTACGCTAATGGGTTAGAAATTGGGAAGGTTGAATATAGAGGAAGTGAACCCGCATTTGCGTGGAGGGAGAGTGAGAAACTATTCAGGGGAAAAAACACATTTAACCCGAGCGAGATTAGAACCTCGATCTCCCCATCCTTGGCAATCTAGGTCAACACAAAACCAGTGCGTTAGCTAACCGCACCACCGAGGAGAGTTTTTTCTTTAAGTAGACTACCCTTAAATTTAAGGTTAGATTTAATTATGAAATCTCCTCGGGGGAACTTTATGAAAACTCTAAATACCAATTTTTAGTCCGATTGGTAAAATGGTTTTGGATCCAGGCCGAGTTACAGACGGACGGACAGACAGACGGCATCGCAACAAGATTTTATCAGTTTCAAGAGGTAATAAAAGTCGACCTTCATCAAAATCTCGGGTACGATTTTGAGACAATCACAATACTTCTCTCTTCGAGTTATAGAGGTAATTCAGAATAATGGCTACCAACTCATCAGTTTGCACGTATCGAGACCAATATTTGTTGGATATCATTAAGACTTGCTGAAATGAAAGCCATTCACCATCGTATAGAGTTATTCTTGTCTCCGGACGTTCCTCTCTCACTTGTCTCTGAGTTCCAGTCCCAACCAAAAACCACCCTCAGGCTTAGGGATGGGATCCTTAACACTCAAACGGATTGGTATCGGTGTCTTGTCCACGACCTTGAAGTTGAACCTGGATAGCAGATAGACCAAGGCCACCTTGGTTTCCATCAGGGCGAAACGGTTTCCTGTAACAACAAGGAGTAAACGGAGAACAACTCAGAGATATTTGTTTAAAAAAACGCTGAAATAGTTGCTATTTTGGAACAAGGTTGAGAGATATATTTGAAACACTAGATAAACCCAGATGCAATACATAAGTAAAATAACTAAATGGCATTAAGTAACTCGAAAATTAACTGCCTTCAGAATGTAGGTTCGCCATTTAACACTTAACCTGACACCCAACCTCACTCAAATCGATGTTCACGTTATTAGATACATTAAAATATTATTTGTTTTCAAAGTCAAATTTTTCTTACAAAATCAATTTATTTTAAGTTGATAAAATATAGTCAAAGCTGTTATTATCTACACAATTTTTTTACAGCCATTACTGTTTTCAGCCTGGGTCAGTTTTTTTCTATCCAAGCCATATATTTTCCACTAGGCTTGCTGGGAATGTCGTAACCTTATATGACTTATGATCTAACTTAATTCATCACTATAAAAGTGTAAATCCACATTTCATTAATGATACATTTTTTGGCCATGCCGGGATTCAAAGCCGGAGTCTTGGCTCAGTAGACAGACACGTTAACGATTGAGCTAAGGTGTCGGATTATCTACAGCTTGTACAATTTCATAAATAAAATGTTTATTCTACGTGAGTGTATCTATGAGTTTAGAAACAGTTAAAAAAATATTCGGCAGTAGGCAAGTATAAAAATATCTTAAGTATTAATTATATGATAAGAAAAAAACAAAAAAACAAATCTATTATTTATGCTTTTTAGTGAGGATTACTCCAACTAGATATCGTATTCTGAAAATTGAAAAATTACACCTGGATACGGGAATCGTACTCGGGAACTCGGATTTTAATACGTCAATGCTCTAAGCACTGAGATATCCAGGATACGTCCCGTAGCCATGCTCATTCTTCACTCATATTTTAAGGCAGAATCTTTAATGGACGTGCGGAAATCGTCTGCTACAAATATGTGATTTTATTAAGATCACGATCTATCAGATAACGCAGCCACCTTCGACTCGGTAGTTGGATTATTGCAGCCATTTGTATAATTATTGTCCTTGTAGGGGATTGAATATTTAAAAATCAAATAGCCAAAGCTATTATTTATGTTATTTTAATGAGGATTCCTGGATAGCAAAATGGTTAGAGCATTGGCGTACTAAGCCAAAGGTCCCGGGTTCGATTCCCGTGTCCGGATGTCATTTTTTCAATTTTAAGAATATATGATAAATTACTGAGTGCTATTCACTTGGAGATTTCTTAAATATTACTAACTATTTTTTACCACAGTTAAAATAGTTGTTAACCATTACAAAGTGAATGTACATCATTTAAACGGTAAACCCCCCTTCTCTTGCAGTTAGCTCCAACTTACCAATACACGACCGTGGTCCGAGGCCAAACGGTATGAATGTGAAAGCTTTAATCTTATGTTTGTTCTCATCGCTGAACCTCTCTGGATCGAACTTGTCCGGGTCAGGGAAGTGTGCCTCGTCCCTGTGGATGCCGAAGATGGGGATCTCCAAAAGGTCACCTTCGTTGAATGTCATCCCAGGCTGATCACCCGAGGGGGGTATCGAATAGGGCTTCACACACACGCGATCCATCGCGGGTGCTGGTGGATACATTCTCAAGGTCTCTGAAGAGGAAAGATATATACCAGAGCGTGAAGATATGTTGCTAAACATAGCAGTATATAGGTATCTGAAGAAAAAACGTAAATCTATAAAATGCAGTGTCCATCCCATTTTAAATAATTAAAGAAGTGCTTTAGTGTTCATTCCATTCCAAAATTCCACTATTATAACTAACCGTCCCCATGGCGTAGTAGTCAGTACACCTGGATATAAGCCTAGGGATTCCGGATCGATTCCCGGCTGGTACTTTGGGTATTTTTCTCGAAAGGGTAATTACCCCAATGGTAACCAGGGTTTAGTTGATTAGTCTTAAATTGTAATTTAAGTGTTTCCAATGGTTCCACACCTGCACCATCCCCTCACCTCTTCGGGACATGAAAAGATCCTCCATCAAAATAGATGTAAGATTCGATTAATTCATTTGGACCATACCTGGGCCAAGGTACTTTAGTACTGGCTAATCTTTCCATATACTGGGCTACAAAAGATGTAGCCTAGACGTGCAATGTTACTATTGCTATTATAACGGAAACTTTTAAGCCCCCGCTTCAGTGACCGAATGGTCTAAGGAGTTACTCTCATGTTTGTCTGGCCTGCTGAAGACGAGAGATCGTAGTTCGAATCCTTGTCAGGTTTACTGAGGGTGATATTTGCTCAAATGGTTTCCCACTCTCCTTACACGCAATTGCGGGTAAAGTACCTCTAAGACACTTACTCCATTAAAGTAATTATCATCTATACGTGTAGCCTGAACATGTAGTAAGACGTGGTGATAAAAACTAAAACTCGATCCACAACTTAGATTTCACATCCCTGTTAGCGTAGTCACTTTATTTATAAATAACTCAGTGTCGAACATTGATAAGAACTTACTGGTGTTGACTAGCGAGTGTCCAACTCTAGACCGGCGATGAACAGTGTCCTAGCGACAGGTAGTGGTACGAACGCTAGTGTAGCCGCCTAAATAAGAAATAATGGTGAGCATCACTGTCACTGCGACCTGAAAACGCGCTTAAGAGCGTCGTTGTCGCTGGTCAACAAGTATTGCCGCCCTCGTAAGAGTCAATTAAACACATCCCTGCGACCGGGTCGCAACCATGGCCCTATCCTAATATGTATTGAACTAAAGGAGCCATTGTCTTAGTGACACCAGTTTATTCACGTAATCTCACCTGATATTACCATGTCAAGATATCTCAAGGCTATAATATCTTCATAATGAGCTTTCCTCCAGTGTTCTCCAACATGTTGTCTATTTCTGTCTGAAGTCGCTGCTGGACGTTTTCTAAATGGTCAGGAAATAGGAAGCAAAAGATATCAGGGTAGAAGATGTATCAAACCCGGCCAAGAAGAACACTGCTGCCTGCGCTGCTATGTCTTTGTCGCTCAACTCTGCACACATCATATAATAGTATTAGTAATTGTTGGTTCATAAAGCGTGGAGCTGACATAATTAACCTTTAATTCGAATTAAATTCATTTTGTGTTATTTACTTGAAGTACTTAACTTGCACATTCTGAATTGACTATATAATCAGAACACGTGAATCTCTATGAGAGAGAATTAAAGGGTCTACCAATTTTGTTTAGAAAGGTTTTTCACATACCTTCCAGGGATCTTTTATATGCAACAACTGACATGGGGCCAATGGATTTACTTCCCATTCGAAGATAGTTGTGCTACGGATGTTTATCGCTCAAGAAAAATCCGTCAACCCCAGTTGGGTTTGAACCCGAGAAGATTGAGTTCTGAGTCAATCAATTTACCACAAGACCACCGAGGCTCACAATTCACACTAAAGAAGACAATGAAACGTTAGTAATCTCGGATTTGGAATAATATTGTTAAGGCATTTATATTTTGTAAAATCTTTAAGTGAGGCATTTAATTGTATAGATATGGTATAAACATTAATCTATTAATTATCTATTTACTATCATTATAAATATTATGCTCACAATTTAAGACTTTATGTTGTAGACATGATCATCAAGGCACATTCCTTGAATTTTTGCCCATCCACCTCATGTGGACTGATATTTAAAATTAATTTAGGGTTATAGCTTCATAATTATCACATTCTACTATACTTATGAGCTAGAAGCCAGTATTAATTAAATATTTCAATTCTCAGGGGAAAAAAAATTGTTTAAGAGTTTGAAAAGACCAAATTAATACATTTCCTTGATGTCAATATCGAGACTTAATCGCATGACCAGCATATAAACTTACACTTATTCCATATTTATCAAGATCAATTTAATTAGGTTAGTTAATAATCCAGGTAGTATTAAAATTGTTTTAATACAATTAAACGGAAATAGTGGCCCAAGGAATTTAATTTATTGGCGATCATTATTTGACGCATCAAAAGTACTTTATTTTATCATTAATACACACAACAAAAATAGAGGCTTTATTTAATTTAAAAAATATGTAATGTTAGATAAATGCATTTAAATTAAAAATTAAAATAAATCCCACAGAAGAATGTAAATATTCAAACGAGTGGGACTGTCACAAATATCACCAAAACAATTGATAGTAAATATTCTTATAAAACTTTGTTTCTCCTCTTGTCAATATTGTTCCCGTCAACACTTTGCTCACTATAACAGTTAGTGTAGTTGAGCTATTGACAAACCTATCTTCCTTATCTTTTCAGTGCTCTTGTCAACACCTTGCTCACTAGAGCAGTAATTAAATGTGGGTTATCGACTGACCTATCTTTCTCCTAATGTCACTGATGTTCCCGTCAACACTTTGATCAACGGGGAGTTCTTCCTTCCTGGCCTGCATGAGCAGATGGATCATATCCTGTCTGACAATCCCTTCCCTTTCTCTCGTCCTTATGGTGTCTTCTATCAGCGAGTAGATAAACTTACTGACCCACGGAAGCGAGAAGGGAATTCTCAAGAACTAAGGGAAACACAAATATAGTTGATTATGCTTAATAAAATAACACCCATACCACGTGAGTTGAATACAGTGTTATTGTGACTGTCTCTAGGCTGGAAATATGTTGACAGTGTTTATTCATTCCCCTTTACGATTCTAGTCTTTTCATTACTAACCATCTTCGTCATTGACTACCTCAAATGAAAGGTTCATTAAATAATTTTAAAAAAAGGATAGAAATACTATGAATGTGTCCTCAATTGATCAAACAAATTTGGTTAAAGGAGCACGGATATTATTACATAACACATGGACCATCGTTTTCTTCAGCAAATGCGACATTAGAGTACATACTAACGCTTCAAAGAAGACTAATTCCGTTACGATAACTTCAAAACTGGAGACAAACGTCTGTCATTTCTTAGATAAACTTTGTTTGAAGTTTCAGAGTGTGATATGAAGAAATGGGAGGGTGGGTGGGAAATCCTCCCAGAACTAATAAATTAGCTATTTATCTTTGTGATAGAGAACAGTAATTTTTAAGAAGTTATAGGGACAACTCCAAATAGAAATAAAAGTATGAAAATATTAATTTTTAAAAATTAAACTATGGTAAATGAGGTGGTGGAAGTGTGCTATAGTTAGTTAAGAAATTTGAGATGAGGAAGAAAATTAAAATTTGGTAGACAGATAGAGAGAAAAATTCAAATAAACAAATAAATCTTAGAATTTTAAATATCTCAAAATCAGCCGAAAAAAAGGGGGGAGGGTTAAAAAAAATTCAAAACAAATAGAGAGAAATAATTCTCAGAATCGTAAAATCTGCAATTTGAGAAGCACCACTTCAAACAACTATACTCACATGTTTTAAAATTTTAAATTAGGACTCCAAGGAGAGAGGGGGTTATACTTTTTTGAGCTGTTTTAGAAAATTGGTAATTTTGTAAGGAGGTAAAAGTGCAACTTCGATAGCCAAATAAGCCTTAAAATTTCACATTTATAAGTGGGAGCTAAATAAATAGGGTAAGGGGGAAGTTTTAATATTACAAAATCAATAAAAAAAACTACTTCACTGTGTGGTATTAAAACCAAATTTTGCAAGCAGGTATAAGTATCACTCCAAATAATAATAATTATTTTTGAAGTTATACTTCTTTAGGCGCGTTATGAAAATATGATGAGAGTGAAATTTTAAGATGCGCGCGCATCACTGTAACACAAAAGTAACAGGTTGAAGTTAAACCGTTCATTAAGTCTCGAAAAAAAAAAAAAGCTACCAACAAAATAGAAATAGAACCTCTGTTAGTTGCGCATGTTGGTACGCTCGTCGCCTCTGATCACTGTTTTCATATATATCATATTTATCCACATGTTTCTAGTTTCTACATTCACAACACGTGTTTTAGTTTCATACAAGTGCGAATTATATATGTGCTAATAAATTATATTCAGTAGTGATTTAAATTGAATATTTTGATTAATATTATTTACTATTCGTAAATATTAGTGAAAAAAATTGTGCTTATAGACTTTTTCAAGTGCTCCAATATAATTGAGGTTAACTATCCGTATGTATTATTTATTGATATAAATTAAAATATTATTATTTAACATAATTAATACTAAATATTATTAAATTATTTTTTATTTTTTAATGATTCCAAAGTAGTATAACTTCTCACGCGCGTACATAAGTACACACACCCATTTTTTAAATCTAAAAGTATGAAAGCGGGACGGGGTCATGAAAAAAATTTAAATTTGTCAGGAATTTAGAGAGGTTACTTCTAATAGCCAAATATATTTTAAATATTTGATATTTCTATAAGGAATTTGGTGAACTGGGAGCTTAAAGATTTCCAAAACTAAAAGAACAAACTATTCTTAACAGTGATGGAAGATTACCATTTGTAAGGGGGATATAAAGACCAACTAAACAGCCAATAAGGCCAAAAAAATTCTGAAATTTTAAATCAAGGAGTGGAAAATGGTGAGTGCTGGTTTCCTCAACATTTCTAAAGCTTAAATAACAACACTGTGTGTGGAGGGGTGGAAAATTTTAAACTTTGCATGTAAAAAAAATAGACCTTCCCGGATAGCCAAATGACGTCTGAACATATCTGTGATAACATTCCAAAGATTGGAGCGAAAAAAAATTGAAGAGCTCAAACTGCTTATAACTGATATAAAACACTATTTTAGAAGTGGCTGCAATTTGAAATTTGGCACGAAAAAAACCCATGACAGACAACCAAATAAGTCTTAAAATTTCAAAACGGGAATGTGGGATATGAATGGAGAAAGGGGGAGAGTAGCTTGACATTTCACCAAAACTATTAGAAAATCTACTTTTCGGTATGGGTGAAAAGAATAAGTTTCCAAGTTGGTAAAAGGACCACTCCACTTAATAAGAAAACATGGAAAGTTTATAGTAAAAAATTCAGATGCTTAGAAATGTAAAGCAGCTTAATATTTCTAAATTTATAGATAAAAGTTATCTCAACATGGTGAAAAACTTAAACTTTGAAAGGCAGACGAAAACAGTCTAAAAATTAATGAATATAAAAAAAAAAAGACTATACTAAATGGGATTCATTAGTATTGCGAGTATATAGATAGTTAAATATCGAAACATAAACTGGCACCTATCTCTTGGTGACATAACAATTAGAATAAACAAATTCTGGTGGCATAGCTTGGGGACCGTGATTCTCTTTAGTAAATAATGATGATCAGTAATATTGTTTTTTGTAACAAAGTATATAATTTCATTCTGTGCTCTTTGGTGATGCTTCCCCCCCCCACCCCCCCAACATGTTTATATAACAATTCTTATGATTTAGTTTAACTAAGTAGAATTTGTTTCAAATATCTGATTTATTTTAATTTAATAATTGCCATAAGTGGGCTGTGGTTGCCATAATTATCTCAGGATTGCACAAGGGGGACTATCAAAATAATGGCTGCCGGATGTCGAACGTCCTAATTTGATGTATTTTGATGCAACTTACCCGTGTGAAGAACGGGTTAGACTGCTTGTATAGACATAAAATAAACTTTCATGTATAAATAATATCCTTAATATAATTAAATTTGAATTGTATTTTATTCCTAATATCCAAGATCCTTAAAATAACAAAAATATCAAACCACTGGCCATACAAATTTGATTACTACACATTTTGCGACAAATCTACTTATAGTTGACTTCATAATTTGTGAATAATCTTCAAAACGAATTGGCTTGAGTCATTAAAAACATTTTTTGAGATTTACAAAAAGATTTTATAATGCTCATAGTATTTGTTCGAAGAGACTAAACTACCTTTTATTATTGTAGATAGTAAATACATTTTTTTCCCCACAAAAATATAGTTTATAAAGTTATAAATTTAGTATTTTTATAAAGCTTGGTAGAAAAACATAGGTTCTCACTGAGATAGTTCAACAGTGTTTGTATTTAAAAGTTATATTATAATACTATTACTTGAATAGTATTGCATTTAAATACATGTTTTATATTGTGTTTGAGAACATTACTTTAAGATCTGAAAGCTAATTTAAACTTTTTAGGAACATCCTTCCTAATACTCCATTATTATTATTATTATTATTAGCACCGCGTCTTACTACCCATTCGGGTTATACGCACTTACGCCAATGTGTAATGGTAGGGTGATTGTGAGATGAAATGGAGGACCTACAGTTTAACGTGGAATCCGAACCACGGTGGAGGCCTGGCATTCCCCACATTCACAAGATGTCTTGTCAGAGGTGATGGAAGGGTTTGGTAATCAGATAAATCTTTGCCGGGACCGAGGATTGAACCCCGGCCGCCAGCATAGAAGTCTGACACCTTACCCCTAGACCGCCAGGTCACCGAATACTCCATTAAATCCGAGCTTAGGATGGTTGTTTGAAAAATCATAACTGTAGCCCACCATACATTAGTAGTCAATAACTTTAATTAAAATACTTACTTTCATTAGCGAGGAAGACGCGACATAACCAAACGCTATCAAACCTCGCCATCCAGCAAAGCTGGTGAGCCCTTGCCCACCAAGTAGAACTCATTACTAGGATTCCTGAAAGAGTCGACGCTGACGCCAAAAGCCGTTGTGGCTATCACGTCATTGGTGTAACGTGTGGACAAATCCTTCATTTCTAGAGCGTAAACTTTCTTCTCTATAAGCATATCGCCAAAAATAAATAAGTTACCTACTAACTTTGTGGTTCCCAAAATTATTATTTTTTCATTTACAATCTACTCGCTCATATAATTAAGTAATATAATAATAATATTTAGCACCGCGTCTTACTACCCGTTCGGGTTATACGCTTTTAAGTACTAATTACGCTAATGGATTAGGAATTGGGAGGTTTAATTAGAGGAAGTGAACCCGAATTTGCGTGGAGGGAGAGTGTAAAACAATTTAGGAAAAACCACCTCCAGTTCACCCGATAGAGAATCGAACCTTGATCTCCCCGTCCTCAGCAGTCGAGCTCAACACGACAAGCGCGTTAGCCAACTACGCCACCGAGGCGGGTCATATAATTAAGGAATATAGAGGGAGGGGAATATTGGTGGCTCCCTTTGCCTGTTTAAGAAATCTCCTACCCGCATTGGTGGCCACGGGGGATAAAGCGTCAACGTCGTTTTATATGGTTTGCTGTTGATAGGGAGGTCACGTATTGAATCCCGAATGGGTGTATCTATTGTATATTTTCCTAAATAGCTTTGATCTCTGGTTCCATTCAAATGTGGATACATTTTTTGTTAGCTATAATTTCCTACCGTGATAAATTTGTGTACAGCACTAATGGATAAGTAAGACTTTACACACAAAAATTGAGTCAAATAACATTTCAATATTAAACCAAGTGTGTATATACATGTAGGCCACATTTAAATGCCCTAAAATAATTACATATTTACATTTCTCGAACGTGCTCTTTAGAGAATAAATTACAAGTATGTCACGTAGTATACTAAGGTCACAGATATATTGGTAGATTACTTAGTATATTTACCACTTTTTCGAACTATTTCCTCTAAGAATACCACCATCTGACTTCCACACTGCAAAACTAGGATGAACATGTTCTTCATCTTGCTGGAAGTGAAACTTGGACTTAGAGTGGCCCTCATATCCCTCCAACGCTGTCCTGGATAAGAGAACATCTTGAAGTTGTACTTAGAAAAACAAGATAGATATTAAACTATTTCTTTCTTTTAGAAGTAAATAAACAAATAATGAATTGTAGTCAAAGCTAATTCTATGTAGACTAGATTTAAACACAACTAAACTAGGGATCAATATTTGCTGTATAATACTCCTCATTATTACAGGATGTAGCCTTGTTCTATAAGAAAGTTTAGACGCGTAAGTACTGACGAATCCTAGGTCTTTTGAGAAAGAAGTTAGTGTAAAAATGTTATCTTGGAAGTCACAGTAACTTTAGCTCTTACCTTTTAGAAGAAAAAGTTTCCACCAAATAATTGATCCACTTCAGGATCTACAACACTGAAGTGGTTCATGAAGTGGTCGAAATCCTTGATTGCAATCATCTTGAGGAGCTCAATGTCTCTGATGATTGTTCTAGGACGAGTAAATTGAAATATCCCCGACAGGCGATGGCCCTTGTGTGCCCGGTACAAACGGAGGTTTTGGTCGGCAACGGCAATCCTCCTGAAGATTATGGGGGCCAAGTTTCCGAAGAAAGGTAAAGGTTTAACGTAGGGGATGTTTTGTTTCGAATAGTAGTCGTAATTCCATGTGCCCAGAATGTATAGAGCACAGATGATCAAGGCTACCAGAAATAGCCAGTTCGAGGAAGACATCAAAACATCTAGGAAACTCATAGCGGGTTTTTAGATAGATGCGAGACTATCCCCAACCTGAAAGGAAATATTAATCCTTAATCTTATTTTGTTAAGTATTTGCGATTATTCATTAACTTGTATAGTTTATAGTTTCCCGACTATACCACAGCTCTAATCACTCGTATTCTCCATGATAACACTCCTATTGGCCTTGGATTCAATTGCTAGCCCCAAAAATGCTCAAATATGGCAAGAAATAGCTTAAGTCTTGCAACTTGGTGTTTTTGTTTAAGGCAGTACCTCTCTGACAGAATTAAGTCAATTAACACATCTAAAAACTTAATCGAGTAAAAGTAATACTAAAATTAAGGTTTTATTTTAAGGTTACGCAACTATTTATTGCACAATTTTAGCAAGCGTATAATTATTAGCTATAAATGGTTTCTATGATTTAAAATGATTACAATAATTGTAAGGGGTCAAACTTACTAGCTTACGTTTTTTGCGTACTCTTTTTTTTAAGATCAAGTAATTAATGCATGATACTGAAATTTAGTATAACTAAACATATTATATGAGGTGTACAAATATAATTAATTATAATAAATCGTATCGAATCATATCTGGTCGAGAATTACTTTTTTTAGCACCATTTCTTACTACCCGTTTAGGCTATGTACCTATTTGATAATTGCACTAATGTATTAAAGATTAGAATGGTTGGATTCAGAGGAAGTGTACCTATATTTGCCTGGAAGGAAAGTGGAAAATCATTATGGGAAAAACCACCTTCAGTACACCCGTAATCGAGTCCCGATCTACCTGTCATCGGCAATCTATAGTATATTGCGAGAATAGTGCCTTAGACTAAGCGGCCGCTGAAGTGGGTAGTATTACATCACTATCACATCTATGCAAATTATTTTATGTCTTCATCAATATAAATAATTGGATATTGAATTGACTAAATAATAATAACTACTTAGCACCACGTCTTACTACCCGTTCGGGTTATACGCTTTAAGTACTAATTACTCTAATGGATTAGGAATGTTTAATTAGAGGAAGTGAACCCGCATTTGCGTGGAGGGAGAGTGGAATACCATTTAGGAAAAACCACCCCCAGTTCACTGGACCAAGATTCGAACCTCGATCTCCCCTTCCTCAGCAGTCGAGCTCAACACACAAGCGCGTAAGCCAACTACGCCACCGAGGCGGATGAATGGACTAAAGCATCACTCTCATTGTGTGCTCTTGGACCCGCCTCGGTGGGTAGTTGGCTAACGCGCTTGTCGTGTTGAGCTCGACTGCTGAGGATGGGGAGATCGAGGTTCGAATCTCGGTCGGGTGAACTGGGGGTGGTTTTTCCTAAATGGTTTTCCACTCTCCCTCCACGCAAATGCGGGTTCACTTCCTTTAATTAACCTTCCCAATTCCTAATCCATTAGTTTAATTAGCACTTAAAATCGTATAATACGAACGGGTAGTAAGACGCGGTGCTAAATATTATTATTATTATTATAATAAGACTAATTTTATTATTATTATTATTATTATTATTATTATTATTGTTATTATTAGCACCGCGTCTTACTACCCGTTCGAGTTATACGCACTTACGCTAATGTGTAGTGGTAGGGTGATTGTGAGATGAAATGAAGGACCTACAGTTTAACGTGGAATCCGAACCACGGTGGTGGCCTGGCATTCCCACATTCACAAGATGTCTTGCCAGAGGTGAAGGAAGGGTTTGGCAATCAGATAAATCTTTTCCGGTACCGAGGATTGAACCCCGGCCACCAGCATAACTAATTTAATTAATATTGACAAAGAAACATCATGTCATCGAAATATTTAAAAATGTTGATGTTATTACTTTGTCTAGAACCCTCGGAGTGAGAATTATTATGAGCGTAAAAAAAATTAAACTCGAGACTTTGATAAATGTCGACGTTTTATGACCCCGGCAACTGAAAAGGTGGTTTTCGTGATGTCATCGTCTGTATGTCTGTTTGTATCTCGGACTAGAGCCAAAACTATTTCATCGATAGGGCTAAAACTTAATAACTACAGTTTTAATAAGGTCCCCCAGGAGGTTTTGGAATTAGGTGTATAACCCTAAAATACCCGCCTCGGTGGCGTAGTTGGCTAACGCGCTTGTCGTGTTGAGCTCGACTGCTGAGGACGGGAGATCGAGGTTCGAATCTCGGTCGGGTGAACTGGGGTGGTTTTTATAAATGGTTTTCCACTCTCCCTCCACGCAAATGCGGGTTCACTTCCTCTAATTCAACCTTCCCAATTCCTAATCCATTAGCGTAATTAGTACTCAAAGCGTATAACCCGAACGGGTAGTATGACGCGGTGCTAAATATTATTATTATTATTATTATCATAACCCTAAAACTAAGAGTACCTTAATATAGAAAAGGGCAAAAAAATTATATATATATATTAAATATATATAAAACTTTCTCCAAATTTGCTCCAACGATTGTGATTACATTTAGTATTCTAGCACTATTTATTGGCAATTCTTATTTTCCATGAAAATTACTTTAAGGATACTTGACATAAGCATTAATATACAATTGTGATCATAGCTCCATACCTGTTTTAGACACTAAATAAATATCACTATAAAGTTCTAGCACGGTTAAATATAAAAATATGTTATCTGGAATATATTTTTACTAAAGTGTCTTAGCTAAAAGAAAATACTCGTTTATATTTTATGGATTCCTTTGACAATTATTATTGAAATTGATTGTTATGTTCTTTGGTGGACAGGGGTGTCTCTCTCTCTTTCTTTTCTCAATGCTTCTGTAACAGTTTATATTTATGAAAATTGAAAAATAACACCTGGACACGGGAATCGAACCCGGACCTTTGGCTTAGTACACCATATGCTCTTGCCACTACTCTTACCGCTGAGCTATCCTAGATTCGCCCTGTTCCCATGGTCATTCTTCACTCATATTTTAAGGCAGAGTCTATGATGGACGTGCGTTATCTGATAGCTCGTGACCTTAATAACATCACACATTTGTAGCCGAAGATTTCCGCACGTACATCATAGACTCCACCTTAAAATATGAGTGAAGAATAACCCTGGGGACGGGACGAATCCTGGATAGCTCAGTGCTAGAGAATTGATGTACTTAGCCAAAGGTCCCGGGTTCGATTCCGTGTCGAGGTGTCATTTTTCTATTTTCAGAAAGTGATATCTATATGGAGTAAGCCTCACTAAAAAGCATAAATAAATAGATTTGGCTATTTGATTCACAGTTTATATTATTTCATTTATGCTCTTTGATGTAGTGTTTCTGCAACAAAGTACAGTAGGTTATTTCCTTTCACAAATCTTATTCGTTTTTAATAAATGTCTTTATTTTAAGAAAAAGTAGGGGAAGATCTGTGTAGCGCACCGTTTTATAGGATTTTTTTTAAACTTTATTAAACATATAGTTTAAAAGCTGTGTTTTATCACATCTACATTAAGACATATTAGTTTACTGGAAGATTACATAATTATTAACTAAATAGTTGTATTTATAAATTTATAATATAAGGAACGTACTTGGAGGGAACAGCTAATTGCGAGTAGATAAATTGGTACAACTTATTTGATCAGTTAAACATTATAAATATGAAACATAATATGCATGTTGTATTTGCACAGATTTATATTCTTTCCTTGTTTTTTAAGCTAATTAATTTCAGAATGTTACTATTTAGTAATCTCAATTATGATTTTTTAGAAATGTTATTGTACTTGTTTTATTTGACTTAATTTCTTGAATATTAGTTTCTCATTTAATAAATTATCTTCATGTTTTATGTTTCATATTTATAATGTTTAGTTGACCAAATAAGTTGTACCCATTTATCTAATTAGCTGTTCCATCCAAGTACGTTTCTTGTATTATAAATCATATTTCTCCTTACTACAACTAATATGAATATTACTAAAATTGAAATACTTATATATACATACATAAACCCTACATCAACGCCACTCCCTAACCGGGTAGGCAATAAACTGTGCATAGAGCTCAAAAATACAAATCCGTACTTAATCCATCCTTACTAACTTTCTCCACACTTCCACATACTTGCATACTTCCTTCACTTCAACAACATACATACACACACACCGAGTAATGCACGTGCTTTTATTCTTAAAACTTTTTTATGTTTCTCATTTTCACACATTCGTCTATAACATTTATCAATCACTTACTTATCCACCTTACCCTTATATGATTCACACTACTCCACCTTCACATATTTGTATCGTTTCTCAATCTACATCATCCTCTCAACATGCCCAAACCAACGTAAGACGCTTATTTCACACCGACATTGGATTCATCAAACACCCTTAAGTCTCATTCATCATTCATTCATTCATTACTGACTCTGTCTGTTTTTCCACATACATTTCTTAGCGATCTCATTCCAAACGCATTCACCTTGCTCTTAATTGCGTTTCTCCTGACAAACCCATGCTTCACATCCATAATACTAAATACTTTATTAGTTTGTATGCTCCAATATGGTAGATATAATGCAAATTTCATTAGAAATACACACAGAGACAAGACCATTCCAATAAATTATATTTATTTTTAAATATGAGAACTAACTGAACTGACCTAATTTACAAACATTTAATAATCCATGCTAAGTTTTGGTTCATAATAATATTCATATATGTCATATAAAAAAAATATTTTAGTTTACAGCTATACTTTTTGTAAGTCTGCATTACTCACCAAAATAAGTTGTGTTTCAATGGAATAAAAACTGATGCTCTCTAACAAAACCAACCAAGGTCTCACTTCTTCAATCTAAACCACTCGAGAGTCGCGGAGATAATGAAGCTTTATTAACAGCAAGTCATCTCTGGCAGCAAGTGCTAGGATGATATGACGTCACTCATACGCACGATACTATCTCATATTATGTCGGATTATATGATATCAAGTAGATTAACTTGTTCAAACTCTCAAAGAGTGGTTTCCAAAGGGAGTGGTAGATTACCTAGGGATGTGCTAAGTAGCAAAAGGGTGACAGGTAGACAGACGCTTGACTTGGGCACATACGAGCACCATTATCGCTTATTTTGATTGGCCAGGCTCAGAGTTTGAAGCGAAAAATATTCCTTCTATCGTATTTAAAGTTGTAATTCTCTTATCGCCATAGTTTCTCTGCTAACGTTTGTTTGGGTTTACAATCATGGCTTATCACAAGTCAAACAAAGATTATTATTGATAAACTGATCGATCACTATCACTGGTAAATATGAATGTGAAAAAAGTATCGATATTTTCATTTCGTTACTAGTATTTTTTTACTAGATATTTTTCCCGATACTTTAATTTATATTAGTATTCACACTCTGGTATTGGATCGTTATCGAAAGAAACAACTTTTTTGCTATCTTCCCTCATGCTGGGATTGCATGTTTACTAGGGTGGACTGTGAAGGAAGAACAAATGACACTATTTCTCAATTCTCAGTTCTCACTCATTTTTTTGAATGAACAAGCAAGAATCAAATCTAGCATTCACTCTATTTTAGCTTCATCATAATTCATTGTTGTTATTTCACCAACTTAAAATGGTTAAAGAAGGGTACACATATATTGGAAAAATATATAACTTTCCATCAGCTACATTTTCATAGACGTTTTAAAAGCCGGTATAGTAACACCTTTTATAATATTCATCATACAATACCTTCCAACACGTACTGTTGAGAATGATGGATATTTTTGAAATCTACTGTTTCATAGAGAAGTTCATTGACAATCAAAAATCAGCTGTGTAAAAATGCTTTTAAAATCTGTTAGATGCTGTTATGGAGTATTTTGAAGGTATGAGTGCCTTGCTCTATAATTGAATCAGATAGATCAGGCTTGTTTATCAGAGCTATTTTTAAGTTAAATGAAATAAAGTCTTCCTTATCGCTGCGAAATCTGTAATCCTACGCTTACTTAAAGTTAGCTTTATTCGAACTAATATTGGTCAGGTTAGTTATACCAATTTCCGAGCCTGTATGAGCGTGTAGAGAAAGGAGGAATTTTGATCTGCAAGTTATTTGTGACCATAAGAATTATGATATCTGGATAAATATCTGGCGGATTACGGATCTTATTTTGATAGAAAATTCAGACTGGAAAATAAATTTATTTTATAAACTTAGGAAGTTGGGGTAGTGAAGGAAGAGCTAATTGAGCTACGAAATTACATTGATTTGTGCACCAAGAGTTTTGTCACAGAACGTAGTTTTTATAACTATCTTACCCTTTAGACTGCCACTAAGAGACTTTAAACCGAACAATGGGATCTAGTTTTACTTCATCAAGCCCATCCATTGCACGAACTATTTATTGAACAATGATGTATTTACTAAATAGGGTAACCAAGACTGATTAAATGACTATACGACTTTCAAAAGCTAGTATAGCTGGATCAAAATTATCAATTTAGTATAAATCGTTAAACTAAAATCAATTAGTATTTCGAATTAAATAGTTCATTAATTAGTTTTTTATTTTATTTTATTCTGCTATTATCTTTCTTCATGTGTCTTGAAAACTGCTATCCTGAATAAGGCTTTTTATAGGGTGGCGAAAGGAAGATTGGGGATAGGTTTATGGAACCAAAGAGCTTGTGTTAGTAGGATATAAGAGGGCACTGGGGATTGGTTTATGGAACCAAAGAGCTTGTGTTAGTAGGATATAAGAGGGCACTGGGGATGGGTTTATGGAACCAAAGAGCTTGTGTTAGTAGGATATAAGAGGGCACTGGGGATTGGTTTATGGAACCAAAGAGCTTGTGTTAGTAGGATATAAGAGGGCACTGGGGATTGGTTTATGGAACCAAAGAGCTTGTGTTAGTAGGATATAAGAGGACACTGAGGATTGGTTTATGGAACCAAAGAGCTTGTGTTTGTAGGATATAAGAGGGCACTGGGGATGGGCTTATGGAACCAAAGAGCTTGTGTTAGTAGGATATAAGAGGGCACTGGGGATGGGTTTATGGAACCAAAGAGCTTGTGTTAGTAGGATATAAGAGGGCACTGGGGATGGGTTTATGGAACCAAAGAGCTTGTGTTAGTAGGATATAAGAGGGCACTGGGGATGGGTTTATGGAACCAAGAGGTTGTGTTAGTAGGATATAAGAGGGCACTGAGGATGGGTTTTTGGAACCAAAGAGCTTGTGTTAGTAGGATATAAGAGGGCACTGGGGATTGGTTTATGGAACCAAAGAGCTTGTGTTAGTAGGATATAAGAGGACACTGGGGATTGGTTTATGGAACCAAAGAGCTTGTGTTAGTAGGATATAAGAGGACACTGGGGATGGGCTTATGGAACCAAAGAGCTTGTGTTAGTAGGATATAAGAGGGCACTGAGGATGGGTTTATGGAACCAAGGAGCTTGTGTTAGTAGGATATAAGAGGGCACTGGGGATTGGTTTATGGAACCAAAGAGCTTGTGTTAGTAGGATATAAGAGGACACTGAGGATTGGTTTATGGAACCAAAGAGCTTGTGTTAGTAGGATATAAGAGGACACTGAGGATTGGTTTATGGAACCAAAGAGCTTGTGTTAGTAGGATATAAGAGGGCACTGGGGATTGGTTTTTGGAACCAAGGAGGTTGTGTTAGTAGGATATAATAAGGCACTGAGGATGGGCTTATGGAACCAAGGGGGTGGTGTTAGTAGGATATAAGAGGGCACTGGGATTGGTTTTTGGAACCAAAGAGCTTGTGTTAGTAGGATATAAGAGGGCACTGAGGATGGGTTTTTGGAACCAAAGAGCTTGTGTTAGTAGGATATAATAAGGCACTGAGGATGGGCTTATGGAACCAAGGGGGTGGTGTTAGTAGGATATAAGAGGGCACTGAGGATGGGTTTTTGGAACCAAAGAGCTTGTGTTAGTAGGATTAAGAGGGCACTGAGGATGGGTTTTTGGAACCAAAGAGCTTGTGTTAGTAGGATATAATAAGGCACTGAGGATGGGCTTATGGAACCAAGGGGGTGGTGTTTTTAGGGTCCTGAGGAGATCACTTTACCCCAAGAACATTGAGGTCAACAAATGTTTTATTATTTTGTACTTGAATTACTTTTGTTTCCTATTCGATGAAAGAAACCCATTTGTTCCTGTTTGTTTCTTAACAGTCTTTAGTTTATAAACTAATGACAACATTTGTTCAATTTTGTGCACACATTGAAAATTACTCTCCGTTAACTTTATTTTAGTTTGTAACAATTTTAACAGGTTCTATGATTACAAGTTACTCTATTTATTGTAACTCTACAGTAATTATTTATGATACAATTTCTTTATAATTTATATTTTAAAGTTAAAATGTTAACATGCTTCACTTCAACCTTTAGTTGTCTCTCCTTTCCCGTTCAACTAATTCCCGAAAAAACACCCCCTCCTACCTTTGAGTCAGTCTGTGAAAAGATCAAAACTGTTCACGTGTCCTTCACCTTTGTGGGGTTCTATTCTCTCCCCTCACCATCCTCCGACTAGCTTGTTTGTCGAGGTCATGTGAGGAGTAAAAACTATCGACTCATGACGTCACGTCTGAAGGTGAAGGACAGGCGACGGGGTCTAGGGCCCCAATATAACACCCTGAGGTACACCATCACTTGTTGTGTGATATTAACACCCCAGGCCCCAGGGAGTAGACAAATGGCTACACGTCACTTTGCCCGTGCAATCCCCCCGAAGCCATGACAAGAAATTTATAACTCGAGTAAATAACGTCGTCTTCCTTTGGCTTTTAACGTTTCCACGAGGCAATAACAGAGATACTTTTATCACACATTACTCAACAGCTGCAAAACACGCACCGGTGGCCTAGTGGTCTAAACAACTAGACTCGCACTGGCCTTGCTCGTCTTTTAAATGTATTTCTAGTGTTTGTATCCCGGATGAGTACACTAGAGGTGATATTGCCATTTTATTCCGATACTTATTTATCCTGAACCACTGAACTCATTTAATAAAATATTTACCCTTTATCCACCCCAACGGACACGTTACCAAAGCCGTCTATCAGTCTTATCCTGGCTGGTTTGTCGGTGATGGTAAATATCTGGGTTTGAATCCCAAGAGTTATATTGAGGTAGTTTTTTTTAGCACCGCGTCTTACTACTTCTTCGAGTTATACGCCTATGTAATAATCATACAAATGGTTTTGGATTAGAAAGGTTTGATTGAGAGGAAGTACAAACACATTTGCGTGGAAGGAGAGTGGAAAACCATTTAGGTAAAACCACCCTCATTGCACCCGACCGGCATCGAACCCTGTTCTCCCCATTTTCGACAATCTAGTTTACAGCAAGAATAGCGTGTTAGATCACGCGGGCACTGGAGTGGGTTAGTTTTTCTAAAATGGTACCCCAATCTCATTCCACCCAAATATGGGTAAGATTCCTATAAATTTTACCTTACTCATTCTTGAATACTAAGTATAAAATATGTGAGATGCTCGAATGAGAAGTAGGCTATAACGTTATGTAAAATGGGGCACGCAAGCACAGAAACGGTTATTTAATTGTACATTGATGAGATGTTCTTACATCAAATACATCTGATGACTTGAGATTTAAATCACAAGAGCCCTGTAACTCCCCCACTATTTTTGTGTTTGGCATCGCGCTAACCGTCTAGTCTGCAGTTTTGTTGTTGTTGTTGCTATGCCCATACACACGAGCAATGTTTCCATAGTTAATTAAGTACTGAATTTAGTACACGTAAGCTGTGTGCATGAGCAACTATCGTGGAAACTGTTAGCAAAACAAGTACTTATCATGGGAACCTGTACATAATTTGATAGTAGTGGAGGTGGTAGTTTTCACTATTGTTTAAATATGGACACAGGTGATTTTAGCTAAATATATTTTATAGATATATTAATAATTAATTAAAAATACATACTACTTTGTTTTAAAATCTGCGTTACTTATCATTTATACATACACATACACAAACAAAAATTTTAGGAAAGGATTTTTACTGTTTCCCATTTATTAACTTTAAATATTCACACCTACCCACCTCGGTGGCGTAGTTAGCTTACACGCTAGTTTCATTTTGATCTAGACTCCCGAGGACGGGGAGATTGAGGTTCGATCCTCGGTCAAGTGAACTGGGGGAGGGGAGGCGTTCCTTAATGGTTTTACACTCTCTTCACGCAAATATGGGTTCACTTCCTTTATATTCAAACTACTCAATTCCTAACCCATTAGAGTGATTAGTACGGTTCACTTCCTCTATATTCAACCTACCCAATTCCTAACCCATTAGAGTAATTAGTACGGTTCACTTCCTATAAATTCAACCTACCCAATTCCTAACCCATTAGAGTGATTAGTACGGTTCACTTCCTCTATATTCAACCTACCCAATTCCTAACCCATTAGAGTAATTAGTACGGCTCATTTCCTCTATATTCAACCTACCCAATTCCTAACCCATTAGAGTAATTAGTACGGTTCACTTCCTATAAATTCAACTACCCAATTCCTAACCCATTAGAGTGATTAGTACGGTTCACTTCCTCTATATTCAACCTACCCAATTCCTAACCCATTAGAGTAATTAGTACGGCTCATTTCCTCTATATTCAACCTACCCAATTCCTAACCCATTAGAGTAATTAGTACGGTTCACTTCCTATAAATTCAACCTACCCAATTCCTAACCCATTAGAGTAATTAGTACATAAGTGTATAACCCGAACGGATAGTAAGACGTTCTGCTAAAAAAAAAAAAATCACACCTGCTGGTGACGGGAATATTGAGGCTCGAATCCTGGATTTCTGAATCAACTCCTGGAGAAGGGGTTACCGGGGCTTGATCCAGGTCAGGTGAACTAAGGGGCTTTTTTCTATATGGTTTTCCACTCTCCCTCCACGCAAATGTGGTTTCACGTCCTCTATATTCAACCCTCCTAATTCCTAACCCATTAGGGTAATTAGTACTTAAGTGTATAACCCGGATGGGTAGGAAGACACGGTCCTAAAAAAAAGGTATTTACATCACTGATCATTTCGTGAATTTGCCATCATTATACCTGTAATATTTTCTGTATTGGATTAAGTACTAAAATATGACCCGAGTGTATCGGGAATAGACTGGACTAGTGATTGTTATATTTGATATTATTTCTCGGAGGTAGGCCGGTGATAATATACCTAATCACGCCGTTCTCTTTCAGAGTAGGTGACCTGGTGGTCTAGGGGTAAGGTGTCTGACTTCTACGCTGGGGTCCGGGGTTCAATCCTCGGTCCCGGCACAGATTTGTCTGATTACCAAACCCTTCCTTCACCTTTTACAAAAAGTGTATTAATCGCCACTTGTGAATGTGGGGAATGCCAGGTCTCCACCGTGGTTTGGATTCCAAGTTAAACTGTAGGTCCTCCATTTCATCTCACAATCACCCTGCCATTACACATTGCGTAAGTGCGTATAGCCCGAACGGGTGATAAGATGCGGTGCTAATAATAATAAATAATAATAGTAATCTTACATGGTAGACAATAAACTGTGTGTATAGTGATACATAATACAATTTTATCTAACAGAATGTCCAGCTTATTAAAGAGCATCTAACAAGAAGATTCTATGTGTTTATATAAGAGCTAGACATGTTATAGAACACGTGGACCCCATGGCTTAGGAGATATACCTAAATTGGATGTCATCACTGAGGAAACTTAATGGTCACTATTGGAAAACAGCGTTGTCGATCTTTCGCTTTCGTGTGGTCATTCTCCCCTCAAATATAAGACAAGTCTCCCAACGCTGGCTAGTCGAGATTGCCACTAGATCCTTCTTCACCCCAGCACATCACCTCCTGACATAACTGAGAGCGAGGGGGATTTGGCAACAGTTAACTGAGAGAGAGAGAGTGAATATAAAGCTTTTCACCATAAAACCTGCAGTTCCCTCAGCAATAATATTGGGTATTGTGTTTATAAAGTTGCGTTGAAACTTAACAACATGGTCTTAAATGTCTTAAAATAATACCGACATTAATTAATAAACAAAAGTTTATTTTCTGTATTTTATTTCTGTTAGAATGTTTCGCCCGTTTTTATAGTATTTTACTATTTGTATTTCTATTATTTCAAACATCTCTGCGTATTTAATTCTACCTATCCTGTTAACATATAAAAATGAGTTGGTGACTGTCTGTCACTCTTTCATGCAAAAACCACTAAACCAATATGCTGATATAGATCGAACGTCTATTTAACATCAAGGCTAGACATCTTGTGAATGTTGGGGATGCCAAGCCTCCATTGTGGTTCGGATTCCACGTTAAACTGTAGGTCCTTCATTTCATCTCACAATCACCCTACCATTACACATTAGCGTAAGTGCGTATAACCCGAATGGTAGTAAGACGCGGTGCTAATAATAATAATAATAATAATAATAATAATAATAATAATAATAATAATAATAATAATAATAATAATAACAACAACAACAACAACAACATCAAGGCTAACGTCGACCATTTTTTTTCAAGATGGCAGCTACAAAACTTTTTAATTTGTTCTCCTTTTCTCAGCTTCTTACTATCGGATTTTCACTGACCAATTCTGAAAGGTTCCTAGATATAGCTTAGACACGACTGCCATCTTTAAATTGACATTGATTATGAATTAACTAATAAAACACATTCCGTGAGAATAACAGGTAATTATCTAGTTTTTACTGTCGATAACAGTCTTGGCCTCTTTTAAGAAAAATTGAAAATTACACTTTGTAAATTAGATTTCCCCAGCCATGTATGAAAACATTAAATTAAAAGTAAAGTTTATTTTACTCTTGTAGCCTCATGATTGTTAGCAATAATACTTAGACCTTCATTTATGTTTCGAAAGCGAGAAACAAAACAAATTACACATCTCCGGGAAACGCTATGAACAGGAAAACTTATAACAAATAGCTAAACCAAATTAAATATTTTATAGGTTTCCATTACCTTTTGTTAGGAATTTATTTGAATAATACTCCAGGATAATTATATTAGTCACGTGTTCAGTTCATGTATGGGTGTGTTAGAAATAAAATATTGTAATATCGATGCCAGCTTGAAGAAATATATTTCAGGTTGATCTCTTATTTTGTTTTATGGTCTCAAATTTATTGTTTTAAAACCCTTTTAAGAAAGAGTTTCTAGAGTCTGAGACTAATCATTATTCATATCAATATAATCTCTAAAATAATCTTATCTGGAATAAATTATATCAACCTCAATACTTTAATTCCCTTACTAGGATAAGAATCTTAGACAAAAATGTATTGTAAGCAAAGTTAAACGTTTAATTACTTAGCAAAATAGTCGTTAGAAAATACATAATCCTAAATAGAGAGCGTATCCTAAATGGACGCGATAAAACACGTATCACACAATGTGTATTCAATAGAGCATGGAGCAAAGGTTCAGAGGGTGCATTGAGGCTGGTGGACACAATTTTGAACAACATTTGTAACAAAACGTTGTCTTGTGTTTTTATTAAGCTTTGACATGTATAATTGCATTGATTATTTGGTTGGGTTAGTTGTCAATTGAACATTAAAATTCCTCTTATCTCAGAAACTAAACATTTCTTGATCCACGTTTATATTAACTTTTTATTAAGGTTTGGTCGACGGAAATAAGCCTTTACAATATTTTACACCAATTATAACACACCTCTGTATATCATATATTTATTTATAAAATAAGACTAATAATTTCAATGTGGCTCCTAAAAATATGTTTGTATTTTCTAAAAGGTTATTGACCATTCATAATACAATCTAGGTATTCAGTAGGGACATAAACACATAATTTAATAAAAACAGTAATTTCATAATGGGGGAAGGGGGATGTAAGAGTATTCAAAATTAGCAAACTCTCCTTCTTGGTACGGTTTGGATACAAGCTCAAATCAATCAATTGCTCTTCACTTAGTAACACTGGAATCTGAGTAATAGCCTCAATCCCAGCCCCTTTGCCTGCTAGTTATATTGGGTGTTTGGTGCTTTGTCGTGCATGCGACAGTGTGGTATCGCGTTATCGACCTTCAACTTTGCTACATTGCCTAGAGTTAGCAGGGCTGCCACCACAATGTTTCCCACCCCAAGGACATAAACTCTTCTCTAGGGAAATTATGCGCTCAACGATATGTGTCTGTCTGCGTGTAGGAATGCGTAAAGGAACAAGTAGCGTGGACGTCAGTGTGAACGTGTGTGAATACGTGATGAGGTGCCATTTGAATCCACTTTACCTAACTAATCCAAAGTAGAAGGCTCAAATAGTTTAAAAAAATATATTAACACAATAAGAGTGAGTCGCTTAAGTAATTGTTTCAATTGTTTGAGTACAAACACCTGAAACTTAGAGCATGCAACTCATCTGGTTGCGGGAATGATTACTAGACGTTCGTCCTCAAAAGTATATAAGTTCGCAAAAAGAATAAAGGATGAATAAACACATAAGTAAACAAACAAATATCCTAAAGGTATGCTCACTATTCATAACATTAAGAAAAAACTAGAAAATTCCTTTTTTGATATTTATTCATTGAAAATATGATTAAAGATATGTGTATATATGTATTTTCAACAGGGTAGAACCATATATGATGGTATGAAAAAAATTATTACGATAGTCGTAGAGTGTGTAAATATATATTATTTATTATATATATGAAAGGTTAATATAAAGACAATATCAACGTTAAATATAGAATTACATTTGAAAATTTGCAAGAGAAGTTACGTTAAATAGCCCCTAGTGAAAAAACTATTTACAAATGTATATATATCTCTACCATACGCATTTGTGTGAATAAACAACTATTTGAAAAAGCAAGTCCTCAAGACTTATATCATCAGTTATTAAATAGACTTCAATTCATATTCCCATTTTACAAGAAAACATCTTCAATTAAAATATATAATATAATGAAAAGACTAGATAGCTCGCGAGAGTAATTTCAAACAACAAGATAAACTTTCCCATTATTGTAAAAGAAAGAGTGAAAAATTATTAAAGAAATATTCACTAACAAACCACCAAATTAGATCTTATTACTGTGATTTATTTCGTATATCTATCAAGTCAAAAAGTAATATACCAAAAAATTTAGACATATATTGATTTCAACAAAAAACATAAGTCTCAATATCATGATCTTTGAGTAAATTCAAACCTTAGTCTATGATCTCAACGACTATTAATATTTCCATAAAAAATAATTAATAAAAGGCCAAAAAGTGAATTTAGGAAAAGGTTACAAAAAACATATAACCAAGACGAAAAGAGATTTGTTCTTACATTTTAGATAATTGTAGCAACGGCTACTTACTTCTCAATCTAAAGCCAAGTCCAAGAGTGCCGGACATGTTGCTATACCAGCATTATATATGTTTGAAAACCCAGAGAAACATGGGAGGAGGGGATCAAGGTGGGGGAACATATTAGGATCACAAAAGGGGGGAATACGCGTGACAAACTTAGGTTCGATAACCAACTCCAAAGAACTGTAATGTTCTAGGCTAGAGTGGAAACAGGCATCACTTCCTTTCCTAAGTTCTTAGGAAAGTGTCAATATGTAGTGAACTCTAGTGGTCACTGTTTGAACCTAGGTGGGCTCGGTCAGTCTATCACGCGGTGCGGTTATGTTCGGTTGTGTTCTCGTTGTCTCGCCGAACTGTCGTCAAGAGGAGCTGGGATGGTGAAATGAGGTAAGTTGTTTATTTCGCTCCGACTCGTATCTTCTTTAATTGTAGCCAAATGCTAAACCATGATTAAAAAAAAAACGAATTTCTTATTTAACTTCCAATTGAAAGTTTACTTTACATTTTGTGCTTGGGAGTTTTTATTTAGTCAATATTGGATTGGCATAGCCAGAGTTTGCTCCTGTTAATTCAGTAAAAGCTTGTTACGCTTTACTTTCAGTTTCGGTGGCCGAATGGTCTAACGTACGACTCTTGTTCTTGACTATATTGCTGAAGACGGAGAGATCGGTATTCGATCACAGTCGGGTGCACGAAGGGAGGTTTTTCCTGAATGATTTTTTATTCTTCCTCTACACAAATGCGATTGTACTTCCTCTTAATTAAATATTCCTGATCCTACAGGTAGTAGGATGCGGTGCTAAGAAAAAACAATAATCTGAGATCGCAAATTAGTTTAATTAGTCATTTGGACTTTTCTTCATCAAACACTCTAGCATGCATGCAGAAAATTATTTATTTATTACCTTCAAATCTAAGGCTACTTAATGATAGGCCTACACTTTGCACATGGGTGATGTTTTAGGGTATTATTCAATACTGAATTCATTACAAGTCAACTATTGCCGTGTGGACCAAATATCGTGGCGACTATGATTAAAGCGAGTGTGTAATTTGGTAGTAGCTCAGGTTATAGTTTTCACTTTATAAGCATCGTGCATCCCTTCCCGAAGTGCCCCAGCTCAACCAATCAGCTTGGGTAAGTACAGTATCCGTGCGGCCAGAGCTGTTTGTGTTAACATTGCCATAGCCTGGCATCTTTTGACTAACTAAAAATATACAAGTCTGACGTAATCCATACCGATATCGTCAGTTATTAATGCGTCAGCTGTCACACGCAAACATACCATTTTTGTTTTTAATTTTAAATGGACAATGTGCTGACCTGCAAAGCCACTATTGGTAACACTGGTAAACTCATAAGGGGATATAATATAGTTTTGGACATATCGAGAGAAGGGAAGACTGGAAAGTTGAAGTAAGGGGTTGTTCTTCCAGTGCTTCGCATACTTCTGCCGCCTAATTTATGACCAGTCTGGAAAAAAATATTCCGGATACGGAGTCCCTGAACCACACGGAGGGGATCGGGTCTCCCAAACTCCCCAAAAGTGTAGTGATCCTAGAGTCGCGTTATAGCCAGAGCGTTGTGATCTAGCTCTAAGAAATATGGATGTAACATCCAGGTTAATTCAACGAACATACTGCTGAATGTTAGCACAGGATACCTTTCTCATATAGCTCCAACTAAATTTGTTCAACTACATCAAATAGTATAGATTATTTAACTCCTATTAAATAAACAACTTTTAATTAACCCACACAATTATTTGACGCTACCTAACCCAACCCACTAAGCCCTCCTGACAGATTTGCCCACGGGGTGTGGTGGGTAATGACAGCATGTTTAGGCGTGGCATCAACGCTTGTCTTCTGTCCATCTCGGGGTGACAGGTCACGATACTATTTCCTTCGTTGGTATAGATAACTTTACTTGGCGAGAATTTTAATATAATACTGAAACAAAGCACATGAGGCAGTAAATATGAGTAAAAATATACGAGTCTTACAACTTCTCAAATATTAGTTTGAATCTTTGGATCTGAAGATAGGGGTTCAAATTCTGGTCAGATGGGCTGACGGTTTTTTTTACCCTGAGTGTGGTTTCCACTCACTCAACTCAAATGAGGATGCACTTCCCATACGTTATACCTTCCTCATCCCTAACACCTTAGATTGCCTACAGCCCACACTTATGTTACTCCGGACACTCCACATAAAGGGTAGATACATTTGGTACACCTATTCACTTGCTAGATTCCCCCTAATAGCGTGCAATTTATAAATGTCATAACATGAGTATCCCTCGACATTTATCAAAGGACACATCATACCACGAAGTACGAGTATGTTTATTATTATTATTATTATTATTATTATTATTATTATTATTATTATTATTATTATTATTATTAGCACCGCGTCTTACTACCCATTCGGGTTATACGCTCTTACGCTAATGTGTAATGGTAGGGTGATTGTGAGATGAAATGAAGGACCTACAGTTTAACGTGGAATCCGAACCACGGTGGAGGCCTGGCATTCCCCACATTCACAAGACGAGTAAGTTGATTCAACAAAAGGTCCATGGGTTACACAGAATCATGGATTGGTCCTCATTACGGCCGCGGACTACATGTTTAATACACCAGCCCTAGTTTAAGGTCCTTAGATTGTGTTTTGGTAACGTTCAGATACATCTTGAGTTTGGATACTTATACTTAGCTACGCATCTTAATATCCGTTAATTTTACACGTTTATAGACTAACTACGCCAATGATTTTACTGATTAGGAAAGCTATATTTATAGGAAGTGTACCAACATTTGTCTAGAGGTAGCGTGGGAAACCATTTAGGATAAACCACCCCCAATGCACCCAAGCGAGATTCGAACCTTTATCTCCTCATCCTCGGCAGTCTTGCTCAGTACAAAACTAGCGTGTTAGCTAACTACGCCACCAAGGTGTATTAAATATCCTTCACCTCACCCTAAGAAAGACACTATCTAGAAGGCACCTCTGGCCTGGTTCGCTTCTGCTCCGCTAATTAGCCGGACACTAGAAAGGGTACCTATCAGCTCATTGGCACAGACCGCTATGTTGAACAAATGGGAACACTTGAGCATTAATATTCAAACGGCAAAATGAGTAGCAACCCTCAGGTTTCTCTGTACAAACACATAGAGATTATTTAAATATTTTAGTAGTAAATTATGTCTACTTTGTATAGATAAACCCTCTCTGTGGCGTAGTTGGCTAACGCGCTTGTCGTGTTGAGCCCGACTGCTGAGGACGGGGAGATCGAGGTTCGAATCTCGGTCGGGTGAACTGGGGGCGGTTTTTCCTAAATGGTTTTCCACTCTACCTCCACGCAAATGCGGGTTCACTTCCTTTAATTCAACCTTCCCAATTCCTAAATCCATTAACGAAATTAGTACTTAAAGCGTATAACCCGAACGGGTAGTAAGACGCGGTGCTAAATAATAATAATAATAATAATAATAATAATAATAATAATATAGATAAACACAAATTCCTTAAGTAATGAGGCTGGCCCATTTTACTGTTATCTATTTATCTTTATTTTTTAGCACTGCATCTTACAACCCGTTTGGATTATACGCTTATTTACTAACTACACTAATAGTTTTAGGGGTTTGGAAGGTTATATTTATGGGAAGTTTACCAAAACTTGGTGACTTGGTGGTCTAGGGGTAAGGTGTTGGACTTCTGAGCTGGGGTCCGGGGTTCAATCCTCGGTCTCGGCACAGATTTGTCTGATTACCAAACCCTTCCTTCACCTCTGACAAAAAATGTATTAATCACAACTTGTGAAAGTGGGGAATGCCAGGCCTCCACCGTGGTTCGGATCCCACGTTAGACTGTAGGTCCTCCATTTCATCTCACAATCACCCTACCATTACACATTAGCGTAAATGCGTATAAACCGAACGGGTAGTAAGCCACGGTGCTAATAATAATAATATAATACCTGAACTTGCGTTGAGAAAGATTGGAAAAGCTTTTTGGAAAAACAACCCTCAGTAAACCCAACCGAGATTTGAACCTTGATCTCCCCGTAATCGGTTGTCTAGTCTAACACGAGTAGCACGTTAGACCATGCGGCCACCAAAGTTGGTTTCATCTATTATTGATCCCACCGAGGGCTATCAGCGTTCATGAATGTTTCAAAATAGTATATTTTTGAGTTTTTTCCATCGTGTCATTCTAAACGTCTGAGCTACACGCATTTTAATTGAGTTTATTAGGTATACGTAAGAAAGGTAGAGTTAAGAGAAATCTTACCCGTGTTTGCGTGAATATAGAATGGGAAACCATTTAGAAAAGTCACATCTCAGTACATCCAGATGGCACTCGAACCCAGACCTCCCAGTCATCGTAAAACTTTACTAGGCGAACATTACGTCTAATCCGTGAACCAACTGGTACTCGCAACGTCTATGTTAATGTTGCCTCAATGAATTAAAAATACAGTCTTAAATATGAACACTTTGTCATTTTAAAATGTTCCATACAAGAGCTCGTGGTTTTTTCACTCTTTCTTCACGAACATTTTCTATGAATCCCACCTTATTCATTCCTATCCTATTAGTGAAAATATGTGAATAGCCCCAACGGGGAGTTTGGACCCGGTGGGGGGAATTGTTGAAAAGCCAATTTGGCTCATCAAGATCTTAACACATCATAAATAATATTGATTCTGGTCCCGTGCATTAGTTATTAGATTACGTTAACTTTGAAAATATACAATGTGACTTGATTTCCTAATACTAAAAATATATTTCTAGTTCCTTCCTATACAAATATATCATGATATTCTATAGCATAAAAATCCGATATTGATTAATATAAACGTTAGCGTCTTTATGCAACCTCACTTAAAATAGTAATCACGATGTACAATATGTGCCCATGTAGATTGGTTAAGTCTGACTTATTTTCAAATATACCATTCTGCGATGATATATACTCTAATTTTAATAATAAAAACCTTTTAGAAAAAATAATTGCGTCCGAATTTGATAACATTTTATTATTTAAATAGTGTTATTTTATTGGTTTTTCAAATATATATTATAAGCGATGGCTGCAGACCACATGTCTTGACGTATGATTACGTGAAATGTATGTAGTAGAATTTTTTCGCTGTCAAATAAGCTCCTTTCTATGAACATAGGCCTATATGTAATATTATATATATTATCCGCAATGGTGAACATGTGGTTGTTTGTTGATGATGGATAGGTCAGTGTTTAAATCTCACCTATATTGTACGGAATTTATTTTTCCACTTAACGTTTTTCCATTTTTTTTCACCACGTAAATTCGTGTACACTTCTTTAAATTCTATCTTCCTCCTTACTAACTTACCAGTACAAATATGGAAATCTCCTAAATGAATACTGCTGAGGACGGGGAGATCAAGGTTCGAATCTCGGTCGGGTGAACTGGGGGTAGTTTTTCCTAAATGGTTTTCTACTCTCCCTCCACGCAAATGCGGGTTAACTTACTCTTATTCAACCTTCCCAATTCCTAAATCCATTAACGTAATTAGTATTTAAAGCGTATAACCCGAACGGGTAGTAAGACCCGGTGCTAAATATTATTATTATATTATATTATTATCCTAAATGAGTAATGAAACATTAAGCACGTGAATATAAATGTATGACTACTTGAACTCGCATATCTAGCCATTACCCCTGCTGCCCCTGGACACACGTATTGTCTTTCTGTATTTGTGACGTCATCTGAGACAAAGCAGACGATTTAACTTATGTACTCTATAACATAATCTCCATAATTACATACTTTGATTAATTTTCTAGTATCTACTTGTCACAGGTAAATAATATAGTAGATCGATATTAAGTACATATTTAATGATAGATTACACCTGGTATACAATCATTATGGTCTAGTGGTCAGAGCTCCTGACTTTAGATACAGAGGTCCCGGGTTTGATCCTCGGCACTTCCAGATCTTCTGTGAAGCAGTGTGTCTGGAACGGGTCAAACTCAGCCTCGTGAGAACAAATAAGAAGATACTTGAATGAATAAGTAACGGCTCCGGCTTAGAAAACTGAGATTAGCAGCCAGAGGTATTGTTGTTCTGATCACATTACACTATCTAAAAGCAGAAGTTGGAAGTATCTTTGTCAACATATAGCGGACACTTTTTTTTTATATATATTCTCGACTATGGGCTGACGCCCTTGAGTTCGAATAGGAAACAATTATGCTATCTTTGGACGCAAACATTACATTGCAGCCATGACTGTTTCCAGCCAGTGGCCTGGGTAACTTTTGTATTCAAGTTATATATGTTTCCACTAGCGGCTGGCTAGGCCTGTCATAGCTTCACATGTCTTATAATCTAACTTAACACTAGGACAGGCACAACATACAGTTCCCTGGCAATTAATTCATCACTGTGAAAGGGTAAGCCCATATTTCAACAATGATAAATTTTTGGCCATGCAGGGAATCGAAGCCGGCACACTTCGCTCAGTAGGCAGACATGCTACCGATTGAGCTAATGTATCGGACCCTTCAATGCAACAATATCAACACCAAATTATATCAACTTTTTAAAATAATAATAATATTTATCATCGCGTCTTACTGCCCGTTCGGGTTATACGCTTTAAGTACTAATTACGCTAATGGATTTGGAATTGGGAAGGTTGAATAAGAGGAAGTGAACCCACATTTGCGTGGAGGGAGAGTGGAAAACCATTTAGGAAAAAACCTCCCCAGTTCAGCCAACCGAGATTCGAACCTCGATCTCCCCGTCCTCAGCAGTCAAGCTCAACACACAAGCGCGTTAACCAACTACGCTACCGAGGCGGGTAACTTTTTAAAACTATACACATTGTGACAACATCAAGGGTCGTATAGGATAGTTCCCCATTTGACCGAAACTGCTTGTTATCCGTAAACTGAAAGATTGTTTGAGTCCAAGTCTGGTAATACGGCCCTAAAAGAAAAAGTTGGTGAGTTGTAGTATGATTATGTAGATAAAGCTTGAAAAAATAATGCCAGGCTGCCACCGTGGTTCGGATTCCACGTTAAACTGTAGGTCCTTCATTTCATCTCACAATCACCCTACCATTACACATTAGCGTAAGTGCGTATAACCCGAAAGGGTAGTAAGGCGCGGTGCTAATAATAATAATAATAATAATATAATAATAATAATATAAATAATAATAATAATAATAATAATAATAATTGAAAAAATAAATAGTACTTTACAGCCCATACAGTAAAAACCCTGTAAAGTTCCAAAAAATGGGTTTATAATCAAAATAATATGTACTCTAACTTATTTATAGTAACTATCAAATTAATACCTTAAAAATATGGTCTTGAATTCCATTAAAGTGTTTGGATTGTCATTAAATAGCTATCATAGCCTTAAGAACCTTATTTTGATGGTTAGTTAAGTTTATAAGATCCCAACATTTGTGTTAAATGGATTATCATTTTAAAATTATTGTTCTATAATCTCGATGGAAAATATACCTCTGTCAAGTTTGATATAAGAGTATTTAGAACCCACACCTATGCTCACATGGTATAAGCAGTCACTTTTGTCTTGTGGGGTTTGCTGGGGACGGATTTTGGAGTCCCGGCTGGTGTTTACAGAGGGTTTTTTTCTTTCAAAAATTGTTTCCCACTAGAAAAATATGGGTGGATTTCGTTTAAATTCTATATTAATCCTACTTAACCCATTAGTGAGTGAATATTCCGATGGCCCAGACAAAATATTAAGATCCAAATCACGCATGGGAATAGGGAGAATTTATTTAGGGGAGGGATGGGGGGAGTAGTTTCAATAGTGGTGAAACTTTATTTTTATGAAAGAGAAAGGGGGTTAGAGGGGGAGGGCAAGTAACAAAGAAGTTTTAGGGAATTTCTACCTCCTCTCTCCCGGTTAATATTAGGTAATTTGAATGCTCCTAGAAGCTATTTAGAATGGACCTTGCCTGTTTTTTTTTTTTAATTAGATGCTTAAGAAGTATTAAAAGTGATTTCCTCCCTCCCCCACCCCACATATTTGAAATTTGAATGTTTTAGAATATGATTAGAGTGTCCTCATATAGTGTTTTTTTTTAAAATCGGATACCTCTAGAAGCCATTCAGATTAATATTTACCGGGACTATTTTTTTAAAGTGAGAAATGAATACCTCTTTAAGTTATTTGTAGTTTGATACAAGCCCATTTCTAAGCTTAATATTAATATCTCTTGGAAAATTTTGGGAGGGGGTTTGAACCCGCTAGAACTCTTCTCTCTATGCCCATGAAGGCACGTAAATATATTTAAAATTGAAGGCAAATCTTTATAAACTCTTTGAATAATTTACAAAAATTGAAGTACTTAGAGTTCTGGAAACGAATGGCTCTGAAAGATTACTTTAACCAGTACCTATCTCAAAAATATAGATAAGCACATAAACTTTAAGTTTGACACATGTTAGCACCTAGCAGAAGCATTACTAAATGTAACAGAAAATAAACTATTCCTATTTATTCTCTTGTTTTCCATTTTTAAAATTATAGTAAACATATTATTTATTTAACTAACTCTATAATATTTTTAAAGAAATCATACCTGCTTCAGTGGGCATTGATTACAGTGAGGTTGGGGTTTGAATTCCTGCCAGGTGTGCAGATAACATTTTTCTACATAAATGGTTTTCCTACTCTCTCTCAGCATATATTTGTGTATATTTAGTCTAAATTATACCTCCCTCATTTCCGGTTAATTAGTCTAGTCAAGTGAATATATATCACGAACGACGAATTAAACGCGGTGGAAAAAAACCCACGATTTGAATACATTTCTAGACAAATTGATTTTCTACGTGCGCCACGTCTTACTACCTGCTCTAGATATCTGCTTACCTATACGATTAGGGTAGGCATGATAAAAGAATAATGTGTAGGTAATGGATCCTCAGATGCGTGAGGGCAGAGTAGAAAACATTTTAAGAAAATACCTCATTACATCTGTCCGAGATTTAAACTCCAACCTCATCGTCCCCAGCAAACAGATAAATAAGATTAGACCTATACCTTTGTTGGCGTTTCCACCGTAAATTGTACTTTTTATTCGATATAAAACATGGCTGAAGGCTTTTAGATATGTAAACTAATGAAAATGATATGTTTACTAACGAAAGGATGTGAATTATATTCCTTATAATTTGATAAAAATAAATGATACGACACAATCACGCAAACTTTCTCATATTGTTTATTTTAGCTTCGAAGAAAATTTCAATAAATAGGTTTTAGCTAACTACTCTTAAATAAGTTTTACTTATAAACACACACAAATATTGTTAATCACAATAATATATACTCTTTATATATAAATTTTAAACAAAATTGTTATGATATACTTAACGTATTTAAAATTCTCAAAAATATGTTATTCGTAAGCTACTCTAAAATTATTTATTTGTAAAAATAAAACCACATGCATACATATCATGGAAAAATATTCACAGATTCACATTTTGATTTCAATTTTATGATACTCACCCCAAATAGCTTAAATAAACGTTTAATATTATTTATTTAATATACAAAATTTGAAATGGGAAAACTGGGGCAACAAAAGAAGGCTACTAAACGATACAAGATTGCCAACTTTGATTATTTACTTTCCGAATATCAGTCTACCATAAGAGAGAACGCTAAATTCATCTTATAGTGGCAGCGAGTTTAAACCAAGTGGAGTTTATATTTGGATTTCCTGATCTTATGTTAATATTATGAGGCATTTTACTACAATTTAATATAGTATCTCTATACAAACAATTTATTGAAATAATCTCATCTGTCGTCATTCCACTCGAAGGAATATCGATTTTTGAATATTTACATGCCTTCAATAGTGGGGTTTTCGTCATCCGGTGGAATATGGGTAGAAATAAAAGTTCTTAGCAAATTTTTTCTTCCAACAATAACCTACCAACTCTACAATTTTAAAGAGTGAAGTGGTTATACTATTTTTTGTTGCCAAGAGTTATTTTCAATGATCTAATTAATTGGGTGATATCTATTATCTTTTCATCTACAAACATCCAAGTCTTTTTCAACTCAAAATTTCGACCATTATTTCCGCATCAAGCCAAAACAGACCATAACAAAACACAGGCTAAACAAAATAGTAAGGAACAAGACGTTTATTTAATTTTTATCACATTTCAAATCAAACATAGAATCAAATATAATGTTATGTTTAGAATGAATACAGTAATATCTAGTTTTGTTCTTTTAATTTCATCATTGTTGATAATGATTTAAGTCCTGTGTCTAGCTCAGAGTCTCTAGGTAGAAAAATACATGAAATGTTATTTTATATAATTTTAATATAATTATGTAAAACCCTATGTTATTTTATTTATTCAAAAAGTAGTGTACAGTATAAAAAACATTGTTCCACATTGTCTTGTTCTCCTTGTGCTATTCTACATGGCGTAGCTTTCTTCATCATCCCGCATTATGCTGTGCGTAGGACACAAGTAAGAAAGGGGTATTTTGGGAGTCAATTTCCATAATTTGTTTTAAGGGTCTCTAACTTGAAGTAAGGAGTCTCATTTTTAAGGTTTTTACTGGGTTTATTGCTTATCGACAGACTAACCAGACAACTACTATTAAGGTTGGGTATTTAGTAAGGAGTCGGCCTCCCAGCGTGTGAAGCAAATGGTGTTTTTAGATCCTCGTATTGGTGGCTAGAGGGAGAGATTTTGGAGGTACTTTTTTGTATATTTTAATGTTTATTAATTTGTGTTAATGTTTTTTAAATTATGGCGACTACCGGTTTCTTGTCATATTCAAGATCACTTTCCAAAACATTCAAATTTTCTATAATTTGTTGTAAGTAAACTGACCTTAAACTAATTTATCTTAGATAATTAAAGATACATTATTATTGATATGTAAACTAGTCTACAGATATTAATTTTGAACCTAATCGCTAAAGATATTTTTTTATATTCTAAATAAAAAACCTTTATCAATAATGTTCCAATTACTAAATGTTTCCATAAAACAAGTATACAGCCCTATTTATTATGATCATGTCAAACATTCCCCCAATATTCATTTCAAGCAAATGTTTATAGCTATATATTTTCAAAATAATTCGAGTTTTCAAAAATCACTCCTTAGTAAAAGATTCTTCATCGAATTTTTATTCAAAACAAAGTATACAAGATATTTATTATGTCAAACACTCCCAAGATACCCATTTGGAACCAAATCGCTAACGCCATTTTAAAAATATTTATAATTTTTGATTAATCGGTCATCAAAACATTACTCATGAATGAGTTTTTACCTCAAAAACAAATATACAGTATTAATTGCCATGACAAACATTCCAAGAAATACTAATTTATGTAACCAAATTATTAGGGCCATTTTATAAAAAAAAAATCTACGTTTTCATAAAATTAGTCGTCAGTAAATTCAAATACTCTGTAATCCAAGCTCTAGAACTAGAGGGATTCAATACAATTAAATAAATTAACATTACAACATTTTTAGACTAATAGGAGTGCGCAATGTAACTAACATTATGTTTTGAGCCCAAGATTAGCAGGGTATACAACCCATCTCAAACGCACGCCACTCACTCCTAGAAGCGTGAAAAAACACTGTCCAACTTTAAAGATCAAATTATGTTTCATATGATGAAGTTGAAGACTAAGTTAAAAGGACTTGGAAATTACACATATCTAAAACCTAGGGATAAATGGCGTAACTAGAATAGTAAACAGTCTTAAAGAAAACTTTGATTTTATTTCAGCCAAAATCTTATTCGAGAACAATACCCTTCTTTTAACGAGTCTTAGAAAGTTTCGTATAGATACAATATCAACAAAAGCTAAAATGTAACAATAACACTCTATGTTCTTCACAAAAAATATTTATGAACATACGTTAATTAAATTTAAATGCATGGCCTTATTCAAATGGCGTATGACAACATCTAACATATTTCAGTACTAGTTGTGAAAAAGTAATACAAAATCTTAGCCAACAACTTTAAAGTTGTGTAGTTACACAACAAACGACTAGTCTAATTGTCTAACCTCAAGATTATTGACCAACTCTGTCAACATTTGATTGACATTGAAACATAACTCATAAGTTAGATAAATAACGTTAACTAGATAGGAGTAGCTATCAACGTAATGCCTAATTATATTGTCCATTTAAAAGATTATGTCCTAATGTTAGAACTACCTTTCCCTATAAATATTACTCCATTTTGCATTGCAACACACTTTCAAAATTAACTAAATATATTTATTTTGAACCGCCTAAGTTAACTAACAATTAGAAAAATTCAGACCTAACTTTTAGAAAAACTTCCCCACATTATTTTCTTTTAACAAACGTCATATTCACTACAATCCTTTGTAAAATAAGAAAAGTTACTCTATATTCCGTAAAAGAGCGAAGATTCATATACGATATTAACAACAATATTTAAACGTAAAAATGACCAAAATGGAATTTAGAAAAATTACAATATTTATTAATTTACGCCAAAAAGGAATTTCTCCTTACATTGTATAGGTATGTCCTTGAAGCCTACGCTTCGTTCTAGTGTCCGAGCCTAATCCAAGAGTGGTCTCATTCTTGACGGACGGTCTTATATATGGTGCACAACTTATCGAACACTCGAGACGGGATTACACAAGGGTGGGGATCACGGAGTTCAAACACACTGGGAGAGGGGATGTGCGCGGTACTAGAAACGTTGAGAGTCTTCTGGCAGTTTCTCTCTTCTTCTACACGTCTATGTTGTTATTGAGACGGGTGGCGGTGTCTAGTGACATGATATGGCAATAGCCTCGGAGCTCTCAGATGTTTGGGAATTGTTAGTGCGTGCTGACGTGTGTTCTTCCCGCTGCCAGTCTAGACGGTGAAATCGGGTAAGTGATGTTTTGATTTACTAGCCCAATTTTGGTTAACTTGTGGCAATAATTGCTACAAATCTTAAATAGCCATTAGGGACTAAATCGATAGAACCATTTTTAAATTATTTCATGAAATTATTTCAATCAGTCATCAACTACTCTTTAGCAAATTTTTGCCCGAAATACAGTTATATAGTGCTATTTACCTTGTCAGACAAATTCTAGCTATGCATTTAAAGCAAAATTGTAAAAGCTATTTTCAAAAAATCTGACATTCGAAAATTACCCATTAGTAAACTACTCTGAATTGAAGAACTAGGGTAAAAGTATATATATGATATATCCCAACAATATATAAATATCAAGTTTGAACAAAATTCATCAAACCGTTTTAGATCCGTAGTCAGGGACAGACTTTTCTTTCTTTACTGATCTGTAGTTAATATAACAATACACTAATTCTCAAATTAAAACTATACTATGATATATAACATAATCGGTAATTACGTTTTAACAAAAATTAGTCTAAATAAACTTAAAATATATTTCTCTAAAAATTAACAACCAAATTTTCACCATTAATTTACCCAAAAAATAGTTCTACATTTACAGAAAAATGATACATTTATTCAACCCACCATTATTTTTATATACTATAAATTCATATTATAATCGATATTGCAACCTTACACAGAAAAAATTGTGGTAAACAGGTCCTTGCTGATGAATTTAGTTTATTTTCGCAGTGCATTGAGAAAGTTTTCCAACTTTCCTGCTATATCAGATTCACAATCACCAAGAATTAAAATACACTTCTCTACAAGAATTCTGTTCAGCAAGCTTCTTGTTAAACTAATGACAAACAACCACACCGTTTGAGCGTGAGAGCATTGTAGAATCGTGTGCATAACAGTACCAGGATAATAGCACCATGCACAGGTAACTGTGGTATCTCTTCCATGGAAAAAATTGAACTGGTATAACCAAGTGGACGTGAAGAAATATCCAGGAAATGTCTGCATCACAACTATATATGGGGTATTAGTACATTGATCTCCATAGGAGCACAAATCACTACAATTGGACCGTATGGAAGACCACCAACAATCAGTTTGACAGTACACTTCACATACATTTTCTTACGTGGTGGAGACCACTCAAGTAGGAATACTTAGTCACATTTGTGTCAACATGTATTTGATGTGAACAGGTAGTTTTTCGAAAACAAAAAAAAATCAATTGGCACTACTAACTGAGCGATAACACCCCCCACAGAGCACCAGATGAAATAATATTCAAACATTAAAGGTGGAATTTGTAAGCTAACCAATTCCGGTTTTGCATCAGCAATTTTTAAAAGATATATGGGTTGAAGAGACATGACTCTACTAGACAGGTGGGTGACTCCAGCTCCCCATAATCGTATATCAGCAAACACGTAGTGTGTCTTTAAACAATGATTACCATTCCAAAATAGATTGATATACAACCTAATAATATCACAAATAAAACTCGCTGGTGGTTGGAGTACTGTAACCAAAGTAATATGAACTTTTTTGATACAGAGAAAGTACAGCCAGGGGGATATTCCTGTTATTGTCACTGTGATTAACATCTCGTGAAAGATGTACATTTTCATATATGGACCATCAAAAGATGCAAGACATCTGGAAATTATGAATCACATCAGAGAGGACAGCTTGCATCCTAGAGTCTATGGCACGAGACAATATTTTCTAGACAACAGTGAGTAAATAAATTGATCTCCATTGATCTATGTATCACAGTCCTATTCCCATCCTTAGGAACTAAAATAAGAACAGATTTATTCATTGACGACGATAACTTGCATGAATCCAGAGCAACATGAACCACCTTTAAAAATATCGGTTCGATTTAATTCCAAAAACATTGGTATATACGGTAGACCAACATATCCTGGAGTTCTATTTTTAATTGAGTGCACGAACTGCTTCCGTCAATCTCGCTAAAGAAATGTCAGTCACAATATTCTTTTGATCGGTAGATTAAGGAGGGAAGACCACTATAAAGGTTCGGCAGTTCAATACATGTTACTAAACGCAAGGAAAAAGGTTTAATAAAATAAGCACAATTATGAATTTCACTTGAGTCAGACTTTATTTGTCTGTATATATTCAGAGAAGCTTTAGAAAGTTGAGCAGGACGTTGTTTAAACGGGGTAAGAAACTCGGGTGTCTATGTAACCTTATTCGGGAACGCTCAACGGATTGAATGTTAATGAACACACGACTGTGTAGTTTTCTAATATCTGCTTCACAAAGACGAATAAAGTAATTTTTAAACGACGTCAAAATACCCCTAGATTGAATTTGTTAAGCCATCCATACCTTCCTAATAATGTATTGCAGAGTAAATAATTTGAACGTATCCACAGATAATCGCATAGAAACATCTCGTATTTCTCCCTTAAACTCGTCCCACCACAAAAATTGGTTTTGACCAAGGTACATAATATGTTCTGAATAAAGACACAATATTCTTGATTATTTATTTGTAATGTTCATTCTCTAACATTTGTGTGTTAAACCTCCAATAAGTCGCTTTTTTGCATAAACTTGACGCATAAAAATAGACGAAGAATAGTCAGAAAAAGATGGAACTATTTTTGGTTGTATAACAGAATAAATCACTAGGATTTACATGAATTCGCTCTAACCGTGAATGAGGCACATTTTTATGAACATCCAAATATGTAAAACCTCTTTCATCAGGATGAGTGTTTTTTCATACATCAGACAATTTATTAAGTGAAACAAGGCGCCAAAGAGCTGATCTAAGTGCTAATCTAGTCTCAGTAAAATTAATCCGGTCTTCTGGTAGAAACTTTACGATCCAATCATCGGCCAGAACTCACGATCTAAGACGCCGAGGAACTGTAAGTAGCGTGTCAAAAACCCGACCCCAAGAATGGCATTAACATTATATTGAGAAATATATCAACAAAATGGTAATCTTGGCACACATTCTTAGTACTACAATATGCGAATATCCTTTTTCCATTACAATGTGTCTGATAACCTCATGAGCTCTAGATGATCTAATTGCAATTATTACCCCAGAGCTTGCTTGAATTGAAGGAGCGATAAAAAATATTAAATCTGCTTAGGTATATTATGACGTAGGAGGTGAGCTCAAGCTAGTTTCCTGTACACACATCATGTCTGCTCCTATTTGAGTACACAGAATACATTTACTTTTTACAATCACTGTGTAGTCTCCGTGCATTAAAAGTGAGAAAACAACCCATGAAAAATAACGAAAAATAGAAAAACATTCTGCTCTTATATCAATTAATCATTAAATACTTTAAAACTTAATAACCTGCTCCTTGCAGTGACGCAATCAAAATCAATAAGTGTCACCTTAATTTGTGACTTCGAACATAAGACAAGAATCCTAGAAAATGTCTACTAGGTCCTTATATTTTGTTGTGAACTCACACGCCACTGTAGCAGAATTTTTAAGAAAGTTTTATTTGTTCAAAGGATATTGTTTGTCTTTAAAATTGAATCTCTGTATTAGTTCATCAATACTCGAAGCATCTTTCACTTTTAATTTTTCTGCTTGTAAGCTCAAGGAAAATTTTGACACAACGTACCAATAATCATCAAAGTCATTATTATGTTCTAGCGCTCGACGTTTTATATCGTCCTGACTAGTATCCGATGACACCTCGATAACATGAATCGACCTTTTTCCGCCAAATTGCTGATAGCACTAGATGATATTAAAAACTCCTTTACACTGTTCCCCTCATCCATGTGAGAGGCACTCACTTTATCGGTTGACTTTTGAGCATACTGTAGTACACTGTCAGTTTCCACACTCTCAAAGAATATAGAACTGTCTGTGACATCACCTTGTTGTTGTTGTTGAATCTCTGAAAGTGACTGAAAGCAATGTTTATGGAGTGAGAATGCTAACAGTTGGTACATAGTCAACCAATGACACAATAACTGATGGAGGGGGGGGGGGGGGGTTGAGTGCCGTCCCTGTAAACCACGTAATTTTTCTATTGCCAGCAACAGCATCACTGAAGATAGTATTTTCGTCGAGGCTCATTGGACCACCTTGTGCCCGACATCTTGTGTACAGTTCCTTGCACGTGTCCGGGAAGCGAACACCGAAAACTCTTAGCATAATCGGTGGACAAATATACTCGCCATGGCATATTATCTATTGTCAAATTAATATGTAAACGAGTAGACATGGGAAAATGGTGCTAATATTAAGCTGATTTTAATGTCTCTCATCTGACTTGTAGTCTTCCCGTATTTTGACAAGTTTCTTAACAACAAATCATTTTTAATATCTGGTGTGACGTTTGACAACACTACTTTAGTGGATGACATGTTAAAGCTTTGCACTGGGAAAAAAAATATATTTATAGACACTCCCCCATCTTCTATTATTTTATCAACACCATCATAATTTGCCATAAGCAAACAAATTCGTCGACCAGCTGTGTTATACGCATAACGGATATTATGTGGTCCCCCAACACGTCATAGTTCACTAGTAAGTAAATACACACAGAATATCCTCGACGTTAATGTAACACAAAATGCACGACGATGCACACAACTTTAACAGAGCAACGCTACGAGAAACGCGGACAGACAGACAGATATACATACAGACTGGTAAAATCCAATTATTTGGGTTAGTGTTCATATAAAACTCAAGGATTTGCCATTCTCTCGATATAGATTTTTTTTCACGGTCACAATACTGTTTCTTAATACGAAAAACTAAAAATAATGTCATGCTTGCATCTTTATGTTTGTGTAGTCTATTCGAGCCTAAGTGGTTTGCTCAATTATATTCATATTTGCTATTTAATAATGCTTATAAAGAAATATGTTACTTGGATGAAAAAAACTAATCTAAAAAGTGAATCTAATGGTGGGGACATAGGGAATGTGAGAAAAGCTGAAGTGTTTTCGCAGCTTTGACAGCAACACCCTTTTTGGAAAAGAAATCAAACATTTATCCATTATAAACATATTATAGTTTAATTTTCTTCACATCGTAATATTAATAGTTCTTTAATATTTGCCAAGGATGTCTTAAATTTAATGACACCTTTTTATCTCCATTTAGAAAGTTTGTAATCTATTGCCTCTATGCTCATGACAGATATTCAACAACTGTTGATATCACCACGTGAAGAAAATTAAATTATGTTTCTCCTGGAGAAATATTTTATTTGTTTTAGCAAAAAAAAAAGTTTTGCTATACAAAATATAAAAAGGGCTTTTTACATTTGCGCTCCCCACATACATAAATCAATTACAATAAGTAAAATTTCTTAAAAGATATTTTTAAAATTCCTATTTTGAATTATTAACATTATTAGTTCAATCTCATTTTCATAGATAAAATGTCCCTAAAAATATGAGGTATATAAATAATGATTTTAGATCTAAATGATTATTCATTTTGTGCCATTGGGTTGGTATCCATCTTTACGACCAAGCTTGATTGGCGGCTAGCTACAACATTTTATGATCAGGTCGATACCAAACCTTTTGACCTTGTTTCTACTTGGTTTGGAATCGGTACGATAAGAAATGTAATGCAATTTCAAATATTCAAGGTAATTTCAAATTGAAGCAGATTTTCGATATTCAAACCTCAATTATAATAACGGACTTGGGTATTAGATACAATATTATACCTTATTTATTCGATAAGTTATTGATATTAGGAGGTTTTTATGCATGAACCGCTTCTTACTAGCCTTCTAGATTACCATTGTATTTATTATAGCTGTATATGAATGAGTAGAGTAGTATTTTGAGGAAATGTACCAGCATTGTCTTGAAGGGTAAGTGAGAAAACCTTTAGGAAAAGGAATTTTAGTCTATTCAGTCAGGGTTTTCTCTTTCCAGTTATCAGTAAACCACACCAGACGAGACCGATGCCTTTGTACCCTTCTTCACCTGACCGTCTTACTACCCGTTCGGGATTTACACCTATATACTAACTACACTTACGTGTTAGGAATGAGGAAGGTTTAAACTAGTGGAAGCTTCCCTTGATTTGTGTGGAAGGCGACTGGAGAACAAGTGAGTAAATGTGACTGTCAGCACACCCAACCGGAATCTAACCCCGAATCTTCCCGTCATCAATAGTCCAGTCTATTGTGAGAGTGTCACCTTATGCTGTGCAACCACTGAAGTGGATAACTTTTTATTTTTTCTTAGAAGCTATGCTAATATTATTATTTAACTTAAATTGTGTTTTTGAGACCAGGTGAGATTTTAGCAAGTTCTACTTTGGGAAAATCTTGTTTACTAACTTTATTACTGCGATACAAACCTAATTATTTGTTTTGAAAAATGTAAAACTGATAGAATTTTCAGCACATATTAAAATTAATCAACTCTCTACTATGCTATCTTTGTTTACAAAATACTAATCGAAAGCCGTTTTAGCCCCCAGATAGGTTTTAAACTCGTGGTCAATAGTTCTCGATACAAACACACATTATAACTTGTTCAGCTTGTTTTTCCTTTCTAAAGACTTGAGTCCTGGAAATAAGAATGCATTGTCTTTCAAATTAAAGGCTGTATTAAAAAAAATCTAAACCAATAAATAACTTTTCATCCTGACCTTTGGCTTAGCATGCTTAATATCTGGCTGAGACAAATCCACAAATAGCTCAGTTAGTAGAGCATTGGCGTGTTAGTGCAAAAGTTCAGGGTTTGAATATATGTCATGGCAGGCAAAAAAAAAAAAAAAACAGATCTAGGGATTTGATTCAATTCTAATTCACTGTAGAAAATAAAGTCCTATTTATATTTCCAAAGTCAAATGAACCCATTCTTTCTTTTTTTACCTTACAATGTAATAGTCTGTTATAAAAATCAGTCGTGCTTAGGGTTTCATTTATTGAAATAATTGTTCTCTATTATAGTGCCAATTAGGTTTTCATAATAAACTTTTAGTTCTATTACATGTTGTTAATTGAAGAATTTGACGAATTTTAAATATTTACAGAATAAGATTAGATAATTTTTTCTGTGTGGCTTAAGTACTTTTGGAACTTGAAATATTTGTTATCAGCTTGTGAATTTAATTCTAGCAACTAAACATAATTATACATTATTAGTAGCTATGGTCGTTAATTATTTTGGTGTGACTTGCACTGTAATAATAATAATAATAATAATAATAATAATAATAATAATAATAATAATAATAATAATCAAATACATTTTGAGAATTATTTTGTGTTTTAGGCTTTTCTTACGCATTTATAATACATTTGATATATGAGTATAATATATTCACAACTTCGCTGCTATGTATTGTACATAAGTTATTTGAGAAACCCAAGAACCACAACACATATCTGCACTGTCTGAAAAGTGTAGTGTATTGAAACAGTGTGTACATAAAATTAAGAGAAGGAAGCAGCCGAATCAGGAAGATGTTGCGACATCTCCCCCCTCCCCACACACTTCCATCCTCCATCCCCCTTCACCAATCTACCTTATATAATTACAAAACAGAGCAAAACAAATCAACTCCAGGTTTCCAGTACATCTCAAAGTAATTTTCCGTTTCATCAGTGCGTGGTACGTATTTTTACCCTTAATGGGGTAGATACCACTCAGTGTTTACTATCTACTCCTGGGAATACATTAAAACTATTAGTAGCATTTTTAGCGCAGCATCTTTTAAGGCACGGTGGAAGGAGACGCGAAAAAAAAAGAGAGTGTTTTTACAGTTGTTATGGCAAATCTTTTTTTTTTTTGCCAAAATAGATACAATTTTGCTTCAGTACAAACATAGAGTTTATTTTTATTCACACGGTAATATCAACAGTTCCTGACTCTTTTTCACTAGCATGGTGGCATTATATAACACATTTTTTAAATGAAAAGAAAAAGTTGTCATTAAATTCCAGAACATCCTTGACAGATATTATAGAAATTTTGAAGTAACAATGTGAAGAAAATGATGTATGTATATGTATATGTAGTGGAGCAATTGATCCATTTAGGCCAAAAAATATGTTTTACCACAAAAACTGTAAAATAACCGACCATCTTGCGTTCCCTTCCATCACATCCTAATATCCGTTCAGCCTATACGCATATTTACCAATTACACTAAAATGTTAAGGATTAGGAAGGCTATATTTATAGGAAATGTCCCACATTTGTGTGAGGAAGAGTGGAAAACTATTTTTTTTAAAACACCCTCAACACACCCGACTTGGATTCAAACCACGATCTCCCTATCATTAGCAGTACAGTCTATTGCGAAAGTAACACCTTAAGCCATGTAGCCACCGAAGCATGCCATTTTTATTAATTTGTTAGGTTTTATTATTTCAAAATGCCTTGTTTCAATGAGATTTGTCGATATTATTCACTAATTAAAAAGTTATTTTTTTCGTTTGTATCAAGGTTGCTTCCTTATTCCAACTAAAGAAAAGGAATTTTTAGAAATCGGTAAGAAATGACAGCCCCATTTTTGTGTAAGGCATTTTTTTTTCCAGGATCCATTTGGAAGTTGACTTTATTTTATATTTCTCATATAAAGATAGTATCGTAGCCGTGAAAATATTTGGTTTCAAGATAATTATTATTGTGTTCTTCCAAACTAAATAAGGTGTTTTTAATTTTATATTAGTTCTGTCTGTTTGCCTTTATGTCTGTTTGTCTTTATCTAGAGACATAACAGAAACTGTTTGACGGATTTCATTCAAACTTGATATTTAGTTAGTGACTGCTCATTCTTTGAGGCTTAATCATGATTTTAACTATGGATTTAAAGTTAATTGAAGTTGACTGATAGAGGGTATTTTGGAATTTAATTTAAAAAAAATCCTTTTAACAATTTGGTTTAAAATGTATATCTGTGGAATTTTAAATGATAAATAATACTACATACTTATTCTAAGGAGAACAACTTGTTCAAAGACAAACCACTGAAAACAAATATTTGAAAATTCTGTTACAAACTGTGATAAACATTTTGAAAAAACAATAGCCTAAGACTGTTTCATACCATTTTATTATCTTACATTTAAGATTTTTTTTTAAAATTATGTTCTTTGCAAATTCTGAACCTGTGATAAGTCAAGATCCAGGATCCACGAATGCAAGCACAACATGACCATTTTGTAGGAACTATGCGTCAGATAATGGGCTCCAAGATAATTTGTTTGAATCCCAGCTGAGTAGAGTTTGAAATCCAATTGTGCCGTGGGTAAAACTCAAAATACACAAAACAATAATTTTATCGGTTGTTCTATATGGGTGTTAGAGTGTGTGTGATCTTTTACTTTACAAGATTAAAAAAAATAGGGTGTTCAAAAACAAAGTGCTTAGGAAGAAATTTGGTCCAAATGATGATGAGTTACATAACATATACTCATCACAAGACATTGTTAGGATAATCTAGTCCGGTAGATTACGATGTCAGGACATGTAGCGCAAATGGGAGATTCTAGAACCTCGTTCAGTATATTTACTGGCCAATCCAATGGGAAGATACCATTGGGAAAACTTAAACGCTGTTGGGAGGAGAACATTCGAATGGAACTGAAACAGATAGAGTGTAATGAGGTGGACTGGATGGAACTAGCTTAAGATAGAGATAGAGTGTAATGAGGTAGGCTGAATATAATATAGGGATATGGTGTTATGAGGTGGATTAAATATAGCTAACTTAATATAAGGTTAGGTGTAATAAGGTGGACTAGATAGAACAAGCTTAAGATAGTGATAGATGTCTTACTTTTTCAAGTGCAGCAATGATCTTACGAGCTCCTAATGGCATAAAGTAAGGAGGTTTCAATGTACTAATATACTAGGCTGTATCAGCGCCTAATAAATGTTCACTCTGGAGGAATACTTCCCGCCACACTCCCGTGCTCTGCAAGCTCACGGCTAATCGGGGGAGCACTGAGCTCTGTGAGCAGGCTAAGCGAGTTGCGTCGATCAGGAGTAGTGTTTTCTTGGTTAATGAATCAAAGACTATCTTTTTTTTCATGTGCTTGTAACTGACATCAGTCAAGTCAAGTTTTTTTAAATCTGTAGCAAATTATTTATTCGTGTGTTGCGTTTTGCATCTCTCATGGCCGAAATAATACCACAGCGCCACCTAAAGAAAGTTAAACGCACATATTTATGATAAAACTAATATATTTGGTTTTTGTATTATGACACCGGTGGATAATGATAATGAAACTTTCATTTATGTTTTGACCAAAAAATAAAATTTGTGGTGATCACTACACCATATACACGTATTTTTGGGCCACGATTACAATATATAAGAGATGGGTCGAATCCTTTATTTCTCAAATCCACATCTAAAATTGTCTTTCGAATCTAGAATCTAAATTCAAATCCTTGAATCCTCAAAAGTACATTTTTAGTTTGTCAAAAAATTGAAAAGCACATTTTAAAAAAGCAAACAAATTGGCATAAGTTTACTCGTAATTAAAATAAAAATTTGTTAACAAAATATATTACTTTTTTTTATTTTAGCAAATACATACTAAGCTTATGATTTCTCTAATACTTTGATAGTATATTCTTATTTTAATAATATTGTTTTGGTGTTTAACTTATTTTATTATATGACCTGCCACATTTGTAATCTTAGTTTTAAAGGTTCGAAGTCTTAACTACAAATTTCATTACTCCTTACTTAACCAATCTTTAGAATGTTTTCTAAAATGAAAATATATTACGTTTGATTGCCAGAACTTAGTGTCAACTATGAAAGTAACTTCATATTTACATTAGTGTTTTCATTTCATATTTACTTAGTTAGCATATTAGGAAATAATTATAGCAATGTATAATTAATCAAGACCTTAATTATAAGGGAAATTAATTGGACTACAATAACACAATAAGTTATGGTCCGTCTAAATACAGAAGAGATAGATATTTTCTATCTAGCTATTTAATTATTTTATTTATGTGGTCAGTCATGTTTCATCTAAAGTTAAATAAGCGGACCTGTTAATTTTGTCTGAGTAACCTAGTGGCGGATTCATATACACATTGTAAAAATTGAAACTATTTTATATAGAACATTAGCATAGCAAATAAAAACTTTTTTTTTAGAAGGTTTGGCACCACTGAACATTTCTATTCTGTTTATTTGTCCTTTATATTACGTTTCAAGAAAAAGAAGACATTAAACAATAAATCGTTTTTCTGTAAACGAGTTTATTTATTTTTTAATGGGTGATTTTGTTCTTTTATTTTTTATATAAATGAAGCTAAATTCTTTTTTTTTTTAATTATATAAATCTATATAATCCCTGAAAAATTGCATTTTGAGTTAAATCTAAGGCCTTTATATTAGGATTTGAGAATTTTGTTTTCGAGATTCTCGAATCTCGAATACCACAAGATTCGAGGGATTCGAGTATTCGAGCGTTCCATTTCTATAATAATGTAATATTGGCTCAAAAATAGTTTTAAACACAAAATCCCAACAATTACTTTTATAAAGGCTGATCACAGAACGGAAACGTATAAATCGAATCACCCGTTTACTTTCCTATCAAAGGTGTCCCCGGTAGCTGTGTAATCTTGTTCCTGAACAAACACGCCTGTTGAAATATGGGTGTGTTATTAGCCACCTGCATCGATAAATCAGAGGGTTCGGCTGGTGAGCGTCGGGCGCGCTGGGGAGACGTAATCACGCGACTCAGGAATAATTCAACAATGACCTTCACAAACGTTCAGACTTTCAGAACACACATACACAAGCCAAGTACATTTTATTTTAACACGGAAATAAACTCTAAGAAATTGGAATGAATGAGTCAGATAAAGCACATATCTAGGGACTTTTAATTTATCATTACCTCTTTAAGAAAGAAAGTAATGTGACTGTCGAAAAAATTAAATAGAACTCGAGATTTTGATGGATGATAAAGTATTTTTTGTAATGAAGTGTCGTCTGTCACTGGAATTATAGCTTGGATAATTTTACCGATTGAGCTAAAAAATTGTTGTCTAATGTTTTAAAAAGGTCCCCAAAAGGTGTTTTTAAATCATATAACCCTAAAATTAAGGGTAGTTTTTATTGACGGTGAGTTCTGCATAAAACATGACTTGAATAAGAATATGTGAAAATATATTTAGTAACCATTTTTATACATCGGGCTTATCCATTCTTAATAAAAGGGGGTATCAATAGTTTGCACTCACACATCACGTGATTCATGTACCTCAACGTTATTATGAATGTACTATACATATCTGACAGCTAGAAAAGTTACTAGACCTACTTACACGTATTTACACGTCAAATCAAGTAATGTTATTTTTTATATCAATTATCAGTGACTGTAAAGTAACAAAAATAATATTATAAATTTATTTTAAATTTAGAATTCAATTCGAATGAAAATCAAAGTAACCTATGGTAATCATTGTCAACAAAGTTACTTCAAACCTAACATTCTATTGAAATGGAATTGATGAATTGTTATTGATGTTGGTAATTGGACAAGTGGACAAAGATGTAATTCTCACCTTGTTTGGTTTGATGGTAACGGGGATGAATGGAGGGTCAGAGCTCTAGCGCCCCCATCTGGGTCTATTGAGGGCTCTTTTCCCCCTAAATTGTTTTCAACTCTACCTCCAATCAATTGCAGGTATAACAACTCTACATTCTGCCTTCCTCATCCCTACCTCATTAGTGTAAATCTGAGGTTAGCCTGGATGGGAAGTAAAACATGTTACACACACGCACACATTTAAAGAACAATTTACTTTAAATCAGCGTAACATTGAAATTAATGTTTTAGGGCTGAAGCTACCATTTAAAGTCCGGAAGCTATTTATTCCCCCAAAGAGGCTCAATCCCGAAAACAATTATTTCAATTCACCCACCTTGGTGGCGTAGTTAGCTAACGCGATAGTTTCATGTTGAGCTAGACTGCCGAGTACGAAGAGGTCGAGGTTCGAATCTCGGTCGGGTGAACTGGGGATGGCTTTTTCTAAATGGTTTTCCACTCTCCCTCCACAAAAATGCTTGTTCACTTCCTATAAATTTAACCTTCCCAATTCCTAACCCATTCGCGTAATTAATACTTAAGCGTGTAGCCCAAACGGGTAGTAAGACGTGATGCTAAATAATAATAATTAATTTCAATTCAGACAGCGACTACGAAAGCTTCAAAACAAATACAATGTATCATTGACATTTAATCATTCACCATTCTCATCTCGACATGGGAACGGACATTTGATAAAATATTCCAAAACATGATGCACGTTTTAAAGATATTAATATCATACAACATATAAATGACGGTTCATGGACAAACAAACGGGTTTGTAGAAAAAGCTTTGGTTGTTTATTCATATTTGGATTAATTCTGGATCATATAAATATTTAATATAGTCCTGTAATTTTCCCAGCCATACTCAGGGTACTATTTTTGATTGGGAGCACTTATTAACATAGATAATAACAAACTAGGAATACCATGTGTCCACAGAACCGACTCAACCAAAACCTCATATTGACATAGATAATTACTGTACATGAAATATATACGTAGACAAAACCAACTCAACCGAAACACCTTATTGACTTTGATATTAATAATATAAGAAACCTCATATTGACATAGATAATAATTATTTTTATTGCTAGCTAAAATGCGGTTAATTAATTTTTGCCCTTATATGTTATTTGTGTTAAGAGAAAAAGTGGTAAATATTTGCTCGCCTTATTCTATAGTATTTAGTAAGACAGTAAATAATATATATTTTTTGTTTAAATAAACTTGTTTGTCTAATTTATTAAAAACAAAAGTATTGAACGATCAAAGAAGCACAAGTGATAAAAAAAACTATATTAATTTTCAACACCCTCAAAAGAACGAAAACTAGAAAACTGTTTCCAACACGCTTATACAACTTCTTTTTACTTTCTCTCGACGCCTTGGAGATAAAGTATTGTGATCGTTAAAAAATCGAACTAGAGATTTTGATAAATTTCGACGTTTAATGACCATCTGAAACAAAAAAGTGTTTTTTGCGATGCCGTCTGTCTGTCTGTCTGTCTGTACCTCGGGATGGAGCCGAAACTATTTTTAAAGATTGGAAAATATCTTGTTATCTGGAGTTTTCATAAGGTCCCCCTAAGGAGTTTTGGAATTAGATGTGTAACTCTAATTTAAGGGTAGTTTACTGAAAGGCAAAAAGAAAAAAAAAATCTATTTTCTTGAAATTCCCTTTAACGATATAGATTAAATGTTATATCTAGACATTATTTTTTTTTATTATAAAAAGGAAGACATTTCTTATTTTCTTATCAAAATAACTTTGAGGGTACCTTACAAAAGGAAAATTTTCCAATTTTCATAATTTATCCGCAACTATTTGAGATATGAAATAACTTATGTCTTATGGAACAAGACAAACTTTTTAATTTCAACAAATCAAAGTATTTGAGAAGCCTTAATTCACAAAGCTCAGTAGCTGAGAGGTGCGAATACAAAATAATTGCTTACACTGTTGTTATTTGGACCGATGGTCACATGGTCTATAACTTAAGGCTCACAGCACGTTGATTTTTCAGTGATGAGAAGGTCGAGTCTTGAATCTCAGCCAGTTACTATTGGGGTAGTTTTATACCGTCGCTATCCCCCGGCCCGTGAGCCTAACGTGTCGGGATGGGTTTGGTGGGATTGATAGGTAGTGAGTGGCAAATAATTGAGAAGTTCGTTTAATCTGGTTTATTGGAATAGATTAATTAAGCGACTAGTGTATAATCTGATGTAGGATTTCTAGCTAATTGTAAGAGTTTGGAAATAAAGGTAATCGTTCTGCCAATGTTCCTACTCTGCAGCCCGTGCCCTGACCTATCTTCGGTGCTATAACCCAAGCTGATGTCGAACACCCGACCATCCAGCGATGCTCTGTTGTTGTCTAACTCTGTCATCTAAGATGGGCTGGGACGCCCTCCACTGTACAGAAAAGTGACTCAAACTGTGGAATATTCTCCCCACAAGTTGGTTAGACTTGGTAGCTGAAAATGTTGAGCATCTTTGGCTAGCCCCACTAACAGCTGATATACGTTTCTTCGGTCTCACCCTCACCCCCCCCTCTCCTTTCTCTTTAGATCCAAACCTCACTGTTATATACCCCCCCAAAAAAGGAGGGGTATTTTCTCTAAGATATTGATTTTGACAACGCTCTGTGTTACGCTACTTGGCAAAACAACTGAAGTTGTTTAGAAACACGACATTGTCTGAATACTTGACTGCTGAGTCGGGAAAGTTGAAAACGTGAATTCATAGGGCTATGTCATGCATGCTCTGGATTGTCTGAGGCCGAAAGCTATGACAATACATACGATATATTGAAAATTGTAAAATTTACTCGAAATTATTCCTTCCTCAGTCCTACCCTTCTATTATAAATAAGTTATGTGGAAAGCTCGAACGTAAACAACACGCCACACACAAAATTAGTGAGAAAGTAACTGAACAAAGACAGCTTAGTTTGATACACACTGAACATCATCGCTTAGAGAAGTGCATGTTTCTATTGGGGAAACAGCGTTGTCATTCTCTTGTTTTCGTGTGGTTATTCTCCTCTCAAATATAAGACAAGTTTCACAACGCTGGTTAGTCGAGGTTGTCAGTAACTCCTTCTTACCCCAGCACATCATCTTCAGACATAACTGAGAGCGAGGAGATTTAGCAACACTTGACCGAGAGAAAGAGCGAAGATAAAGCTTTTCTCCATAAGACCTGCAATTCCTTCATTAAGAATATTGGGTGCAAGTATGTGGGTGTTTTCAGTATTGCTGCACTGAAACATATTTGCTTTTTTAATTAACTAATCTCCCATTTATTTAAATCACTTGGCAAAATATTAGTTATAGTCACGATTCGTTGAATAATTCCACTTTGAATGGCTAAAATACATATCTTTTTTCATATTCAAATGGCTGTGTAAATTCAATTAAAATTCTACTACCACTTATAAATAATAGTGTTATTTATAATGCATGCTTACCAGATTAATTAAAACAAAATTTCAAATATATTAAACAGGTCTGGTACAGTCCATGTTCTATTTATAGTTCCTTTACGAGCGACCTTTGATTATTCGTTTTAGATGACCCTTTTTCGTTTTGTAATATGTATTGCCCAGGAAGACAGTACAAACATCTGACGTGAACAACGTCTCCGACACTCATGTTCATGTGTTAGATCTAGTATAGCCTAGGGATTAGTAATAAAACACCGAGAGTCTTTTTCAAGGGGCGATATAATCGATATCAACCCCCCCCCCCCCCCCCCCCCCCCCCCCTTTTCCACGCACAAACACTCGCCTACATATTTCACAGTCCTCGATAGAAGGTCACGACTCCTCAGGTTTAGTCTTCACGAGAATACACTTCACTGATGAGACTACCTCTTCTTTCTTATAATATCCTGATAGCAAGGACACTTTTTACTTTCATTGGATTAAAAGGACACTCAGAAGAAAAGATTTCAAATAAAGACCCCTTTACGCACCCCCCACTGCTCTATTGATTAAAATGTTATCTGACCCACATCGGTGTCCTCATGATCTAACAGGTCACTCTCCTGTTAGGGTGGATTGTCGATGATTGGGGTTCGAATCCCTATCGGATATATTGATGGTGATTCTTCCTACATTTTTTTTACCATCCCTCCACGTAAATGTTGGTAAAACATGAGAGTAAATTTACCATCTCCATCCATATTCCACTATCGTAATTAATGTATGTGTTACCGTAAACGTTCAAAGTCCAGTAAATCTCAGAATTTACCAGTATATCCTATCATTTACCAATAACCGTTAGTAAAAGACCAAAATATATTAGAATAATGTTTACATTTTGAGTTTTAACCATCTCTAGAGTCAGGTGGGGGAAAGAATCCCCAGTTCTAGCTTTGACCAGCACTCAAAAGTAAACCAATAATAGAGCCTAACCTAGCCTAATACAACCTTTATATCGTGTTAAATTATGCTTGATTGGGTTAGGTTAGGTGAGGTTATGTTAGGTTATTGGTTTAGTTTCGAGTGCAGGTCAGATCTAGAATTGGGGATCCTCTCTTCCAACTGACTCTAGAGATGGTTTGATTTATTGAGGGAATATTTTCAAAAATAATTACAGAAAGGACAAAGGCGTTACTTTAGTCTAGTATTATTTGCTGGGGTGACATGACTTAAAATCCCCACCAGGTGAGCTCAAGTGTTTTTTTTAATTAATGGTTTCCCACTCTTTCTCCGAACAGATGCTAATGCATTTATAGAAATTCTACCTTCTTCAAACCTATAACTCTAGTAAAAATATGCGGACAGCCCAAAAGAAGCAACAAGTGGGCACACAAAAAATTATTATAAATATATCGATTGCTTTTATATTTATAAATAGTTTGACAATGATCTTGTCAAATAAAATCACCTACGAGTAAAAGAAGCTAATAATATGTTTTAAAACAAAGAAAAGAGATAATTATTGTACCCAATATGAAATATAATTACAGATACTTGTGTGTATATCTTTATTTGGTATTACACGAACTAATGAAGACTTGTTTTTACCAATTATTTCTTATAATATTCATACAAGGGTGTACAAACGTAAAAACCCGACTACGGAACGAAAAAATCATCACCTCAAACCATTATTCTATGCTTTCACTCACCACCTAATGGTTACATGGTAGACTAACCAAGCTAAAAAAAACCCTGAAACTTAAAGGATCATATCTGTTTTCATATGGTCAAAATCGGTTGAGTAGTTTAGGCAAAAACATGGTAACAGACAAACATTGCACCCAATCACTTTACCTCCCTCTTTCCATAGTCGGGCAGAACAAAAACATGGTAACAGACAACATTGCACACTATCATATTACCCCCCTCTTTCCATAGTCGGGTAGAACAAAAACATGGTAACAGACAACATTGCACCTAATAATATTACCCCCTCTTTCCATAGTCGGGCAGAACAAAAACATGGTAACAGACAATATTGCACCTAAAAATATTACCCCCTCTTTCCATAATCGGGCAGAACAAAAACATGGTAACAGACAACATTGCACCTAATAATATTACCCCCCTCTTTCCATAATCGGGCAGAACAAAAACATGGTAACAGACAACATTGCACCTAATAATATTACCCCCCTCTTTCCATAATCTGGCAGAACAAAAACATGGTAACAGACAACATTGCACCTAAAAATATTACCCCCCCCTCTTTCCATAGTCGGGTAGAAAAAAACATGGTAACAGACAACATTGCACCTAATAATATTACCCCCCTCTTTCCATAGTCGGGCAGAACAAAAACATGGTAACAGACAACATTGCACCTAAAAATATTACCCCCTCTTTCCATAATCGGGAAGAACAAAAAACATGGTATACAGACAAACATTGCACCTAATAATATTACCCCCTCTTTCCATTATCGGGCAGAACAAAAAACATGGTAACAGACAACATTGCACCCAATAATAAAACCCCCTCTTTCCATAGTTGGGCAGAACAAAAACATGGTAACAGACAACATTGCACCTCTTTCCATATCGGCTAGAACAAAAACATTGGTAACAGACAACATTGCACCTAATAATATTACCCCCTCTTTCCATAGTCGGGCAGAACAAAAACATGGTAACAGACAACGTTGCACTAATAATATTACCCCCCTCTTTCCATAGTCGGGCAGAACAAAAACATTGTAACAGACAACATTGCACCTAATAATATTACCTCCCTCTTTCCATAGTGGGAAGAACAAAAACATGGTGACAGACAACATTGCACCTAATAATATTACCCCCTCTTTCCATAATCGGGCAGAACAAAAACATGGTAACAGACAACATTGCACCTAATAATATTACCCCCTCTTTCCATAGTCGGGCAGAACAAAAACATGGTAACAGACAATATTGCACCTAATAATATTACCCCCTCTTTCCATAGTCGGGCAGAACAAAAACATGGTAACAGACAACATTGCACCTAATAATATTACCCCCCTCTTTCCATAGTCGGGCAGAACAAAAACATGGTAACAGACAACATTGCACCTAATAATATTACCCCCTCTTTCCATAGTCGGGCAGAACAAAAACATGGTAACAAACCAACATTGCACCCAATATATTACCCTCTTCCTTCCATAGTCGGGCAGAACAAAAACATGGTAACAAACCAACATTGCACCCAATCACATTACCCTCTTCCTTCCATAGTCGGGCAGAACAAAAACATGGTAACAGACAACATTGCACCTAATAATATTACCCCCTCTTTCCATAGTCGGGCAGAACAAAAACATGGTAACAGACAACATTGCACCTAATAATATTACCCCCTCTTTCCATAGTCGGGCAGAACAAAAACATGGTAACAACCAACATTGCACCCAATCATATTACCCTCTTCCTTCCATAGTCGGGCAGAACAAAAACATGGTAACAAACCAACATTGCACCCAATCACATTACCCTCTTCCTTCCATAGTCGGGCAAGAACAAAAACATGGTAACAGACAACATTGCACCTAATAATATTACCCCCTCTTTCCATAGTCGGGCAGAACAAAAACATGGTAACAGACAACGTTGCACCTAATAATATTACCCCCCTTCTTTCCATAGTCGGGCAGAACAAAAACATTGTAACAGACAACATTGCACCTAATAATATTACCTCCCTCTTTCCATAGTGGGGAAGAACAAAAACATGGTGACAGACAACATTGCACCTAATAATATTACCCCCCTCTTTCCATAGTCGGGCAGAACAAAAACATGGTAACAAACCAACATTGCACCCAATCATATTACCCTATTCCTTCCATAGTTGGGCAGAACAAAAACAGATTCTCATAAAGTTATCTAGCAATCCTCTTTAATAATTTTTCAGCCGTAATAAATCAATCAACGGTGGGAAAATACAAGGCCAGACTCAAAGATTAATTTCCTCTTGAAACAAGAAGGATGTCGCTGATTGTTTTAGTTATAAATACTTGCCAATATTACACAACTACAGTAATGTGAGACAAGATGTATGTTAAAACCTATGTTTCCCCTTAGATAGTGAATGTATACGACTACTAGCTTGTATACCAATGATCTTAAGATTGGTCACGTGATGATCTAAGTTCGATCACCAGTGAATATGTTGAAATAATATTTAGTTTAATTAAGTGCTCAGAGAAAAAGTAACGGCTCGCACAACCTAAAAGTAAATGGTCAGTCACGTACTTTCTCTCACTTTTATCTTAAAATAAAGGCATCTACCAAAAACTCGTAATATTTGTTGAAGAAACACACCACCAAAGAGCATAAATGAAATAGTACTTACTCTTACGGAATCATTGAGAAATTATGAAAATTTCTCTCTACCAAAGAGAACAGCAAACAATTTTAATAAATCGTCAAAGAGCTCCATAATGTATATTTGTTTACAGCTTGGAAACTATTGGTTTTATAAAAAAATATTTACCAGATAAAATATCTTTATTTTTAAGAGTACTAAAAATTTACATCAATAAGATATTTCATATCTCAAATAGTTGCGGAAAAATCATCAAAATTGGAAATGTACGCTTATATAAAATACTCTTAAAGTAATTTTCATGAGGTAATGAGAAATTCCATTTTGTTTATTATGTTAAATAATGGTTGGATACAAAATCTAATAAAAATCGTTAGCGCATATTTTCAGAAAATCGATTTTATCTCTTTTTGCCCATCATTAAACTACCTTTAATTTTATGGTTGGACATCTATGCCTAAGATGAACCTTATGTAAACCCTAAATACTAATTTTCAGCCCAATCGGTAAAATGGTTTTGGCTCTAATCCTAGATACAGGCACACAGATACACAGACAGACGGTTTCAGGGGGTCATGAAACATCGACATTTATCAAAATATTGAGTTCAATTTGTTTGACGATCACAGTACTTATCTCTCCAAGTGGTCGAGATAAAGTAATAAAGGCATTTAATGTTTCTAAAGGGGAAGAATACAAGCATTTGGAGGACGATATTTGATTATTAGTCTTAAACATATAAATGAATGATTTAAATGTTGAGTTACAAGTCAAAAAATTAAAAATTGATTTTTCAAATGAAAAGTGCCATAAATCATTTCAAACAGAAGCTCACACTTTTACTATCCAAATATTGAGGGCAAGAACTTTGATTATTTTCCAAATATGACAGCAAAATTAAAAAGTTATTTTACGATTACGACCCAAATAGATACATATATGAGATTAAAAATACTAATGCGGAGTTTGAGAGATGTCTGCAGGAATTTAAAAAAATGATAGAGTAGTAATTTTCCTATTTGCTACAGACAAGCAGGTAGAAATACTGAGAAAAACTTTCATCTCTATTTAGAATGAATATCGAAACACTGGTAACAGAAATAGTTCTACTACAAAACAATGTCTCTCATTATTTCAAGAGCTTCAGCGGAACTTTTTTTTTTAAGTTTGTATCTGCAGAAAAGTATCCAAGTTTACGAAGTTTGCTGAACATTTTCAAACCTATTTTGGGCCAATTTATTTTTGCAAAGCAGTATTTTAGCTAATTAAATTGGTAAATATAAAATATCACAACACTTTAATGAACGAGTATTTAGATTAATGTTATCTATTAAACTACGTAACTAATATTTATATTTATGACATGAAAACTAGTTACCCAAATTGATTTTCATCAAACTAATCTTTGACGCTATCATCCCAAGTGATTATAATGCAAAGAACGCTGTAATGTTTTTTTAACACTGAAATTTACTAAAAGTAGATCTCAGCTATGTTTACTTTTGAGAAGTATATCTTATTGGTAAATAGTGGGCACCACTGGAATATACGGTCACAAAAACCAGGGTACTCTATTTAGCTAAGATCACTGTTGTATATGAGTGTATGTACCACGTCCTAATATCCATCCTAGATAACCGTATAATTTACACTGTGTAGAGGCACTAGAATGTTTGTATTTAAAGGAAATATACCTCCACTTACCCATTCTCTCTCCACTCCGATACTTTTTAATATACCTTCCTTCCCTGCTCATCTTGAGAATAATCGTTTTTAGAATACTATTTCAAGGTTGGTGGAATCAAGCCAAAGTTTTTTTATTTACAAATATCCTTCAAAGGAGTCAAGTTTGAATAAGGCAAATATTTATAATAGAATATGGAATCAAGAACCACTTAAAAATGCAAAGAATTAACATTCACATCACTTTTTGACAAAAAATATCTCTCTTCATTACATAATATTTTATCTCGAAATTGTAGCACCTTGTCAAACGCAACATAATCTTGCTCATGAATACATGAAAGCACATCTAGAAGCATTCAGGACTGCAAATGTGTGCCTGTTTACAAGTGTTTACTGTATTAAATACTAAACTACATACATAAAAAAAAAGAACAAACACAAGAACACATTCTCACACAAACTCTCTTGAAAGAGTTAGCTTCTACCAAATTGAACATCCAAAATAAAAAAAAAACGACGGAGGAGCTTATTTGAGTATTTCCCGCACAACAGTTTTTCATCCTAACCCCAATCAATCACAGTGTTGTTTTAGGTTGACTCGGTCGTTTCTCTTGACCGTCTGTCAAGAATCGAACCCCACACTGTAAATCACAGTGTGGCACTTCCGTGTTCAGACACTTTGGATAAAGTGCTCTCTGCTTTGATTGAAATCGCCAAGATGTTGAGCTTTCACTTTCTGAGGATTCTTGGTCCAAATATTTGACAGTGTCAGGATAAGATGCAACTGCTTTTATAGAGGTATTACACTTATACTTTCTAAATACAAGGCTAAAATGGAACATGTCTTACAATATAACTTAACCTGAGGCAACCACCTTACACAACATTCTAAAATTTCCTGGTTGTCTTTAGCACTAGAACTCGCTAACCATTACTCTGCCATTTTTAATGTATAGGCTAATGATTTCGTTTGTCCAGTAATTATATTTGTCAGCAACAGTTTAGGCAGCCACGGCTGACAACATTATAATAATGGAGTAACTATGTTGAATCAATCTGTAGCTCAGTTTGTGGAAAGATTAGCCGTTACTATTAACTAATGTACTGTTGCCCAGGGGACGCCCGAACGTACTAATCGTAAATGATTCCTTGGAGGCTCTTTCCATGTCTGATGAGAAGAGAAGACGTGAGTAATGAATATGATGGAGTAAATCTAATTAAGATATTATAACATAACTTAAGACTAAATAACCAAACTCTGGTGACCATAGGAATTATTACCCTTTGGAGAAAGATCCCCCTGTACTAGCCGAGAATTGAACCCTGGACCTATAGATAGCAGCCAGGGCCCCGAGGCCAGTTGATGACGACGTTGAAGTGGAGGTAATTTACAACCGGTGCCACTTTTCGTATCTTTACTTGTATTTAAAACTTGAAGCGATTCATTGCGTCGAAGGTTATCGGAGCTATTTCACAACAGATCTTCATTGTAATCCCTAAGCTCCAAACTAGAGGGATTCAATACATAAATATAAACAAAACCTACAGTTAAAGAAAAATAAAATAGAATATAGAGGAGCGCGTAGAGTGAATATTCTAAAATTGTGAGTTATAAAATACTGGACATTTAGTATGTCCCCAGCGCACGCAACTCACTCTTGTGAGTAGCGGGAAACTACGGTCCACCTTCACAGGTTGCCTAACATATTAATATATAAAAAGGTTGAAGGCTAATCCCTCACACCTTTTCTAGACATAGGGATAATATGGCGTAATTATGTAATAGAATAAACTCAAGTCTTAGAATCTTTAGATTTAATTTATGCCAAACTTTATTAAATAATAAGCATATTATTTGAAGAGCATTTAATAGTTTTTGTTATATATATATATATATATATATATATATATATATATATATATATATATATATAATAGTCGTGAGTGAGCAAGCATTCTCAACATAAATATATACTATCCAATAAAAACATTGTTCCATAAATATTTACTCTTTTCCTTCTAATCATTACGTTATTTATTATGTGCCCTAAACATATTACGTAAATACAAATATTGATGCATAGCATTAATTTAATATGATCATACGTAGTACAGTAAATGATCTCTCCTAACTAACACATTTTTGAACCTGTTGCAAAAATGCCACATGTTACTAAAAGTTTTAGTTCCATCAAAAATACCTAATGTCAATAACATTTAACTTTAACGCTAATAACCTACTAGCATAACTCAAAATAGCCTTCGCCTATGTCCTAAACAAGGATTATAGTACAATTATAAATATCGAGGATATTTCCTAACATTACCCCTTTAAGTTTTTTTTGTTACTATTTTGGCACAAAATAAATATTAACAACACTATCCTAAAAATAACAATAGAGAAATTAGTAAAAAAAATATAAAGTTAAGTTGATATATATAATAATCTAGTGCAATACTCCATTCTACTAATATTGAAAATCTCGGCACCATATTTCAAACACTTTCCCACCTTAATGTTTACCAAACCCAAAATGCCACATTTGCAATTGAGACGAAATAAAGTTAATTTTGAAATGTTTGACTTTCAACCATTATGGATAATATTGAAAAGTTCTGATCTAACAACACTCTCAAATTTTCATATTTACTACACTCATCTAACCTAAATACTACTGAGAAACAAATAAAGTTAATCGGTTGAGTATAAAGTTCGCGCATAATGCCTATAACAATAACACAGAAAATGTCTGACTTTACAATACTCTCATTATAAAGTAAATCAAAGACGAAGATTTACACAAATACTTTATAATTAAATTTGATAAAAAGATCTAAAAATAATTTTGACTAGTCCCATAATTTACATTTAAACCGAAATTGGATTTTATTCTTACATTAACGTAATATGTCCGATACGCCGACGCTTAGTCCTACATGGTCGCAGCCAAGTCCAAGAGTGACGTCTTCCTCGACGGATGGTCTTTTATATGGCACACTCATCGAACAGGATAGGCACAAAGGAAGGGGGCGCGCTGGCAGAAGAACATTCTATATTATTCTGGCAAAGCCTGGAAGTTACCATCTTCTTCTCGTTTCTTGAATTTGGGCGGATTGATCATGGTAGTGGTGGTGCCGGTCTCTAGTGGCGAGATGCGGAACTTGGCTCAGTATTGGCAGTTGTTCGCTTGTGGTTTGTGTAGTCGGATGTTTGTTGCGCGAGGTGCTCGGCAAGATTAGTGGTATTGGGTAAGTGATGTTTATACTTGACTGTCCCCATTCTGTTGACTTGGAGCAATAATTGCTACATCATGATTAAAAATAAATAAATTAAAGTATTCACACGTAATGAGAATTGAAAAGGAAACAATCCCAAGGAGAATGATGGAGGTGGAGTTAAGAGGGAAAAGACCTCAAGGGAGACTAAGGAAGAGATCTGAACAGATAAAACTAAATGTGTGAGTGCAAGGATAAGAATAGACTAGAGAAGTGGTTCCCAATCTTTTACATATCTCAGCCCTTCAACTCTCCCCCGACATAAAAGGTGAAATTAAAAACTTACGAACCTATTTCAATTATCCTACATAGCCCATTTCAAGATAATAACATAAAAAAGATGTTTAGTTATACAGTAATGGAAGATACAGATATTTAATCAAATATTAAATAACTAATATTTAATATTTAGCACCGCGTCTTACTACCCGTTCGGGTTATACGCTTTAAGTACTAATTTCGTTAATGGATTTAGGAATGTGGAAGGTTGAGTTAGAAGAATTGAACCCGCATTTGCGTGGAGGGAGAGTGGAAAACCATTTAGGGACAAACCACCCCCAGCTCACCCGACCGAGATTCGAACCTCGATCTCCCCGTCCTCAGAAGTCGAGCTCAACACGACAAGCGCGTTAGCCTACTATACCACCGAGGAGGGTGATATTTAATCAAATTGTGGATAACCAATACTTTTTAATATGGATTAAATAGCAATGCTATTATATTTGTTATTTATGGTTATAGCCCCAGCTAATTATCATGTTTAGAAAATTGACATCTGAACAAGTAAATCTAATCAGGGACCTTTGGCTTTGGTACGCCAATGTCCCTAGCACTGAGCTATCCAGGATTCATCCCGATTCCCATGGCCAGGTGCCACTTCTCACTATAAGGAATATGATTTTAGTTGCGGCGATAACCGTAATAATTAACAAATATAGTATATTTGCTATTTAATCCATCGTGATATGAACATTCGTACAGTTGTCATTGTACATTTGACAGTAAAAAGCCTTATCTGAGTCGATAGTGTCTGCTATATATGATAGCGCTTTATCTTAATCGATCACATGTTTGTAGCCAATGATTACCATATGTCCATACCAATTACTATACGTCTTAAAATATGAGTGAAGAATGACCCGGTGCATAGGACGACTCCTGGATATCTCTCACTACGATGGCAGAAATATTGATCTTAATGTTCAATCAATGTAAGGTCAAACTAGTTTAACATGCCTGATCCAAGACGCCATCCATTCAATAGACTGGGCCGTTAATGATAGTGAAATCAGGATTCACATCCAGGTCGGGTGTAAAGGGATTGTTTTATAATAAATGGTTTTCCACCCTTCTTCCACGCAAAAAATGAGTACATTTCCTCTAAATTTGACCTACGTGTACCCATTACCTGAACGGGTAGTAGGATGCAAGAACAAAAAAAAATAATAGTTTGGACTGCTAGACATTGTTCCTGTATGGTGGATGAACTTAAAGATATTCATGACTTAGACATATTTCAGGACACAAGATGAGACAGGGGAATTTTAATAACATGCACAAGCATTAATATAACTTGGTTAGAAGTAGGTATTACTAAGATGAACATCAAAATGCACAAAATCACCTCTAAGCAATACGGTCGGGATTCGAACATAGTCCTACCTCCCGAATCAGATCTGAGCCCACCAGTGAGGATTGTTGGTGCTGAGCCTACACTGTCACTTTCAGATTATTCCTCCACACAACCTCTAGGCAACACTTTTATCATCTAGCTTGGATTGAGAATTATTTTAGGTACACCCTAACTTCGAACCAGGGACCCCTGACTTGTGTTTTAAGAAAATGTGTTCAATTAACAGTTCATCACAAGGATTACTAATGGAGTACTGATGAGAAGGTTAATTTAAAAAAGAATTGTACCCGCATTAGTATGAATAAAGGATGGGGAAAACCACGTGTAAAATCACTAACCAATGCACTGAGCTAAGCTTCGAACCTCAACCTCCTCGTAGCCAGCAATTCAATCTATTGCAAAATTGACACCTCATACCGCGTGGCCATCAAGTAGTACGATGCATTAGCGTGGTGAGAGGATGAGAAAAAACGCCGTTAAAATGACTTGTGGAAAACTAGCCTGCACTGTAACCAACTGAGACTCCAACCACAACCTTTCTTTCAACAGCCATCAATCTATTATATTGGAAGAATGAAGCCTACCGCCAGTGTGGTACCCTGGCACTCAGTCTCTCATGATCGCTCGACCATGGAGATTTATAATTTCACCTGAACTATTCCGGATGTTAAAAATAGATTACATAGCTTTTACTTTTGGACTTTTCCACTGTCCCAAGAACTAAATGACAGCCAATAAGTAAATATAGCGCACGGAAAAACAAAAGAGATTAAAAAGAGGGAAATAATGGTTTAGTTTCTTAAACCTTTATTGCTATTCATTTAATTAATTATTTATAAACATGATATATATTATATAGAAAGTAAATGAAGTGTACAAGATAAAGGACTGGTAAACACACAAATTCCCCAGCTAACAAAAGATAATAAAGAACCAATTGGAATCTTATAAACAACCAAAGTTAATGAAAACTAAAGATAAAACAATAGCGTCTCAAAAAATGGAATCTGTTTTCTTATTCAAGTTCTTACAACCTTCGGGAACAAAACCATAAGTTTGTCCAAGTTGGTAAAAAATACAAATAATAACAGTTAATTATCAAAACAATTGTTTCATTTATTTATTTTTAATTCAAAGTTTTTTTCTTAGTAGTAAACTTGCGTTGTTTAAACTTTTTTTTTCTTTCTTAGGGTATCTTCTAGCCCCACAGATAACATGTGACTTAGATAGGTAACATAGCTCGAACCAGGCATCGCAACATTGGGCCTTTTTTTCGGATATCACCTTTATAAACCAGTGTAATGAGTTAGAAAATAAATAAAACCATACTAAAAAACTATTAATCCGACAGCCATTTTTCTGTTATCAAATGTATAATGCAGAAAAATAAATTTCGATAAGTTTTTATGGTTTGTGCATACTTGTGTACCTAATTCACCGGTTAGTTAGCCGCGAGATGACCTCTTAGAGATTTATTATACTTTCTTTAGACTCTTCGGAGAGAGAAGTATCGTGGTCGCAAAAAAAAAAAAAAACTAACTCATATTTTTATAAACGTCGATGTTTCGTGACCCCCGGAAACTGAAAAAAGGGTTTTTGTGATACTCTTTGTCTGTATCTTGGCTTAGAGCCATAACTATTCTACCAATCATGCTAAATTTTAGTTATATTCATTTTAATTGTAGTAAGGTGAAATATGAATTTATAATATAAGGAACGTACTTGGATTGAACAGATAATTAGATTATTTGGTACAACCTCTTTGGTCAAATTTAACAATATAAGTTAAGAAACATAACATGAATATAATTTATTCAAGGAGGAACTATTATATCACTCTTATATTATTTGACTTAATTTCTTGATATATTAGTTTCTCCATGAATACATTATCTTCATGCTATGCTTCTTAATTTATATTGTTCAATTTAAAAACGGAGTTATATCAATTAATCTAATTAGCTGTTCCATCCGAGTACGTTCCTTATATTATAAAATCATGCTAAAGCGTTGTATCTACGGTGATTATGAGGTTACTCCAAGGAGTTTTTGGAATTAGATGTTTAGCCCTAAAACTAAGGGTAGTTTATTGAAGGGCAAAAATAGATGTAATTGATTTTCTCAAAACTAGCATAAACGATATTGATTACATTTTGTGACTTGGGGGTGGCAGTGGAACCGGTGGACACACCCTCCTGGAGGGAATTGGCTACCCCTGGAATAAGTCTCCCTCTCCTCAGATATGTAATTAACTTTCTTAAATTATCGAATATGAAGTTGAAATATGGCCTTAAACCAAAACCCAAATGACTTCTAAACGCATTCAATTTTCAAAAATTTGCTAGAGAAGACCACCTTAAGTAATCTCTAGAAGCATCTGACAATCAGAAAAAATCAGGCAAGGAGCATTCTAAACAGTTTTTAGGACCACCTATTTTTTTTTATTCTAAGGAAAGACCATTTCAAATAGTTTCTGAAAGCATTAAATTTCCAAATATTTGTTGGTGGAAAACAACTTCGAATACCTTCTAGACTCTAGAATCTTCTTCTTTTCGGGGAAAAATTAAGTGAGAAGAAATTTAAATAGCTTCTAGAGGTATCACAATATAAAATATTTCCGGGGAAAGATACTTTCGAATATAATTTAGAGAATCTAAATTTAAAAATAAAATTGGATGAGTACTATTTAAAAATCTTCTATATTCATCCAAATTTCAAAAACTCCCCAAAGGAGGAATATGCCAAATAGCTTTTCGGAGCATCAAAATTTAAAATACATGCAGCGGGGGGCAACTACTCTAAACAGCTTTTAGAAGAGTACCTATGATTCCCGAAAATTGAGGGGAGAACCACTCCAAACCAGATGATGGGGGGGGGGGAGGGGTGTTTCCATTATTGCCCTTCTTGAAATATATTACCCTCTACTTCTAGATGTATTTCACATAATCTGATATTCTCTAATATGAAGTTGAATTACTTGAATAAAACTTCAAATAACTCCCAAATCAATTCAATTTTTGAAAACTGTGTCAGCGACCACTACAAATAGTTTCTAGAAGTATCCAATTTTAAAAATTTGCCCAAATAGGGCCACTCTAAATAGATTCCGGATGTTTATAATTCTCAAAAAATATCAAGGTCACAATTTCAAATATCTTCTGAAAACATCCAATTTTAAAAAATATCCAAGTGTGGATTATTACAAGGTGATGATCACTCCAAATAAATTCAAGGAGCATCCATATTTAAAAATGTTTAGGTAAGGACCACTTTAAATAGTAGTAAATAAACGAGTAATTATTGAAAATTAAATTATTTGGAATAGTCTTCTCAGAAATGTTTTAAAATCTGGATACTTCCTGAAGCTTTTTGGAATGTTCCTCCTTCAGCAAATTTTCAAAATATTTGTCACTTGTAGATAGAAGCTATTTTGAATAGTCCTCACCTTAAACTAAAAAAAAAAAAAAAAAAATCAGATATTTTGAAAATTTGCTGAAGGAGGAACATTCCAAAAAGCTTCAGGAAGTATCCAGATTTTAAAACATTTCTGAGGAAGACTATTCCAAATAATTTAATTTTCAATAATTGGAAGGAAGACCACTCTAAATAGAGATACCCAATATTCAAACATTTATTGAGGAGAGAGAAGTGGGGGTGGGTTGGGGAGGTGGGGGAGCTGGAAAGCCATTCTCAAAGAAAACTAGTTTTTTTGCTCGCTCCCCTACACAAACAATGTTCCGCCACCATTGTATCTAAGCATTGTTTAACATTTCAAACAAAAGGGCTATCCTCATTTTCCCATGAAAATCACTTAGAGGATACTTGACATAAGCAGAAATCTCCTATTTTGATCATCTCCACACCTGTATTTGAAATACAGAGTAACTTGTCATTGTAAGGTATTGAGCATAAGGAAAGTTTTATTCCAAATATATTTTTATAGCACAAATAGTTTCTGAACTATAAGACAATCTATATTTTATGGAGGTGTTTATAAATTTAAATTGATTCTTATGCTCTTTGGTGGACAGATATGTTCCACTTTTCTCAATGTTTCTGTAACAGTGTATATTATTCCATATATACTCTTTGGTGAAATGTTTGTGCAACATTTTGTATTATTTAGTTTCACAAATCTTATTAGTTTTGAGTAAATGCATCCATTTTTTAGGTAGAGGAGTTGAGAATGTCTCTGCGGTTCACCGTACCTTTTATTTTTAGATTATAGGAAAATAACCCAAAAAACTACTTAACAAAAAACAGCTCAACTCTGGGTCGCTTTTTGTGGTCGCGGATTTTGCAATACGAGGAGATTACTAACTACTTCGACCCTTCTGAGACATTGTTGGACATTGTTTAGTTGGTGGTCATGTAGACTAGGGTTGTCAGATATGACTCCTTGGATTTGCCGATGAAGTGTAAAGTCATGATGGCGATCCTTGTTATATGTACTCCCTCCCCTAAAGTGTCCCCCCCTCTCTCTCTTTCCTCTTCAACGCAGATGCGATACACTTACTCTATGATCAACCCTCCTCATCCTTACCCAATTAGTGTAAATATTTGGAAAGCCTAGACGGGTAGTAAGAGGTGACCCACGGAAATTTACAATCGTGTCCACAACCAGGATATCTCGAAGACCGGTTTGAGTTTACCCGATGACGCCTGCATCAGTGTAAACGTGTCTAAAGCGTCAACTTCGTCTGGCCTCGTTTACATGTGATGGGAAGGTCGAGGTTTAAATCCCGGCCTAGTCTATAGGGTGTTTTTTTCCCCTAATTGGGCTCCCAATTGGCCTTCTAACAAATGTGTTCACATTTCCTCTTGGTGCTACCTTCCCCGTCCGTACCTTATTAGTATAAATATGTGTAAATGTCCCAAATGGTTATAACTTTGCTCACACATGGCATGACAGTGTACTTCCCATCACTGAGATATGTTTATTTTGAAACTTGATTTTAATTGTTTCATGTAATAATTTTAATCCTCTAATTCAGGCGTGTCTAGCTCGTTTGGTCATGAGGGCCACATTTAAAGTTGAAAATTCTGAAGGAGTCCGCATTTCAAAATTGAAAATACTGAAAAGGGGGGTGGCAACATTCGTAATTGAAACTACTGCTAGTACTGCGTTTAAAAAAAATCACCACCACAGATGAAAAAAATTCAATTTTAACATTTTTACTATGACAAAAATTAAATTCAGATTGCATAAAATTTTGAAACAAACCCTCTATTTTTACTAGAAATATGAAACAATTATTACCAAGCGGAACGTACAATACCTTTAAATTTCATAGGAGCTACCATGTTAATGTTTCACAGCTTTTTGTATATGTGAATGGTAGGAAGGGAGCTTGTTGTTTGCGCCCACCTAAAATAAACCGTAAGTGTTTGCGCCTGTCGGCAAGTTAGTCTTGATACTAGCAATTGGAAGTCATTAAGAGGACGTATATAACATTTATTTTTTGATCGGTACTGTTTCAGAACTACTATTAGGATGGGATATTGGTAGGCTAGATTAGGTTAGGTTAAGTTAGGTTAGTCATTGACCTGATATCTCTTATGTTGGGGGAAAAATTAAATATTATTATTATTATTATTATTATTATTATTATTATTATTATTATTATTATTATTATTATTATTATTAGCACCGCATCTTACTACCCGTTCGGGTTATACGCACTTACACTAATGTGTAATGGTAGGGTGATTGTGAGATTAAATGGAGGACCTACAGTTTAACGTGGAATCCGAATCACGTTGTAGATCTGGCATTCCACACATTCACAATTTGTGAAGGAAGAATTTGGCAGTAAGATAAATCTGTGCCGGGACCGAGGATTGGACCCCGGACCCAAAAAATTGAATAAAAATTAAATGTTTTTGAACGGAAAAAGCAATAAAATGTTTTGTAAATACATTTACCTTCCATAGAACAATAAGAAGAATTTGAATATACATTGAGCGCAAACACACGTGGTTATTTTTCCCAGGGCGCAGCCAACACGTAGCCGGTAGGATACGTCGGTCGAAGGTCTTGATAGGTCTACCAGCCACTGGATAGGACCGGAACATTCCTGTTCAAAGTTGGTTAGGAGAAAAATACAAGTATCCACCAAAATCAGATAGTAATATATAGTCTTAACACAAATGCGGGGCATTATCTTTTCAAAGGTTGGCTTCTTAGCCTACTCCATTAACTATTATTATTATTAAATTATTATTATTATTATTAATAATTTATTATTATCACCGCTTGTTAGTTAATCAAGATCTTAAGGCAAACTGACTGACCATTACGTGAAACGCAGTAAGCATTGATTAGACCATAATTCGGAGACTCCCAACGCCCAGTGGTTAAATTCCAAACTAAGGGATGCTTATGTAAAATTAAAACTAAAAATATCGTATCAATTTTATGTTTTAAGAAACTCAGAAAGATAAATATTATAAAATACCAAAGTTTCAATGATTCACACCATGTAATTTCTAAAATAGGGGACATTTACGGGACGCATGGTAAAATATGGAACATAAACGCGTTTTTTTCGAACATGTAAAAAAAATGGGACGAGACTTTCAAATACTGAACCGTCCCGTAAAATATGGGACGGATCATCTTAGTTATCTAGGAAACGCCTCTTAGAACATTTATCAAATTAATATAAAACATCAATCATTTACAAGAAGTTACTGTAGAGTATTTATCTTAGATAATCTTTCTATATATATTAGTTAGATATATTGATGGATAGATCTTGTTGTTTCTTCATTTCTTAAATAATTTATAATAATTTTAAACAGATTTCTACATTTTTGTTTCTCTAGTCTAACACATCAACTATGAGGCCTAAACCATCACGTGATGGAAGGTTAGTCGCTTTTGTTCCTTTCATTGGTGTAATTAAGTTGTTTTTTTTTAGCAATACCTCATACTACCCGTTCGGGTTATACGCATATGTACTAGTTGCATTAATGTGTTAAGAATGGGGATGGTTTAATTTATATGAAGTGTACCCGCATTTGCATGGAAAAAGAGAGTGGGAAACAAATGTAGGTTAAACTGGTCTCAGTACACCCGACCGAGATTAGAAACCATATATCCCGGTCATTGGCAGCCTAGTCTATTACGAGTGTGATGCCTTAGATCATGTGGGCACCGAATAAGTTCAAAAAGGGTTGAAATTGTCGTGAATGAGTTATATTTGACACAATCAAAGTATACAAAAATGTGCTCTATAAAAAAATCTCTGTGATCAGGTCACAAACGCTATGATAGAAGGTTTCTCAAAGCACTGTATAATTTCCTTCATTAAATATGTACACCATGTTATATCTGATGTTGTGTTTCGTGGAAAGAAGTGCTCTCCATATTTCCTTCCTCTTATAGTATGTAGAGCCCACAAAACAAAACTGTCCCTTGTGTAAACAGTTCCAAAGGTCGTTGTGATGTCACGTTCCATGGCAAATATACCCCTGCATAATGAGGGCTATTCTATCAGCAACACACTACCCTCGCAAGCCAACAACTCTTGTCACAAAGAGGACCATAACTTCGTCTACATGTTCAAATAATACATTTTATACTCACCAGGATTTAAAACACAGTCTCTCAGATAAATACCTTTATTTACTGCCTGGCGTCTTACTACTCGCTCGCACTACCCATGATTAATTATTCCAGGGGGCTAGGGATGAGGAATGTAGAATTTAGAGGAAATTTACCCGCATTCATGTGGAAGTAAACCTGGAATTTGACAGGAAACTCACTTTCGACCACCAACAGATTAAAATTCACAAAAAATATGGCATTTTAGAAATATGTATTATTTTTTCGATTTGATTTATTAATTAAATCTAGACCCACTCGGTGGCCGCATGGTCTAACGCACTGCTATTACAATATACTAGACTGCCGATGACGGAAAGATGGAGGTTCAAATCTCGGTCGGGTGTACTAGGGGGGGTTTTTACTAAATTATTTTTCACTTTCCTTCCTCGCAAATGCGGGTGAGTTTCTTATAAATGTAACTACCACCAATCCCTAAAACCATTATTGTAATTAGTAAATAAGAGTATAATAAATAAGCGGGTAGTAAGATCTGGGGAATAAAAACATCTAAAAGGCTGTCAAAAAACTTGTAATAAGACTTCCGTATAAACTACTGTATAATTTATCTTTACATTACTAATTAAACGGGCTAAGATTGTAAACATAATTGTAATATTTTTATTTCCATCATTGTGGGAGCATGAGTTTCCTGTTTTCAAATAACGGGTTTCCTGTGAACATCAGACTTAGATCTAAGCATGAGAATCCACTCTCGGTACATTCGGTCGAAATTTGAACTCCAACCTCCACGTCACCAGCAAGCCAGGTAGTACGAGATTGAAGTTTAGTCCACGTATTAATCGAACTAAACTAGATCTGTACCTGAGTTTAATCAGACATTTTAAGTAAAAATAGTTTCATGAACATGTTTGATTAAATCCAGGTGGTATTAGTTTAATTAATATCCCAGAGTTATTCACACAACAAATAATTAAAACATCAAACTAACTTAAGCCTAATTTACCAACTGCTGGTATCAGTCGGGATAGTTTACCTTTTGGGAACAAGGTACCAGCCGGGAGTCAACCACAGGGCCCTTAGATTCAAAGCCAGGTGCACTGACCACTACACCACGGGATCAAGTAAAAATATGTAATCAACCCCTTCAACTACAGCCAATTCGCCATAGGAAGGACCATTTCTGATGGTTCAAAAGCTACCATACATACTTTCGTCCATTCATATGTCGATCAATGTCGTTTGACAGTGAAATTTTGTATACACGCTGCCGGCTTTGAGAGCTTTGTTGGCTACTATACATTATTGTAATATATTATAATTTAAAGTAATATGTCAACGGTAATCCAACTATACTTTGCCAAGTCAGGATTGATATGCATCTAGAATTTAAAAAAAACATGGACAATCTGAAAATTGTGTGCTACAGGGGAAAGTCAGGAGGGTTTTAAAAGGCCACTGACATTTTCAGAAACTCTTGGCATGATCTTGTGTGATGGAAGTGTTAACATTATTTTCTTATACCCGTTTGGGTAATACACATATGTACTAATTACACTCATCTGTTATGGATGAGGAAAGTTGAATTTTTAGAGGAAGTGTACCTTCTTTTGCATGTAGGAAGAGGGGAAAATGGTTTATAAAAAGCCAGCCTCAGTACACTCAACAGGCACTCGCGCCCCAATCTCCCCGTAAACGGCTATCTAGACCATTGCGAGAGTGACGGCTTAGATCAGTGGTCACCAAATGGTGGACCGCGGTTCATATCCGGACCACAGTGACATTTTTAAGGACCTTGACGAGATAACAGAAGAAATAATGCTATTTCAGTGGATGGGTGGATGGGTAGTAGACATGGAAGGTCAGCAATAATAAATAAGTAAAATAACTAAAAGGAGAGAGAACTTTAAAAAAAAATTAGTATAGTCCTATAGGGCTTGAGCTTGAGTCACTGTTAAAGTTTTGCCGGACTGCTAAAGTATGTCAAGTTTTTAAAACGGACTTTCCTCAAAAATAATTGGGGAGCCTTGGCTTCGACCATTTGACCAACGAAACGGGTATTGTTATCATTACATACTATTTTGTGAAGAGTTTGTCTTTAATGATCCCAATAACACCATACAAAAGCGTCTTGCACAAGGTGTAAGGGTTGACGTCTGCGGATTTTTAGTTCTACAAATACTGTCTGGGAATCTTGTTAAGGTCAGGAGATCACAAAATGTATCAATCGTACCAAGTTTGTAAGGAGAGGGACTTATCTAAGTTAAGGACGGCGAGTCACTCACGTGGGGCGTCGACACGTGGCATCACAATGAGCTAACGGCGTCACTCATCCCTCTCAGATTCCTCTTCGTCGAACTTTTCTCTCCTCTTCATGTTCTTTTTTTCGACTAGAACTTTCCCTTGATTGACTGACCCGTTTCTTCAACATTTTTTTGCTCTCTTTCAATTTATGAGCTTCGTGGAAATCTTCTTCTTTTCATTTTCCTTGAAAGAGTCCCTTTCTCTGGTTGAACCTTTAACGCTCTGACCCATTTTATTCTCTCTTTCATTTCTTCTTTTTCCTCCATCAGGTGATATAACCTTGCACTGGCGCCACGATGCACTCAAGATGTGTTTATGTTGATTTTGTGGAGACATTGAAAATATCCTGGGGAGAAAATTACAAGGTTGGTAGCACCAGGCAAGGGTTGATCAACCTACTCACTTGTTGACTAGTTGGGTTACTCTAAGCTATACGGTAGTTTTAATATATTTGTATGTGTGTGCGTGAGAGAGAGAGAGAGAGTGGGGTGAAGGGGGTATATTTCATTATTTTATTTTTAAGTATTTAATATTTGGCTTAGTTTATGAAAGGAATGACCATTTTATGGGTTTTGGTCTCCTTCATCTTAGACCTACTACCCAACAGAACTATACACATGTTCACACTAATAATATAGGTAGAAGGAAGGTGTAATTTAGAGGAAATTTACCAGATTTTCAGAGACGAGTAAGTGTAAAATTGTCTGGAACTCGAACCCATACCTTCCTGGTACCAGAAAACCAAACCAGATAATTTTGATGATTTAGCCTACGTGCCAACCTATGCAGATGACCCTAAATTGTCAACATAAAATAGAACATTTTTAAATCAAAATAATATTCAATTCAAAGACTTACAAAGATGAGTATTTAAGTTTATTCATCCTTTTCATAGTTTATTATTTGATTTTGTTAGTAATTCGACGCTTTAGTTTTCTATTGCTCCCCAATCTTGATCACTGTTGCTCAAGATTTATTGTTGGCACAACTTATGACTGAAACGGTTAGTGGTTTTATCCAAATGAACACTTTTGGCTCTAGAAACAGAACTATAAAATATAAAAAGGTTGTGCAAAATCCAAAAGGACGATACGCATTTTATGTACTTAGTTTGATAGAAACACCCCATCATATGCATACAGTTTTTTTTTAAATTTAGACCAATTTAGAGAATTCGACCCTATCACTAATAATCGTGTTTATATTTCTTTGTCGACCTCGTTGGAATTAGGGTAAGGTGCACGTCTCAGTATCCAATACTTGAGGGTTCAAACCCAACCAGGGTAAATGCACTTTCTAAACCGACTGATTATAGGTATAAGCACATGAGAGTTTCTATGAGCGAGAATCAAATGACATACCAATTTTTCCGGGAAAGATATTTCCACATATATTACATTGTTCTTTTGCATGCCTGCCACAATAAATTGACATGGGACTGACGGTTTTACTTCCCCTCTGAAGGAATTTATGCTACGGATTTTTATCGCCCAAGAAAATTCCGCCGATCCCCGCTACATTGCTGCGGACAGGGAGATCGGGGTTATAATCCTTTTCGGATCAACTCTCCTTTCACGCAAATGCGTAAATACTACCTCTAAAATACTTCCTTCCTAATTCCTACTCCCATTAGAGAAATTATAATATATTCGTATAATATGATCAGGTAGTAAAACGCACTGATAAAAAAAAATATTTTGCCTTTATTTAAACTAGTCCATTGACTCATTCATTATGCTGTTACACCAATTGTAAATTGTAATAACTTTACTTATATCCATGAGAATGTTTCAGTAGTCCCTAACAGCATTTAAATTATAACGAAGATGGTCTAAAATGAATAATTAATATTTAACTCTCTTACGCAAATCATCCTTTTCGAGCAGCACCATATTAGTTTGTCGGCTGAATGCATTCATTTTCAACAACCAGCTACTGTAACTCTGTAAATCTTTTCAAACGGTCAAATCCAGTATTTTACTTAGTGAATATATATATAAATTATTTTAAAAACAACGTCACTAACGCCATCTATAATATGAAACTGGCTGGTAAACTAAAGAATAGGAAGGAGGAAGTGTTATTAATTTTATTTTTAATATACTAATGACTAATAGTGAAGGTTTTGAATGTAACTTATTTTTATTATATAAGCTTGTTTGTTTTAATTGGAGTTTGCTCTTTTTTATTGTTTAAACTCACCTTATATTTTATGATATCTAAGATTTGTTAAACGGGTTGCCTTGAAACGAGTCGTTTGTTTGGTAGATACCAATAAGTCTTTGATACTCTTTGCTTTCAAATGAAAGTTTTTTTTAAAATTTTTTCTAGAATAATTGATTTTAGAATACGTTTTAAATAAAATTTGATCTTTTACCATCTTCTGGAAAAGTAACAAGAACAGATTCTGCAACTAATATTTTCTAAAATTCTACATTAAGGTAATAAATTATTTTTAAATGTTCTAAGTGGGTTAAAAATGAGGCAAAGTCCTCAAGATCCATTTGGTGTAAAAGGTCATTAAGTAAATACCTTAATTTAGTTTTCGTATCCAAGCCTTATTTTTCTCTTGGCTACTGAGGATTCACCATTGGTGAGACCTGAGCTTTATTTCACCCCCAATTATTTCATCATCGGTGACCTGGCGGTCTAGGGGTAAGGTGTCAGACTTCTGTGCTGGCGGCCGGGGTTCAATCCTCGGTCCCGGCACAGATTTATCTGATTACCAAACCCTTCCTTCACCTCTGACAAGACATCTTGTGAATGTGGGGAATGCCAGGCCTCCACCGTGGTTCGGATTCTACGTTAAACTGTAGGTCCTTCATTTCATATCACAATCACCCTACCATTACACATTAGCGTAAGTGCGTATAACCCGAACGGGTAGTAAGACGCGGTGCTAATAATAATAATACTAATAATAATAATAATAATAATAATAATAATATTTCATCATCTATGAACGGAAAACTATTTTAGAAAACTTCCAGATGGTATTCCACTAAATTCATTGAACAGTGTTAATATTATAACGCAGTCACGTGTGACCTGAGGGTCGCGGTCCGTTCAAACCACACCTTGTTAACCAAGAGCTATTTTATGGATAATTGGGTAGATTGCTGACTAAACAAGATTGAAAATGCACACGGAGTATTCAAGGTTTTGATTATTAAAATTAAATCAGCACGTATACTGATAGATTTAAATTATCTTCAACTAAATAAGTCACTGAATTAAATGATAAGCGTAGTAATTAAGTCTATAAGTTAATAAGAGAGTGAGAACACATAAAATGGAACTAAATTAAATAAACAATTTAATTTAAATAAAACACACAATATTCAAATATGTAAATCAGTCACAAAAATGTTCATTAGTATTACAGTCAACAATAACAATCAATGTCTACGTCACCCGTGTCTTTCACATAAGTCGCCACTGGTTCTCACACACGACACACTGCGAAGACCCGAAAACTAAACTCGCTGGACACGCCGGCCCACTCGCTGGACACGCCAGCCCACTCGCTGGACACGCCAGCCCAGTCGCTGGACACGCTGGTCCACTCACTAGACACGCCAGCCCAGTCGCTGGACACGCCGGTTCACTCACGTGACTAGCCTCGACCCGGAATGGACCTCCTCTGGCTATCACCGACCGTGTGTGTTGTGTGTGTGTGTGTGTGTGTATGTATATATATACAACGTGTTTCTAAAACATTGCATCAAACTTTGGCAGGATACTCTTTGGGTGAAATTAGAATAATTCTCATAAGCAACCTAGGGTCCATCTTCAATATTAAGGGCGGTATACACCCCTAAATACAGAGCTAAAAACGACTGTTGTGTGAAATATTGTGAAAACTGCTTAGGGTATTACAACGAATCTTTGTATACTACTTATTGAAACCTTGATCATTAATAAACTAAATGTGCAGTTACAGTTACCCACCCCCATCATGTAAAAAAGGGGGGGTTGTAACACATTTTTTCTAAAATAAAATATGTCAGAGTAAGTATTACCAATTTTTACTTAAGATTTCAAAACAGGTAATAGAAATTAACAAAAAAGATGTCTTGGAGAAACTGTCTAGCTTTCCCCATTTTCGAGATAATCATGCATGTTTGATTTCAAAGACAAGTGTTAATTCCTGCCAGGTAGGGAGCCAATAAAGCTGTGTTGCTTCACTCCCCTCTTTTCCACCATTCTTATTATCACTATCTTCCCCTCCCTCCACGAGCAGACTGCGTCAGTCCACACGACTTCACTGCGTGTTGCGCGTATTACTAGTTAAATGGCAAAGTACACAAACGCAGAAATGACAGACATGGTCATGCTGTACAGTGTACGGTGAAGCTAGAGGAAACGCAAGAGCAGCTACACGGTTGTACCACGACAGATATCCTGCGCGACGTCAACCTTATCACCGGACCTTCACCGATGTCACTCTGCGACTTCGTGAAACAGGTACATTTCAGCTACGAGGGGGATCTGGTCACCCGAGGAATGTTCGCACTCCAATTGTCGAAGAAGAGGTACTGAATTATGTGGATGATAACGCGTCAACAAGCACACGTGCCATTGCGCATCGAACGAATGTGTCCAATTCCACAGTATGGCGTGTCATGCATGATCAGCTGCTGCATCCGTACCACATGCGCAAGGTGCAGGCATTGGGGCTAGCAGATTATGCTCCTCGACATGAATTCTCCGACTGGTTTCTGCAGCAGTGCGGAGTGGTTCCTGATTTCTACACTATAATATTGTTTTCCGATGAGGCAACATTCACCAGAGACGGCTATTTTAATAGTACAAATAGTCACATTTGGAATGACGTGAACGCTCATGCAACTATCATCATGGGCAACCAGCATAGATTTTCTGTCAACATCTGGGCAGGCATTGTGGGTAACCATCTCATTGGCCCTTACCTGATGCCACGACGTTTGACTGGCCACATCTACTATCAATTTCTGAAATTTACATTGCCACAGTTCCTCGAGAATGTACCGCTCTCCGTTAGACAACGCATGTGGCTACAACACGATGGTGCCCCACCTCATTTCACAAGAGCTGTGCGTGACTACCTCAACACTGCATTTCCTGCCCGATGGATAGGAAGAGGTGGGCCTGTTGCGTGGCCACCACGCTCTCCTGACCTAAATCCGTTAGACTTCTTTCTGTGGGGCTTTGTCAAAGCTTTGGTGTACGAGGCAGCCGTTGAATCTGAGGAAGACCTGTTAGCCAGGATAGTTGCTGCATGTGATAAGGTTCAAGAAACTCCACGTATTTTCGAAAGAATACGCCAGTCATTGATACGTCGCCTCAATTATTGCAATAACGTTAGGGGCCACCATTTTGAACAGTTGCTATGAATCTGTTTTTGAAGCTAGGAACTAAAAAATGCAATAACTACAATTTGTATTTCTTAATGTAGCTTTCAATATTCCAGTGAGTGTAATGAATAAAATCCCACCCAAGTGTGAACTGTGTAAGCATAACTCACTAATGTAATAAATAGCAACACATCGGAGCTTATGAAGAAGGAAAAGTATCAGAGTTTCTCAATCATAACACACAAACCAGCATTGTTTACCAAATGTACGTGATACATTAGTCACACGTGCCGGTAAAAATGGTTAAACGACTGCATTGCGAAATAAAACTGCGATTCTGGCTGCCTACCTGGCAGGCATTTGCACTTGGCTCTGATCCCAAACTTGTGTGATTATCTCAGAAACGGGGAAAGCTATACAGTTTCTCCAAGACACCTTTTTTGTTAATTTTGATTCCCTGTTTTGTAATCTTAAGTAAAAATTGGTAATACTTACTCTGACATATTTTATTTTAGAAAAAATGTGTTACAACCCCCCCTTTTTTACATGATGGGGGTGGGTAACGGTAACAGCACATTTAGTTTATTAATGATCAAGGTTTCAATAAGTAGTATACAAAGATTGGTTGTAATACCCTAAGCAGTTTTCACAATATTTCATACAACAGTCGTTTTTAGCTCTGTATTTAGGGTGTATACCGCCCTTAATATTGAAGATGGACCCTAGGTTGCTTATGAGAATTATTCTAATTTCACCCAAAGAGTATCCTGCCAAAGTTTGATGCAATGATTTAGAAACACGTTGTATATATGGGTCACAATGAAGAGTCTGGAACTCTCAATACTGGATTAGAATAAAATGAGCCCAGGCTCTGCCAGACGTGTCCTTTTCCTATTAATTAAGCTCTTCCCTGTCCCCTCTAATCCCCTGGCAGTGAGACTGATGGCATGCCTGCTGAACAAGGAGGGAGATATAGATAACAAAGAGCACAGTTAGGGGTAAACAATCGATAAGCGCTGCCAGTCCTACTGTCAGACACTAATCTCGTTACAATAACATAATAAAGCTTAAAATCAACAATACAAAATATTATTTTCCAGTATTTTTGTAGGAACTTTTTTTTTGTTATTTATTATATTACATCAAATAAAGCAAACCATTTATTTATTTAACTGTTGTTTCTTAATCCAGATTATTTTAGATTATAAATTAGTAAGACATGCCGCAGGTAGGGATTTTTGTCAAGAGATAAATTCTATTGAATAAAAACCATTGATAAAGTGTTGTATTTTTGTGTATATTGTTCCCTACGAGATCATAATATGATTTATTTGGCACTGTTATTGAGGTGAGCTGGTTCCCCTAACGGCACACCCACTATTCTCTAGAAAAGTTGTCTTCGTGACACCATCGGAAATATTTGAGGAACAATTAAGATCTAATTCTCTTAGTGGGATTCTTAGGAGTGGCGCCCACGATTAAGCAATCACAGTTTAGTTTAATAAATATTTGTTGAATTTTCACAATATGTTCACTTTGTTATAAATATTTTCACAAACTCATATATTTTTGCAAATAAATAACATATTTTTAATGTGTGGTGTGATGAATGAAAATATTATAGAAATTGTAGTACATGTTGAGGAATTAGAATCGATAATCTGATATTAGAGGTTAATATTTAGTTGAAGAATCAAGCAAAATAGGGATTGTGTCATTTATAGTTTCTTTCCCAACCTCACTTAACCATGGAAACCATATGGCTTTAGTTTAAAAAAAATCCTTTTATTTTTAACTTTGATTTTATATTGTATGAAGCTAATTACCACTTAAGTATTGGTACATAATACATAGAACAATTTATTCTATGTAATGGATTATATATATATAATTTAATTACTAATATAAATAGATAGCACTCATTGCATAAAATAAAATGTTCTAAGGACAAGTCTTCTTGATCTTCAGACACAGGGATCTCTTGAAACTTGAATACTGGCTCTCTTAACTAGAATATTAGTTGGAACGCCGGTAAAGGGGTCAGTCTATTCTTGTATGGTTTACCGGTGAAAGTAAGATTCAGGTTCAATTGCCAAATGAATGTAGAACTACTGAGAGGTTTTTTTTCCCCAGGCACAAGTGCTGGTACATTTAATTTAAATTCTACCTTTGTTGTCCATATTAATATATGCATATAAACCAAACATATATTAAACCGTGGAGGAAAAATACCTCATTGAGACTTGACACTGTGTTAACTGGAATTTGGGGTCATACAATTAGTGATGTTACCCGTTCGCACATTGTTTGATGTAAACTAATTTATGTCTGTACGAATCCCGGACAAAAGAAGAGGAGGAGGACGGATGAAAGAAGTGAAGAGTGGGTTTAGAAATAAGATCAACAGCTACCTTACTCCTTCGAAACAATTGAATTGTTCTCTTCTTTGGACGTGATGAGTTAAATTGTACTTTCTAATCGTGTTGAAATTTTATTTTTCTTAAAGTAATTTTCATAACTTAATTATCTTAACACGTAGTTTTAATCTTGTTGAATTTTCTGGTTGGTTGAAACTCTGTCGCCCACTTTCTCCAACACTAGGTTTGGTTTTGCGCGTGTGTGCGTGGATGTAGGGATGACGGAACGAATAATTGAATTAACCCTCCCCCCCCCCCCCCCCCCCCCAACACACACTCTTCCCCCTGTTTACTCTCCCTTCCTCGTGCATTGCCATCATTAAAGGAATTTACAACATGCAGTCAAAATCATAATCCGTTTTTTTTTCATCCAACCATCGAAAAAAGTCAGGATTGTGTTGGGGTGTTGCGTATAAAGACGCGGTGCTAATAATAATAATAATAATAATAATGTTGGGGTGTGATGAGAGCTGGCCGTCTGAGATGGTTTGATTTGAGTGTCCTTCGAAAAGTTTTGATACAGCTCTTCTGCCAAGATTTTTATGAACTCACAATATTGTTATAGGAATTACCCGCCTCTGTGACGTAGTTGGCTAACGCGCTTGTCGTGTTGAGCTCGACTGCTGAGGACGGGGAGATCGAGGTTCTAATCTCGGTCGGGTGAACTGGGGGTGGCTTTTCCTAAATGGTTTTCCACTCTCCCTCCACGCAAATGCGGTTCACTTTCTCTAATTTGAGTTTCTCAATTCCTAAGTCCTTTAACGTAATTAGTACTTAAAGCGTATAACCCGAACGGGTAGTAAGACGCGGTGCTATTATTATTATATTATTATATTATTATTATTATTATTATTGTTAAAGGAAGTATCCAGTCAAACCACAATTTACACCTTTAATATCGGAGTGTAAAGAACGCGAGTTAAGGTAAGTGTTTTTTAAATGTTTTTTTAGAAAATAATTTTTTTATGCCAAAGTAATTAAAATATTGTTCTAGTACAAACATAAAGTTTAATTTTTTTCACGTGGTGATATCAACAGTTGTTGAATATATGTCATGAGCATAACGACATTAGATAAGAAATTTTTTAAATAAATATGAAAAGTTATACATTAAATACTAGGACATGCTCAACAGATATATATTCAAGAACTGCTGACATTATCATGTGAAAAAATTAAACTTTATGTTACAAATGAAGATTTATTTGATATAATTTGACAAAACAAAATATTTAAACATAAAAACTGCAAATATATTGCCAGGGGATCACCTACCTTAATATTGAGAAGCATTACAGACATTCAAAGACCCCTGCGTAATTTAAGAAAGTGTTATTTCAAAAAGTGTATCAGGTTATAATGGAGTTGAAAGGTACGGACATGTTTCTATAGCAAGCGTGTCAAACTCGTTTATCAAGAGGGCCTAATTGAAAACTGAAAATACTAAGGGGCATTTAAAAACATTCAATTGTGTCAACATCTAAAAATTAACAAAGTTAACTTAATTCTAAAATTATTTTAATTGATCAAATAAAATAATAGGAATATATCAATGTTAACACTTAATAATATTTTCCCAGAAATTTTGAACTTTTTTTCCTTCAGAAATGAGTGTGGTGCTTATCGTATGTTGAAGTAACTTTCATAATTGATGACAAATGGATGTCTATAATCCTCAGAGATTGGACCACTTGTAGGTTTCTAAAGAGCATCGTTATAAAGAAACAAACATTCATAAGCGAACAAAACAGCATTTAATGTTGACCGAAGGTATCTATACCCATTGAGGGTGTGGGAACCAAATAGTAAGGTTATGTGACTCGATATCTGAACGGAACCAAGCTCAATAGTTGTAGCTAGCTTGTGTATTTGTGATTTGCCATTTTTATACAAATAAATATTATATAATACTAATAATGTTCTTTCAGTTGTTATGTTCCTAACTATCCAGATGTAAAGTAAAACCAAACTATTGATATATTTTAAAACTATGCTAATACTTAATAGACTAGTGATTATTATTTTTATTGTTATTTAAAGGTACAGTGAAGGACATACGGTGATATATTGAGTAATCCATTGGTTGTGTATAATCGTAAAAAGGACATGACCCCCTCCTTGGATCATGTGACCACCAGTGCTATCTATAAAGCCAATATCTTTCTTATTTAATGATAGAGCAATGATGACCCTTTGCGTTCTATATTTGTATTTTTGAGCTACAAATAGTTATCTGTATTATCTAGGAGAGTAGCGTGAGGGACTTCAACAATCAAAGTTTGGCATGCAGCCAAATAAAGCATATGGCGGAATATGTACCTACATTGGTAGACTCTCATCGATCTAAGCCGAAATAGTCGACTTTTACAACCATATCAGGAATGTATTTCAATCTGACTGTTGGAAAAAAGTTAACACTCTCATTAGTGGGCGCGTGGACACAGCCGTCATTTAGGTCATGTCTGGTGTAGCAGTGACTGGGTTGTCAGGGTTCATATACCGGTAAGATATACTGAGGTGTTTCCCTGCTTAATACGGTTTCTCTCCATGGAAATTTGAGTAAGATAATTCTAAATATTAGGCCCTACCTTTCTCACCCCTTCCTATACGGATAGCAATACGTGGAATATGAAGGTAAAAAATCACTTAACCATGATGTATTAAGACTTTAAGGTGGGTTAGGAGGAGACGCGAGGAAAAGCAAATAATTTAATTTTCTTCACATGGTGACTCCAAAATTTCTTGAATATATTTAAAGGATGTCTTGGTATAAAATTAACACTTTTTCTCTTTATTTAAAAATTTATTAGATAATTCCGCTATGATCATGGCAGATATTCAACAACTTTTGAGATCACTATGTGAAGAAAATTACTCTATATGTTTTTACTGGAGAATTGTTTTATTTATTTTGGCCAAAAATATGTTTTGCCATAAAAACTGAAAAACACACTGACCTTTTTACGCGTCCCTTTCCATCCAACCTTAAGCCATGTTTCATATAACTGTCACGTTTGACATCTATACGATAAACAAAGTGAGTGAACGTCAGGTTGTGTTTATATTCATGCATAACACATAGATAATGTGAATAGTGCATAGCACAGAGTGCGTTAGAGGATAAAACACATTATTTTCAATGATAGCGTTTATTTATTGATATATAGTCAATAGTGTACAATTAATAAAGTTGATTTAACTTTAATTTTCTATGACTTCATGTAGTTGAGCATAAACAACAACTATCTTTCTTTTCATACCGATTTTACATAAACAGAGTTAACAAATAATTGTGTAAATCAATAGGTTTTACGAGAATTAACACCAACCTAACTTGCGCTCTCGTAAGTGATCCCATCTGGAATAAGAAACAATGTTTAGAGTGAATTCTGAAATAAATAATATTACTTCGATAGTTGAGGTTGATCCCATGATTTATCAAAATGTTGATTATCTTTCAATAGGTGGGTGCCCTCCCCTCTGATAATAGGGAATATGGTTTGGCTATCCCACCTAACCCCCCAACGATCTCAGCATCCCCTAGCATATCATAGCTGGGGATATATAGCTGAGTTATCCCACCTAACCCCCCGATGATATCATTACCCCCTAGCCTAACATAGCTAGGAGGGTTACCACGGAACTCACAGTTTGAACCCTGGGTTACCTCCCGAAATCGATGAAAGAATTCACTACTTGTACTTGAGACGTAATAACCAATGATAAGGCGAGAAAAGGATCTAGCCAATTAAAGGCCAGTAGGCACAGAAGACGAAATTATTAGCTCCTGTGTTCATGCTTGATATGCCTGGTGGTAGCCATACTGTATGTTATCACGAACTGTGTCTTAATGTCATTGATTCAATAATTATAATTGCAAATGAAGGGAAGAAGGGGTAAAGGTATACTACACACATTTTCCTAGACAACTTTTATATCTCAAATCCCACAAAGACCCCACCAACTTTTGTCATAATATTTTTAATTTGACAGAGACCTCACTCAACAAGAATCAAAAGTGAATCAAAGATGTTTCATGATTGTTTAACAGATGGCACTATTAATTAAATTAAAATTGGACTTACCCCCTTTTGGTCCTGTACCACTAAAATATGATTCAAAATAAAGGGGGAATATTACATTTTTAATCCTGTTATTGATCGAAGTCCATCCTAATATCCAGAACAGTTACAAAATCCTGACCAAATTAAAATAGGATTTAAAAAAGTACAGGCTAGTTTAATTTTTCAAAAGATACATTTTAATGGACGTTGTTTTTCGAGTGAACCCTTAAGCTGAAGTGAAGTATTTTAAAGTCCTTATCTAGTCGATCAGAGCGCTTGGACCCATTTATATGAAGAAAAAATAATCGATTTGAGTAGGACCTTTATCATCACGTTCATTATAAACAGTTGTATTGTTATCATGAATTGTTCACCGTACACTATGTACTGCTCGTTATTAGCTATACGTTATGCATTAATATAAACCGAGACTTAGTCAATGCTGTACGGTTCCACATCTATTTTTATATATTTTTAGAAGCTTCCTCTATAACGTTCCGACTCTATATTAAATTATAAAGGTCTCAATATACCATAGTTAATATTTACACTTGATGTAAATGTAAGGCTTGTCTGTGTGGCTTAGTGGTAAGGGAGGCCAATTATAGCTTTGTGTATCTAGCTCTGTCCAGATGGAAACAAACCAAACAAACATAGAATATTGGGGCTTCCACTGAAAAAAAAAAGGGAATCTCTTAAGATGGGATGAAAGGGACGCGAGAAAAAGCAAGTGTGTTTACTGTTTTTAAATTTTAAAAAAAATCTATCAAAAGAAATCAAATATTTCTCCAGTAGAAATATAGAATATAGTTTTCTTCATATAGTGATATAAATATTTGTTGAATATCTATCAAGGGCATCCGGGAATTCAATGCAGTGCACTGAGATTTGTTTTGGGTTCACACTGCGGCATCAGAAAATGGATTCGGTTATACTGTAAATTAGAATTAGGAGAGCTTATACTTTTTTTTATTTTTGCTGAAGTAACTTAAAATGTTCAAAGATTAAAGGTTTAAGTTATATTTTTATTGCTGCATCCTTCTCATTTGGAAACGTTTCTTTCAAATCACTACAGTAGCCCCATGGCTTCTTTGGTGCTGACAGACAGCTGATAGTTTGAAAAGTTATCAGACCAAATTATGTATCCTTACGCCGAACCATATGATTTGCAAAAACATGTGTTTAGCAGCTGTCACTTTTGACAGTCAAAATTTAGGTATATACCAAAATGTTGACTTCAGAAGTCAGCTGTGAGCTGTTAGTCAGCACCAAAGAAACCACGGGGCTACTGTAGTAATGTTAGTAAACCATAACTATAACTTCACAAGGAAGCTTTAGATTTTGTGAGACGTAATTTAGTAAGAAGGAAATCCAAACAACACGTGGCTGCCACTTGCAATAACTTCATCCGTGTTCTTATTGGACAGCGACCGCGCGGCACACCTATTCCACCGGCGTGGTACACTAGAGTTGTATGTGGCACACCATTTGCGGAACACTGAGCAAAGTAGGATTGACACTCTTGCGCTGACTGTATCGTCTTACAAGAAATCTTGAACTGATCACTCCCATGAGTCACCTTGTATTATTATTATTATTATTATTATTATTATTATTTAGCACCGCGTCTTACTACCCGTTCGGGTTATACGCTTTAAGTACTAATTACGCTAATGGATTGGGAGTTGGGAAGGTTGAATTAGAGGAAGTGAACCCGCATTTTCATGGAGGGAGAGTGGAAAATCATTTATTCACCCGACCGAGATTCGAACCTCGATCTCCCCGTCCTCGTGGTCGAACTCAACACGACTAGCGCGTTAGCCAACTACGCCACCGAGGCGGGTGTCATCTTGTAAGACAGGTCGTTTGCACTTAGGCTAAGATCACACTGGCTTCGTAACCGCCAGTAGTTTTGCTCTGCAGTGTAAGGCCGACGACGTACGACAGTACAATGTTGTCACATCGCTTTCAGCTACGACTGTACACCGAAAAATAGTTCCACCGAGATATTGTGCAGATGTACAGAAAATCACACTTCTTCATTCAAAACGGACATTGATTTGCATTTTATGTATTTATTGGACAACAGTCCTCTATAAAAAATCCCGTTGTTCAGTGACATAAAATAATCATTTGTGGATGGACAAAATGTGTATAGAAAGAAAGAGAGAAAATACATCCCGTAAAGATCTCCTTCTTAAGAGGAAATATACAATGTACTGGCATTTAAAATATTGGAGATTGTAATAAATATGTATTTCAGCTGCTAAAGTAGAGATCATTTAGAGCAGTGGCAAATATGGCCGGAGAAAACAAACGTATTTGATTTTGGCTAGTGGTCGATGAAGTTCGGCCGTGCATGGCAGTGTAGACCGTCGCTCGTCACCATTCACTTTAATTGATAGACTGTGTTTCTTTGACCGTGTTAAACTTTGCTACCACGCTCTGAATGTTCACGACACGACACGACAAGGCTGAAGTGTGAATCCATCTTTAGGGTATGTCTCAATGCCATGTCTACATCCACTATCATCGCTGGGGAAATTGTAGGTCTAAGGCCCCTTTCACACGGCCTGGGTGCTCTCCCGGCACCCGGACACACGGACAGGCATGATGTTCTTATACACCATTCGGACTCGGGCAAATCTCCGTCCGAGCGTAGAAATCACCCGGAACTCTCTGCTACAAACCTCCTGGTCTCGGACGGTCGTGTGTCCGGACTTATCTCTAGCGGACCACGGGGTGCAATGAATGTCTTCACATGATCCGGGTATTTAGTCATCCGAGTGGTCTCTTGGTGTGCTGTTGAGGTTTGTTCAGGAGAGTATGGCGTGCAGTAACCATGTAAGACGTGACGAAAGAACAAGAAGAAGTAGACATGGAAATGTAATTAGTTATTAGAGGAAAAACCAGAACTATGGGACAAATATATTGAACAGTACAAAGATCGCAATAAAACAAGAGATGCGTGGAAAAGTGTTTGTGGCCAACTGAAGACAGATTTTGAACTTTTAAATGATGGGAAGAAGAAAGAATTTGGTAGGTTTAAAATTATTACATAGTTTGTCTTTCTTATTAATTTTTTTAGAGAGTAAATTTTTCTATCAATTTACAACCTACCCTACGTAACTAAAAAAAAATTCAATTATTTGCGTTTATTAGTATTTTTATTACATGACAATTTATTAAATAAACATAGTCTATGTATGAAAAGTTAAAAGTTGACCAAAACTAATAATTTTCCATGTTTTTTAAAGGCATGCTTGTAATGCCTGGTCCACACCTATAATTTCCTACAAATTTGTGGACAGCTGTTTAAAATAATATGTTTTAACTGGGTTCATACAATTACATCGCATGTCCATTACATCGCTTTTATGGTACAAACACATTGCTCTGACGTACAACCAATAGGCATGAAGGGCCAACTGACTCCCTTTGGGAGGAAGAGAGTTTTTATCTTGCCAGGAATTTAATGTCCTTAAAAAACTTGGAGATTTGAATTTTTAAATTCAAATTGCTGTGGCGCAATGAAAAGCAAATATGAAATAATAAAATAAAAATATAATCTACAAATTAAAAATATTCCTTTTTATCCAGGCAATTACTTCCAGATAAGTAGAAAACAAAATTATGGTGTATTTATTTTAGGAGTGTGATTGATCCAGTTGCCTAGACATCTCGATTATGGTGATGTTTATTTAAGTTTTGAATTCGTTACACCATTCTTTCAACCAGCTCCACCTTCAAAGTGAGAGTCAGAGATGAGAAACAGGCACACTATCCTTTCAACCAGCCCTAACTTCAAAGTGAGAGTCTGAGCTGAGAGTCATGCACACTTCCCTTGCAACCAGCCCTAACTTCAAAGTGAGAGTCTGAGCTGAGAGTCATGCACACTTCTCTTGCAACCAGCCCTAACTTCAAAGTGAAAGTCTGAGCTGAGAGTCAAGCACACTTCCCTTGCAACCAGCCCTAACTTCAAAGTGAGAGTCTGAGCTGAGAGTCATGCACACTATCCTTTCAACCAGCCCTAACTTCAAAGTGAGAGTCTGAGCTGAGAGTCATGCACACTTCCCTTGCAACCAGCCCTAACTTCAAAGTGAGAGTCTGAGCTGAAGTCATGCACACTTCCCTTGCAACCAGCCCTAACTTCAAAGTGAGAGTCTGAGCTGAGAGTCATGCACACTTCTCTTGCAACCAGCCCTAACTTCAAAGTGAAAGTCTGAGCTGAGAGTCAAGCACACTTCCCTTGCAACCAGCCCTAACTTCAAAGTGAGAGTCTGAGCTGAGAGTCATGCACACTATCCTTTCAACCAGCCCTAACTTCAAAGTGAGAGTCTGAGCTGAGAGTCAAGCCCACTATCCTAGCAAAATGCGATGTAATGTGCATGCGATGTATTTGTAACGCGATGTAATTGTATATACACGCCCCTTCATTTCTATTGGTTGCACGTCAGAGTAGGGTTATCTGTGTGTAGAGAGGTAGGGTAAACGCGACGTGATGGACCTGCAATGTGTTTGTACCAAAAACGCGATATAATGGACTTGCAATGTAATGGTGGTCCCCCGTTTCAACTATAGTTGCGATCAATTTAATACAGAGAAAAGTTCCTCACCCAGGAGAAACTTGGACACTCGGATGAATATTGCCTATCGTGTGAAGACATCATCCGGGTGCTGGCTACGGGCGAACACCTCAAACTCGACGGTAGAAATGTTAGAGAGAAAGCCACCGGAGACAGGTTTGCTTAACACTCGAATAAAACCACACTCGGCTAGGTTTGTGCCTGTAAGTTTCCTTCTTGTTGTCATGACGTCACGTAAACCGAAGGCACCTGACATGTAGGAAAATGTCAGAGGTTGTTGATACTTGGGGTGAAAACGGTTGATACTATGGTCAGCGTCGCAATAACAAAGATTTGAACGTGGTTTGCTAGGATCGTCAGACCACCTTAGGAAAAACCTTTTTTGAAGGTACAAACACTGGTATACAGAGGGGCCAACCTTTTCAACTCAAAACTTTATAAATTGGTATATATCTATTAGGACAGCGAAAGCACACATGGTTTGGCGTATTAACACACGAAAGTTTATTTATTAGATTTTTGAAATGTACTATGGCAATATGACTATGGTACTATGCCTAGATTTTCTTACGAGAGGACTCAACTACCTTTTAGAAAACACCGACATTAAATGCGAACAATTTTGATGATATTTTATTGAATTATTAGTGTTATTTTATTGGTATTGATATATTTATTAAAAGTGGCCGCTAAAGATTATCTGGCGCTGAGTTTTGGTTACTTGAAATAGCTACTCCTCAATAGACGAGATTTGCTATTAGTTAGGGCTAGGTTATGTGGCTTAGAAATGGACTGAACGCATCATAGTAGTATTAAGAAAGTAGCAACGGAAGTGAATCGGATACGAGTGCTCATGGCGGATTGAAGAAAATATCCTCAGTCCCATTGAAGATAAAAATATATACAGCTACACTGAGGAAAATTAATAAAGGAAAAGCTAGTGAACGAGAGAATGTGTGGATAGATTTTGGGAAAACACATTGCGAAAAATTTACCTCATTGCAAATAACTATGGACAGCCGGATCCCAAGTCAAGGGGCAATTTCACACCTAGCTCTGATGGTTTTAGCCAGTTATAAAAGTTTTTCTTTATAATTTAACAAGAGTTTTCTCCAATTTTCCAGTTGTTGAGATTTATTTCGCCAGGGTTTGGGTGCTTAGTGCTGTGCTAAACATATACATGTACATGGAAAAATTGGGGAGGGTAGACTCCCACTAAACCTATAGTGGACCCCTTCTATTGGTGTGAAATTTCTCTAAAAAATTCCATACAAATTTGCATATACGGACTTGTAGCAGTAAAAAGTAGATAAATATGTAAAATATGCTGTTAATTTAAATTTAGTGAACTTTTTTTCACTGAGCAAGGCCCTCATGTTTTATTTCTTTTATTATTTTGTGTATGCCTACTATTACTTAAAGCTATAGAAGTAGATGTTACATTTGTTGTTTCGCGTCTGCTTAAGAATGGATGAAATAAAATGCCAATTTCAGGTTCCACCTCCCCTTAAACATTAGGCCTATGTCTGCGCCTACACATGACTACTAGGCATGATGTTCTGCATTAAGCTAGTATGCTGACTTTTGTTTTAACTGGGAAACTTACACTTATAATGTCACAGACGATTTAAAAACTAATAAAATCTGAGAAATTACTTCACTTCTATTTAAAACTGATGGACTTCTGGGCATGGAAATCGAGCCCTAGCCTTTTATTATTAGCTGTGGCGTAAGTTCATATTTAAGGTAGAGTTTGTGATAAACGTCTGTAATCTTCGGCTATTTTGAACTATCAGAAACACAGCCGTGATGATTCATGGTTGTCAGTGATCGTGCTGACATTTCTACAACCAGAGGATCATGAACAGATTTTATGTACTTGTAAGCATTGTTGGTGATAATTCAATAAAAATACATGTCATAAAAATCCAGGCCATGGTTATAAGATAGTGCCAGTCATGTCAGTCAGTCATGGTAGAACTGCTACCTCTAGGAGCAAGCAGTGTGTATACACAAGCTGGGTTGCTAATTCAATCTGGTACGATTTACTGGTGACGGTAAGATTGAGATTCAAATTCTGATAGGGTGTACTATATTTTCCTCCCTAAAATTAATAATATGACACACAATAATGTTATCGGTTATTCTCTATGGGTGTGAAACGTGGTTTCTTACCTTACTTTCACGATGAAAGCAAATTATGGGAATTCGAAAAAAAAAATGTGCTTAGGAAGTTATTTTGTCCAAAAGGGATGAGGATACTGGGAAGTGGAGGGTGTTACACTATGATGAGATATGTACCCTATACTCATCACAATACAGTGTTATGATAATAAAGTCTCGTAAATTACGGTGGGCTGGACATGCAGCGTGAATGGAGATTCTAGAACCTCGTTCAAGGCACTGACTGGCAAACCCAATTGAAAGAGACCATTGAAAAGATTTAGACGCAGATAAGAATATAACATTAGACTGGACCTGAAAGAGATAGGGTGTAATTAAATGAACTGGTTAGAACTAGCTCAAGTTAGGTATAGGGTGTAATGAGATGGACTGGATAGAACTATCTCAAGATAGAGATATAATGTGATGAGGTGGACTGGCTAGGGCTAGCTCAAGATATGGGTAGGATGTAATGAGGTGGACTGGATAGAACTAGCTCAATTTAGGGATAGGGTGTAATTAGATGGACTAGGTAGAACTAGCTCAAGATATGGATGTGTGTTTTTAACGTGCCGCTAGACGAAATATTTTATTCCTGATTACAAAATTAACAGGATTTACGCGTCAAAGGGAAAATCATGAATTAAATTATTGATTTTAAATCTTCCTTTATTTGATGAGAAAATTATCTAAAAGTTTTTAAAATAACCTTTTTAACTCAAATATTTAACGAAACTTCAATTTGCAGTTATGTTCGTTCCTCTAACAAAAGAGAGATGAACAAATAGAATCCTCCTACCACTTGTAACGTAAAGTGTGTCAGGTGTATTGAGCATGTAAGGTTATCGATAATCGATAACTGGTATTAACCCAATTGAAAATACTTCATACCACACGAGCTACAGTTTTGGCGGAAAGGTTCGCAACTGTTTTAAACTTGTAATTTAGCCAGCTTATTAGATCATCATATTATTCCTTTGTTTTAAAAATGTATCTTTTGTTTTATTTTTTTCCACTACAACTTGTCCGAGCTATACGTATTCTGATTACGCTAATAAGCTAGGGTTGAGAAATCTAGAGCTTAGAACCCGCCTCGGTGGCGTAGTTGGCTAACGCGCTAAACGTGTTGAGCTCGACTGCTGAGGACGGGGAGATCGAGGTTCGAATCTCGGTCGGGTGAACTGGGGTGGTTTTTCCTAAATGGTTTTCTACTCTCCCTCCACGCAAATTCGGGTTCATTTCCTCTAATTAAACCTTCCCAATTCCTAATCCATTAGCGTAATTAGTAATTAAAGCGTAAAACCCGAACGGGTAGTAAGACGCGGTGCTAATACAATACTATACTATCTATACTAGAGCTTAGAATAAATGTTCCCGCATTTTCCCGGAGGAAAAAAAAGCACCCTCGGTACTTCCGGAAGGTATTCATCCTCAGCCTCTTTGTCACAGTCAAACCAGACTATATGAGTCTACCATTTAGTCCACATGACCACGATACAGGTTCAAATTAACATAACTCTAGTTATTCTCAGCAATAATTCTTCACTATTAGAGTTAATAAAACTTTTTTTTGTATAATCATACGTCAAATAATAATCTCAGGTTGTCAATTTTGATAAATAGTGACAGTACCGATAAAATATGACTAAATATATTTTTGTATCACCCCATGTTACTTATTTGTTGTTCAGGTTATACTTACTATAATAATTACTCTAATGGAGTAGGGATGAGAAAGGAAACATTTTAGAGGTAATCTACCCGCATTTGCGTGGAAGGAGAATGGGAAACCATTTGAGAACAACAACCCTCAGTAGACCCGAATATGAAACTAGCTCCGATCTCTACGTCACCAACAGGCCAGTCTAGTACGAGAGTGACTTCTTGGACCATTCAGTCATTGAAATGGCCAATATAATACTAATAATGATCTAACTAATACAATACTATGACCAAGCTAATATAATACTAGTAATGACGAGACCTCAGCCCATCATATCATTACAGTGAACGGCGAAGTCACCATTTCACCGATATGTGAGTTATCGGCCGCGTCAGGAACTGAGCTCAGAGCTTTTAGTCCAGTATGGCGTATTTGGCTAACGCGCTAGTCGTGTTGAGCTCGACTGCCGAGGACGAGGAGATCGAGGTTCAAATCTCGGTCGGGTGAAACTGCGGGTGGCTTTTCCTAAATGGTTTTCCACTCTCTCTCCACGAAAATGCGGGTTCACGTCCTCTAATTCAACCTTCCCGATTCCTAATCCATTAGCGTGATTAGTACTTAAATCGTATAGCCCGAACGGGTAGTAAGACGCGGTGCTAAATATTATTTTAGCCCAGTAAACAGACGCACTACCCACAAAGCTAAGACGTCGGACCTATTTTATCACCTCATCTTGATAACAATTTTGGCTGTTACGCCTATGTACTATCTAAGCTAATGTGTTGAGAATAAGGAAGGTTGAATTTAGAGGGAATGTATCGCATTTTAGTGGAAAGAAAATGAAAAACTATTTAGGAAAGAAACGCCCTTCAAATATCCAATCGAAATTCTAAATCCGATATCCCTATCATCAACATCCAGTATATTGCGATAGTGAAGCCTTTGGAGCAGGGGTTATATCCTTTTAAGGTCAAAGGGTCAAAGTTTCTGTCCCTTGTTGGCTCGCGGGCCGTAATACTGTACCGACAATATTAGGATTGAACAGGAGATCTGGCGGTCTAAGGTAAGGTGTCACAATTCTGTGTTAGGGGTATAGGATTCAAATCTCGGTCCCGGCACACATTTATCTGATTACCAAACCGTTCCTTCACCTCTGGCAAAGTGTGTGCTTGTGAATGTGTGGAATGTCAGGTTCCCACCGTGGTTCGGATCCCATGTTAAACTGTGGGTCCCCTCTGCTTTCACCCCGTCATCATTCTGAAGTATCATCCTACCATCTGGGGATAAGCGAATTTGTCTTAATGGTGTCTCCACCTCAGAAATGAGTTCCTACATACGCCAAAAGAGCAGAGGTAAGATATGATCGAGAGTATTAGCCCTACCCATATTAGGATTTAACACTTGTCTCGTCAGGGACGAGTGGAAACGAACACTCCCGGTTATGGTCGAACGCACCCAAAATAGTACTTCCTCTCTAGCCTATCTATTAGAACAGGCATTTGCCGGTTCAAGGTAGATTTATATAAAAAAAAGTAATATTTTTCTTTGCGTATACAGCAAAAATAGCTTATAAAATAATTAAAAAATAAATACTTATTTTATTATTTAATTTTGTAAAATATAAATTTGTACTTTTTAATTTCTTTACTGAAATAATTTTATATGTTTAAATGAGCCAGCGGGAAGAAAAAAATGTTATGGTGTGTTGCAAGTGGCCCGCGGCCCTCGGGTTGAAGACCCTGCTATAAAACATCGTCACCGGAGCAGGTGTGTCGGACACTAATATTGTTGAAACAGTCAAAGTTAGAATTGAATGATTTATCTGGCTAACAACGATTATTATAGTTCATCTTATTCAAAATAATCAGATAGTGTCGATTATTTTGTTATCTTCCATTAACCACATCTTACTACCCATCCAAACGATTCTATTAGGCCTATTCACACTAGTATAATGGCGATAAGGAAGTTATAATTCATACAGTGATTCTCAAACTTTTCCCAATTTTAGAAGCACTTGATAATCGTTTGATAGGCATGCGGACCACCCCACCTTAGTACACTACCCTCCTGTTCCATTGTCTAAACAGGCAATTACATAAATATATTTATAAATATTAGCACCTCATCTTACTACCTATTAAGGTTATACGCATATTTACTATTAACTAAGTTTTACTCTAAAGGAAATGTACCCGCATAACATGGAGGGAGAGTGAAAACTATTTAAGAAAAAACACCCTCAATACACCCTACCGGGATTCAAACCCTAATCTCCCTTTCATCGGCGTCTAGTCCAACACTAGATTGACCCTTATACCATCCGGTCACAGAAGCAGGTAGCAATTATATTAATCTACGTGATTATCACTTAGTATTGACATAATTTTTATCTGAATTTATTTCTTATTAACAGTTTAATTAATGGACCTATCCCGTCAGTCTTGTAATCTTTTGCATGGATTTTTTATTTTTTTGCCTATGGTCCCGTTTGCGGACCATCTGACACTTTATCGTGGACCACACTTTGAGATTCAATTATTTAGATTAAGATAAAACGTATTTGCTTAGAGGAAGATTGGGAAACCATTTAGGAAAAAAAACCACCTGATTGTACCCATTCAGTACTCGAACCTTGACCAACCTGTCGGTGAGCCAAACCATATGAGACTCTATGCCTTTGTCCTCTTGCCTAACGGTGCGTATTTCTTTGCTATCGAGCTTTCAGTCGATATGGTGGCTTATTTGATGGAAGCTCAGTCTTGTAATATACAACAAATCTCTTTATAGTGAGAACGTGACATTTTCATTATTTCTTCAAAATATTTATTCAAAATATGAAAAGGGAAAGTGATTACGCCGAGGCACTTGAAATAATGTTGACTAAAGCTTATCAAAAACTATAAGAAACAAGTGCGACGCTTAAATAATTTAAATAATATTCTGAGAAGCAAATTTACTATAAATTATTTTATCAACTTTTTTTTTATTTATTCTAGAAAACGTGAGTGATAATTTTCAACGCCATTTCATTTATATTACCTCTTTGTTAGTTTTTTTAATCGGATTCTTATAAGACTTAAACAAAAGGGATTTCCTTTAAATAAGTATCATCTGATGAAACATGACAGGGACTTGAGTGGGGCTCTCGACAATGTCAAGGATAATATAATAAAGATAATTTTGTGTGTACACCGATTATTATAGCCGGGCCGGCTCATGCCCTTTTTACGCCCTAGGCAAAGCATTACCCATTAAAATACCGCCCACCTCTCTCAATTAAAAAATAATAATAATTGGTGATTCATTATTTATATAAAAATATTGTTTCTATTAATTAAAAAATCACATTTACACAAAAATATAAACATAATAATATAAATTAAAAATCTAAATGTACATAAAAGAAAAGAATTTTCATGCTTAAGCCTCAGAAAAATGGTTTTACTAATTCTTCTAGCTCAAATGTAAGATTATCTTCATTGAAGGGAACCCACGGAGGCGCCAGACTTTCAAAATACTTGGTTGCTGGTGACGAGGGGGTTCAGGTTCAAATCTCAACCGGATGCACTAGGGGTGGTTTTTAACTTGCAAATAATCATTTATTTTGCCATCCTCTCCCCATACTAATGCACCTACATCAGTGGTCACGTAAATTAAGGCATCAGGATCGCAAGAGATGGTTGGCAGATTATGTGGAATTCGAGGTTTGGTTCTCGGCGTGGTTTACCGTACGTGAACTGTCATTTTGGTTTACTCATTCTCACTTCGTACTAATGCGGGCACACTTCCTTTAAACCAGCCCTGGGAAAATTACGGTCCATGGGACACACTAAAGCTCGTAATATTAATTGATTGCTCATGTGTAACTGACGATTTCCACACGTCCATCATAGACTCTGCTTAAATTACGAGTGAAGAATGACTCTGGGCATGGGATGACTCCTGGATAGCTCGGTGTAAAGGGCATTGTCGTACTAAGCCAAATGTCCTAGGTTTGATTCCAATTCCAATGTCCAGGTGTCATTTTTTTAATTTAAAATTCATATAGCTATCTAAAACAAATTAAGTGCTAAAAATACCGCCGTAAAAAATATTCTTATGGAAATATATATACAATTTCTATCGACCACAAATAAACAAGTGATCTTCAACTTGAGACAATAGACCTCCAATCTAATATAAATCTATAAAAATTACATAGTTGCAAAGAAATATATATGCTACTGTGAATGTGCTGAATGTGATGAGATTGTAAAGTCACCGGTGATTCTACAAAACCACTGGTTCACTTGGGGAATGGAAAAAATGTCTTTACTATTTCACATACTCCCCGAACATTTTACAAATTCACCGGTGAGTTTACAAAATTACCATCAAGCACCAGTGAATATTAATTAATAAGTTACGTCAAGATTAGGTTTGTTTAGGTTAGCTTATGCAAGCTATGTTAGTTTAGACAAGCTTAGATTAGTTTATTTTAGCTTAGGTTAGGTTAGAACAGGTTAGTTTAGGCAAGTTTGGATTTATGTTCTATGTTTTTATCCACATACACTAGATATTTTATCAAATCACCGGTAAATGTAGATAATATAGTTCATGTTTCACACTTTCACCAAACTGCATTGGGAAATTTATAAAATCACTAGTAAATTCAGATAAATCTTATTATTTGTTAGGGGTAAGGTGTCGGACTTTTGTGCAGGGGTCCGGGGTTCAATCCTCGGTCCCGGCACAAATTTATTGATTACCAAACCCTTCCTTCACCTCTGACAAGACATCTTGTGAATTTGGGGAATGCCAGGCCTCCACCGTGGTTCGGATTCCACGTTAAACTGTAGGTCCTCCATTTCATCTCACAATCACCCTACCATTACACATTAGCGTAATTGCGTATAACCCGAATGGGTAGTAAGACGCGGTGCTAATAATAATAATATTATTTGTTAGATCTACCATCACGTTCGGTGATTCTATACATTCACTGGTTATTTTAACAAATAACAAATTCAGCACATTCACAGTAACGTAAGTCGATATTTTACAAAATTCTCTTGATTCTGAAAAGTCCGCAAATACTCAAGATTTTGCTGGATAAATGATGGCTATTTTTGGATTAGCTAATAAATGTGAACCAACATTTTCTCTAATATAAATAAAAAAATCTTTACGATTAAGCATTTCTGATGAACATTTACAAGCAGTTTTAAGAATACTAAATACTAAATTTATACATGAGATTAAAGAAATGATGAAAGATGTGAAAAAATTGCACTCATTTCATTTAGTTTTGTTTTATTGGAGAATCCTTAACTTACTATTTTATATAGTATCTATCATTTTGGTTGTCTGTACATTTTGTTGTATAGCTTATAGTAAATGGACTTATCTTCCAAAAATCGTATTTTATTTGGTGGCCCGTTATTATATTTTAATTCTTAATGCTTCCTTTAGCTATAAAATTTTCCCGGACCCACTATTAATTATTGTCCCGTTCTTCACCCCTTTGATTGAGCTGTTAATATCCTTGGTGTTGGATGCACTAATAAAATAATTGGTACGGTGCACCGCTTGGAGTTTATCTATTTTTTCCTAAAATATATACTATTACATAAACATTTAAAAAAAGAGTAAAATCTTTATCCACCAAAGAGAATAACACTATCTGTCTTCAGAGCTGCATAAATAGATTAATATAGTTGCCTATTATCCCAGAAGCTAATGGTTTTATAAAAATATATTTCAATTAAAAGAGTTCTATTTTTAATAGTACTACAACTCTGCAATAATAAGTTATTTTTTATCTCAAATATTTGCGGAGATATGGTCAACATTGGAAATTTACACTTATGTAAAGTACCTTTAAATTCATTTTCATGTTAAAATGATGATTATTATTATCACCGCGTCTTACTACCCATTCGGGTTATAAGCACTTACGTGTAGTGGTAGGGTGATTATGAGATGAAATGGAGGACCTACAGTTTAACGTGGGATCCGAACCGCGGCGGAGGCCTGGCATTCCCCACATTCATAAGTTGTGATTAATCCACTTCTAGTCAGAGGTGAAGGAAAGATTTGGCAATCAGATAAATCCGTGCCAGGACCGAGGATTGAACGCCGGACCCCCTGCACAGAAGTGTGATACCTTACCCCTAGATCACATTGTGACACGGATAATTATTTTAATTTTGTTTGAAATGAAAAACCAATTCACATATAAAGAATTTAATCAAAATTGCTATATCAGACCTAGAGAAAAATCGATTTTCTGTCTCTGTTTTACCCTTCAGTAAACTAAACTTAATTTTAGGGTTAGATATTGAATTACAAAAATTCCCTTTGGAGGGGGGAGGGGGGCTTATTAAAACCCTAGAAACAAACTTTTAGCCCAATCGGTAAAATGGTTTCGGCTATAGGCTGAGATACAAACACAAAGGGAGATATAAGGGTAGACAGACTGTATCGTGAAAGCCACTTTTTCGGTTTCAGTGAGTCATGAAACGTCGACTATCAAAATCTCGAGTTAGATTTTTTTTACGATAAAATACTTCTTTCTCCAAATGGTCGAAAGATAAAAAAAAAGTTTCATTTCAAATATGTTGTGTGTTGATTTTCGCAGCTCACTACTAGTTTGAAGTATTAATCCAAAGAAACATGCTGTGAAGACTCCCTCTCTCTCCTATCCACACATATACAGTCAACTCTCGATTCTACGACCCCGGGAATAGCGTCCCTCTCGAAGTAATGACCCTTTTTTGAGGAACAGTGAAAAATGTGGGGAAAAAGGTTGAAAAGTTTAAGGAAATCGGCTGTAAAATGTGTTTGTTGCATTTATTTAGGTCGCTGCGTTGCAATTATCTTTGTGAGCGGTGTATTTCTAGTAACTGAGGTGGGTCAGGTATAAAAATAGACACCACCTCATCAATGCCAGCCAATAGCACTTGACTCTGTCCACCCCCTCCCACAAGCAAGAAATGTTTCCCCGCGCGCGACTGCCGCTACATCACGCGCCAGGCTTGCTTTTGCCTTTGTTATTTCGATTCTCGATTTGGTTACTATTTTGGTTTGATTTTGTGAACAAGGTCAGGGGTGGAACAAAATCTGTTAAAATTCCAATAACGACCCTTTCCAGGGAACCGTGAAATGTCGTAGAATCGAGAGTTGACTGTACACTATTCCTTAGCTCGTAACAAGTGTAAGCGGCGACACTTATGCAGCAGTGTATTGTTTGTTGGGGCAGTCATTATTTTCCTTTCACACAAATTACTTATTTTTATTTCTCTCCCCCCCCCCCCTTTCACCCTTTACTCTATCTCTCCCACACAAAAACAGTTGGTCACGAACCATGAAATTGTTTTCATACTTGGAAAAATCTTACCGCGCTTTTGTCGTGTTTCCACATTTCTGTTGTTTTTATTAATTTGTGAAAATATTTCTCACGTCAGTAGAGAAAAGCTTAACTCCGGCCTTTCCCTCGTGATTCAAACAAACGGTTGCGTTGAATACGTATCGAGAGAGCTACAGTAGCCCCATGGCTTCTTTGGTGCTGACTGACAGCTCACAGCTGACAACTGACGGCTTTGAAAAGCTACCAGACCAAATTATGTATCCCTACGCAGAACCACATGATCTGCAAAAACATGTGTTTAGCAGCTGTCACTTGTGACATTCAAAATTTAGGTATATACCTAAATGTTGACTGTCAGAAGTCAGCTGTGAGCTGTCAGTCAGCACCAACGAAGCCACAGGGCTACTGTACGTGATATAGGACTCATTTGTGTCTCAATCGTGAGGTAAATAAAGGATAGACAAACAAACATATTCCAAACAAGGTAAATCTATGAAATAAGATTCTGGACAAGATACAGTCCGATTTTGATTGGAAAGAGCTTTTTGACAGTTATTAAAAAGTAACTAAACCATTTTCATATATTTATTTAAATGCAGTCATGTTATCTCTTTCTATAAATTTCGGTAGATATTATTAATACCTATGAAATAACACAATTAATATAATAAATTGGTATTGATGTCGACCGCAAAATATATATTTGTAATTTATAAAACTAGTAAGTTATAACCATCACTTTAACCACAGAGCTGCAATAATTTCTATAAAAATATTTTTAAAAAATGACCTAATTTTAAATGTTACATATAAGCTCTATTCAATATGGGCTGTTTATGATTTTCTTTAAATTCTACACTTTATTTTGGTGTTAAACCACCTTTTAAAATGACGTACTATATAAATATTGTGACAGGTTTATATTTTCCAGAAGGTGGCTGTAGTAAGTTAAGTTAGTGGTAAATCATATTTTAATATTTTGTTACGCTTATAAAGTAAATATCATTATGATAAGAGTAATCTCTGAATTTTTCAATATTTATTTTACAGGTTTTTATCGTAATATCGTTTTCAGAGATAATGTTAACGAATTTTTTTCATAAAAAACTAAAGTAACGGTTAAAAAAACGCGCAATTGTACACTAGCATTTTCCGAAAAAAATGTGTATATATTTGAAAAATTGTGTGTGGTGCCACGCACAGACGTTCTCTTTTATCTTAAAATAAGATAGATTTACTACAACTAGTAATATTTGTGAAATAAAATAATATACACCGTTGCAGAAACACTCCACTAAAAGACTAGTTGAAATAATATGCACTGTTATAGAAACACTGAAAAAACAGTAACATCTCTGTCCACCATAGAGCATAGCAATCAATTTGTGTTTTCAAATAACTTTTAAAAAATAGTCAATATTGTTTTATTATAGCTCAAAAACTATTGATTTTATAAAAATATATTTTAAATAAAAGATTTATATTTTTAATAGTACTACAATTCTAAAATGATAAGTTATTTCTTATTTCAAATAGTTGCAGAGAGATGATAAAAATTGGAAATTTATTCTACCATAATTTTAATAGGGAAACGAAAATTTATATTCTATTTGTAATCTTAAACAGTGCCTTGATACAAAATGTAGTCATATTCGTTAGAGCAAATTTTGAGTAAATCGATTTTTTCTCTTTTTTTTCCCCACCAGTAAACCACCCTTAATGATTTTAGGTCTAGATATATAATTCCGAAAGTTCCTTATGGGAACCTTTTGAAAACTATTATATAGCAAGTTTCAGCCCAATTGGTAAATAGTTTCGGCTTTATGTCTAGATACAGACAGATAGAATTGAGAAGACCCACTCTTGCGGGTTCAGAGTGTCATAAAACGCCGAAATCAAAATATATAGTTCGATTTCTTAGACGATCAAAATACTTGCCTCTTCTAAGAGCGGGAGGAGATAAAATAAACATAGTTTTTAAACCTTAATGTTGGCATCAAGTGACTGCGGAACTCATATCTCGCTGTAGAGTTATAAAAATAGTACATTATTGCGAGTGGGTAGCAAATATTTTTGATCACAAAAACTAAGTTTCTGGTCAAGTATTTCCCATAGTTGTTTAGAGGATTACTTGTCAACTTGTAAATAAATGTGGGGGTGAAACTTTTCACCCTCTATGCCTCATACTTCCGACGTCTTTGCGTCCGGAGAACATCGAAGGCGCGCAAGAAGGAGAAACTTTATTACAAAATCTGACGAAGATATGGATCAAAAGCGCACAGAGGACAAAACAACTGCATAAAGTGGCAACACGGCAAACATTTATTGTAAACAACACCCCTACTTTTTGCAATAATAACAATAAAATAATAAAAATCAGGAAACCACGCCTAATTCTTCACAATAGTGGTTAGGTTAGGTTAGGTTAGGTTGATAACTGGTTAATTCATGAAACTCTCGGTATTTGTAATTTTTTTTAAATATAAATTTCTTCCGGTGTTGCCATATGGACTCATCGACTACAAAAAAAAGTTGCGCTTCTGATATAACTTAAAGCATATACGGCCTGTGCGCTTTGAGTACGTAGCCATCTACGTCTAGGGCTGATCCAAGGCCCATAGCCATCTCGTCACAGTGATGAGCTAGGCCTTAAAAATAGATAGACCTATATTCTACCAAATGAAGTTGATTCAATTTGTAAAAGTTGTCAGAGACGGCGAGACGTGGCTGGTTGCCGCCGAATGATTAACTTCCCTACTTAATCACTCGCCGGGGTTTAGCCGTCTGGAGTGAGACTGACAGATGGTTACAAACGATCTTTACGTCATTAATCTGGCAGCTTCAACACAACTTTACTGACTGCAATTAATACCTTAGCCTGGGACTTCTGACGATTTTTTTTTACCATCACGTCTAACTACCTTTCTGTGGTATCCCTATTTAATTACGTTATTGGTATAGGGATTTGGAAGGTAGGTTTAGAGTAGATGTGCATAAATTGCGTGGGGAGAGATTGAGAAAACATTTAGAAAAATCAACCCTAAATACACCGATACGGGGAAATGGCAAGATTAGCTAAGACCTAACGTATTGGTCTTATATCTTGGAGGTGCCGTTCGAATTTCATCTGGGAGAATTAGCATATCTGATCCTTACTTGAAGTGGATCCTCTGCGTATTTATTGTTAATTTAACTCCCTCATCCTTTGTTTTTTTTAGTGCTTCGCACCTTAAGCTTTTGCATCACATTCAAATCACCTGTGTGGTACAGTCAGATAGAGATCGTAAATATACACGAACATTATTGTACTTGCATTCTGCCAAATATAATATTGATTTACAAACATTTGCTTCAGAAGTCATCGCTATCCCCTCCCAACGCAACCCTCTTCAGCTTAGTCGCAGTGTCTCACCAGGAATGTGTCTTCTAGAACCTAAGCAAAGAGGATCCAAAGTTCATTGGAAACATTTTCTTCTCAATCATACAACTGAGTGTTTAATTATTAATGCATTTATAAAATATCGATATTATTTTAAAAATATACTTATTCAACATGAATACCTTGAAATTACTTATAAATTACTCTAAAATGCCTAAAAATGCCTCTAAAATGACCCAATCTAAGAAAATATGACCTAAAATTCCAAAATGACAAAATATGACCAAAAGAATATATTTAATATATAATATTTAGCACCGCGTCTTACTACCCGTTCGGGTTATACTCTTTAAGTAATAGTAATTACTCTAATGGATTAGGATTTGGGAAGGTTGAATTAGAGGAAGTGAACCCGTATTTGCGTGGAGTGAGAGTGGAAAACCATTTAGGAAAAACCACCCCCAGTTCACCCGACCGAGATTCGAACCTCGATCTCCCCGTCTTCAGCAGTCGAGCTCAACACGACAAGAGCAAAAGCAGACCTGTAACAACCAGGAGATCATGAACAGAATTTATGTAACTTACTTATGAGCATTGTTTATGATCAGAAAAAAAATCACGACATGCCATAAAAATCCGGGCCTTGCTTATGAATATATGACCGTAACTTTTGTAGCTGTCAGATAACCCTTTCCCCACCCAGGTTCCACTCTAGTCCATGTCACTCGTCAACAGGAACGACCCATGGAACATTGCTCACTTGGTTTAACTTGCAGGGTCGCTCGCTTCTCAACAAATGAAAAACACGGAGTTACATATATATTTATGTATATATAACATATCACATAGATATGAATACACATGTATGTATTTAGAAGCAGGCCTATATATGTGTATATATGTGTATATATATGTATATATATAAACATGTATATATATATATATATAAATATACATGTATAAATATATTTATATACAATATACGTATAAATATATATTTAAATATATATATTATATATACATAGTGTCTACTTAGCCTATATGTATCTACTTACATATATATATATATATATATATATATATATATATGTGTGTGTGTGTGTGTTATTTATTGGAACAGTCTCTTGGAAATGCACGACGAACATATCACAAATACTAAATAACATTTAGTAGACATTACATCGAGTGGGACTCTCATTATACCTATATCATCAAAATATATTGTTTATGTTTTTACCGATTCTCTTTTGCTTTGTTTAACCAAAAGTTTTTTTTTCACACAAACGAAGTAGGTATAGGATTTTTACCACTCAGCAAATATCAGGGGAAAAGTGTAAATACAATACATATATTTTAAAAATGCCTTTGATTCCGTTAAAAGAAACAAATTGTAGGAAATTTTAGTTGACGACGTAGCCTACTAGAGATTTCGAAACTCTGTTGCGAAGTGGATTGAATTTTAACTTGACACACCTAAGCAGACTAAGCACTATCACACTTAGACGCCAATGTACACAATAGAAAGAGAGAAGAAAATGATGAGGTAACGCTGAGAGGTCCTTTTCTATGTGCTGATAACCCTTTTAGCCCAGTAGAAATATTCATTATTAGGTAGGATGCGGAAAAAAACGGAATGCTGTGCTGTCTTGCTGCAGCAGATATTGGTGGTAGGACTGACAGATCAAACTTGGCGCTTAACAGCAGTTTTGCTATTGTGATAACGTAAAGTTTGTATCTTGTCTAGTCTAGGCCATTTTTGACGTAAACCAACATACATATGAATAATAAAATGTTCTCATGCCAAAGCAATAATGACGGCATAGACTGTCCTTTCGTTGAAAATAAGCCATTCTTCTTTGTCCTTCTAAAGATTAAAAGTAGTCCGTTTTCCTTTCCTGAACATTGAAGAGTTTGTATCACATCCCGTTATTTCACGACAAGATAGTATATTTTCAGTGAAATCTCCTAGAGCCTGCTGAAGATTCTGATTACTGAATATTTTTCTTTGGTGCGTTTGTGTACCTGGAACAAGCAAGCCAACATATAAGGTTTTTTTCTGAAAGAGCAACTAGCAGAACAATTACAACTGATCATAAACCCTCGCGTGATAGATTGACGGCTCTGTTTACGATCTTGGTGTCTGCGTCAGCAAGAGCTTGAAATAGTTTAATACTGGTGGATCTTAGCTCAACATAAAGAAGATCAATGAATCACTTGTTTGAGGAATTCTAAAGGAATGCTTGTTGTTATGTATTATGGTATCGTTGTAGGACTCACAGCAATCTCCACTTATGTGTTCTTTGCCCGTTTTATATGTTCAATGTATTTGGTACTGGGTTCGGAATTGTATCCATCTAATACAATATTACTACTAGTGCCATGTTTCTTATTTACGAAATCAACGTAGTGGCAACAAATTTGAGATAAAGTAGATAATTTTGGCCAAACTACTCTGTAAAGAAAATCTACAACGTCTATAACGTAAATAGGACTTTGTGGTAAGCTTTCACTCAAAAGAAAATGATCCTCGATCACAACAGCAAGATAAGACTTAGTTCCTTTTCGAATAGTCAATAGTCAGGATATTGAAAAGAGCAGGGGGGTGATGAGAAAATTCATATTTTAAGCATAGCTCTAATTTCTCTTCCATTCTCACAACACAAATAATACGGTGGAAAATCTGATCGTAATTAGCTACCAAATTCTGTCTATCTATCTTTACAGTTCTGTTCATGGCTGCCAGACTCTTTACTTTGTTTTTGTGCTGAAGGTGGGCCTGTGTGAATGATTTTCCGACGATAGATTTAATTGAGGCAGTGCCTATATTCACCGCCATATCACAATTCACAGATGAATACCCTATTGCACCGCTGCTCAATGAAACCAGGACTCCGGGAGGGCCTTTAAATGAAGAGAGCTGCCTTAGACAATTTATATAAATTTATATAAATTACATCCTTTTATAGGACATTAATTCTCCTAATATTTTCTAGACCAGCTTTCCCCTCATTAAACTTGTCACCCTCTTTGAATTTATTCTTGCAAATAACACACAATTCTCATTCCATTGCAACGTATTCAACATAAAAATGCATATTGATTTATTAACACGCGCAACAATCTGAACACCAAAACCACTAAAAGAAAACTGATTGTAATAAAAAAATACTGCAAAAGCTGACTCTAAGTGACGTGTCTAAGCTTGCATGTGTTCACTGAATGCCAAACAAACCAAGCGCTGGGAAAAAGCCACGTTTTGTAAGGCTGCCTCGCGTGCGTGGTATTATTGTTCCATATTGCTGTATGCTTTTCTGGTTCTAATTCCAACGATACAAATGTACTAAGGATGATTTCTATATAATTTTTATCCCTGCACAACTTTTGCTTTAAATATTTTTAGCCCCATTTCTCTTAATAATCAAAAACAGCTTCTTAACCAAATTGTTGTCTTCTTCTTGGTACCATACAATAGTAGGCAACTTGTACAGTGTGATAGAAATGTGTCATGAACATATCAGTGCGGTATTCTCTGGGTATGCTAGTCCTGCGCCGCATACCCAAAATGATATGGACTAGTTTTTTGTTTAATTCTATGCTGTCTGTATGAACTGTGTAAACACTAATGCTTAAATTGTTAATAACATATACATGTAATTAATTATTAATTTTAAATCTAATATTGGTTCATATTCCAAGAATACTGTGTTTTAAGTAATTCTTCTTCCAAAAGGTTCTACTTAGCACAATAGGAAACCCAGGGCGTGCTACTTGAAAAACGCAAGGCAAGCTAGGGAGGCTCTAATGACCTTGCCCAAGGTATAGGGGGTGGCAACATATTCCTTTCCGCTCGTTAATAAGTAATTGGCCAATGAGCTCGGGTTTTCACAACCCAGGTCATGCTGTTCCTGTGAAGCAAGCTAAGCATTGTACCAACTATTGAAAAAAGATTCAAGATCACAATGTTTATTTATTAAGCTAATTTAGTATAGTTTAATTAAAAATACATAAAATAAATATACAATTAATTGTAAAATAATAGTTATTATAAGTAACAAGCTTTAAATTATACACTAATTAATTTTCATTGATTTATGTCTAGGTATTCTAGTCACATGCATTATAATGTATTTGGCAAACACATTTAACCATTCTTTCAAATTTAGGCACATTTCGGCACTGATAGAGTGGGTAAGGGGGGTGGGGGGTAAGGTGGGTAACGAGGCTACTTTAACCGTTATTGGCGGTAATTCTTGTTTTCTTTAGTAGAAAGGATCATGGAGTTTTAATAGTGTTCTTTTAATTTTTGTTTAACATTAATGACTTATTAGTCATTGTGATTTTATATAATTATACATCAAGGAATCCCAAAAGTCAGGAGTGTGAGTTCACCATTTCAAGTTGATTTAAAGGAAATGGTAAAATAAAATATATTTTCTTATAATTTACTTAATCAGTGGCGCACCCAGCCATTTACTTTGTGGGGAGGTATTCAATTAAGGCTGTAGCAAGAATGACATTTTGATGGAGAGATCGGGTTTGTGGTTGCACAGCCTCCTAAGCCCTGAAGGCCGAGAATATTTATGAATATTAAATGCTTTTGTAAATCATTTGAAGTAGTTTTATAGTAATTAAGTAGTTTAAATAATACAAATGATATCGAAGCTATTATTTGTATATATTTTCAATTGTTAATTTTGTGTGTAACGGTAAACATTTTGAATATTAGGCTTAAGTCTGAAGCCTGGTCTTAAAATTTAGCATATACATTAGACACATCTTCAATGTTAGTTATACTTAATATTATTTAAATTTCTATTAAAATTATTTGTGGCATTGGGGAAGGAGGGGGAGGGGGTCAAATACCCTGTTTGCCCCTCTCCCCCTTGGGGGCACCACTGCTTACAGCAAAAGGTATATGTAAATATCTTAGCAATAAACCAATGAAGTAGCGAAAGAGTATAAATAGTCAAAAATAATCTTCCCTGTGTTAGTCATAGTTTACGCATCTAAATAGCTTCTGGAACATAAATTCTCAAGTTGGGAGACTAGCTGTTTTCATTCAGCATTGTGTGAGATAAGTTAGGCTTTATAAAATAGTTTTAATTTCAACGTGAGTTGGACAATCCACCTGATTCCCTCTCACCAAGATCTGATGGACGCTTGATCGATGTACCACTTCATTTTACTCTCATTATGATTGCTTGCTTTGATTATTGCTAACTGTGTGCTTTTAATTACACTAGGCTAATTGAATAGGATCTGTCTCTCTTATGCATTCAGGGCGTACGACTCTTAGCCCCTACATTCATATTTACTTAAATTTCTAACCATGTAGATTTCATTACAATTTGAGGACCGCTTATGTGGTCTAGTGATCATAAGTTCTGGCTATGGACCCAGAGGTCCCGGGTTGGATTCTCAGTGCGTCCAGATTATCTGGGAAGTATTGTGTCTGGAACGGGTTAGATTTAGCCCTGAGTGGATAAATAAGGAGCTACTCGAAGAAAGTAGTAGTAGCTCCGGCATAGAAAGCCGAGCTTGATGGTTGGGGTCATCGTTGTGCTGACCACGTGACACCCTCTATCTGCAAGAGTTGGCATTAATTCGCCAAACAGTTTGGTAGTCACTCGGTAGGTATAGCCTGAATGCGGGCTGACACCATGGAGTTACTTTTAATATATTTTTAGTGGATGGTAATCATCGTTATAGATAAAGAAAATAATAGATTATGGGACTGGAGGGGGGGGGGGGGTTCAAATTGTTTTAAGATAGCATATAGTTAGAAGGAAAATAATAAATTTTTGAGAACCACTGTTCTATATGGACACATCTTCAAATATATCCCTTGAAATAATCCTTTGACGTTCTTGGACAACGGTGGTTGAGGGTCCTCGGCCCCAAATCTCCGTTTCAACTTTTATTAGAGTACAACATACCAATTAATTTTTCTCAGAATACAGCACTGGAACATATATATACATTATTCGTCTCATCAATGATGATATTTATATGCAAAATTTATCATTCGGCTATATTTTGTTCAGCCACTAGGCTCTAAAAAGTAAAAATCCACTATGGCGGTTTATTTTCCGCCATTGTGAATTCAGCCCAGCCAGGATTTTTTGGGACTAAACGGATTATTATTCCTTGATGCCAGTTATATAAGTTCACAAATTTTCAGCTTGATATTCCGTTTTTATACTTCAATACGCTTATCTACTGGACTATTTCCCTCTTCCTCTGACGAGTTTATACAGTCACTTTAATATTTGCGCCTTGAAAACATTCACTTGCGTTTTAATCCTACCTTTTTCTTGTTTCCTATTCCATATAGACGTAAGCCACCACGGACTTTTTTAATCTACATCCTGGCAAGAAGATTCCTACAGGCCATTTTCGTGACCAAGCCAAATAGCATAAGTTGTAGAAGATTTATTAAGAATCCGTTTACATAAAAGCTACTTATAGATCAAAATAATAATTTTGAAATACTGTAGGACTATTTTTAGAATTATTCAAGAATTTATTGTTTTTGTTTCAATGTTATATCCTTAAAACTCGATGAGTAAAACGTAAATTCATCAACTTGGTGAATCATACCTTGACCTACTATGACGTCATAAATAGACAACGTCTTTAAGTTCAAGATTCCAAAATGCTTGTAAATATTAATTTAGGTGTGTTTTACAGATAGACATAGCAGGGTATGGATTGGATGTCACTTATTAGGTGGTTTCAAAATACATAATGGGTCAAAACAAGTAGACGCCCTTCCTACATTACTTATTAAGTAGTCTTAGTTTATGTTATTAGGGTAATGCAAGAGATACATTAAACGGTACAATTCTATTAGGATAGGCAGACAATTTAAATTTGTTAGGTACTAATATGATAATAATAAGATGGACAAGATAGAGGGAGGTTGTAATGAGGTTGACTGGTTAGAACTAGCTCAAGATAGTTATAGATGACGTACTTTTGTAACTGCAACAATGAACTTTTGAATTCCTAATGCCATAGAAGGGAGATAAAAATAGAGACTCAAACAATCTATAAAAAAATATTACCTCAATTCACTAAGCAGTATTCAATTGCTAAAACTTCCCCCCTACCCGTAAGCTAAACTAGACTAGATTGATATGTTCGTTCTGGGTGCCCATTGGTTTGGATGACACAAGTGTCTATCTCATTAGACTGGACGGCCAATGACGGGAAGGTCGGGGTTTGAATCCTGGTCGGTTTTACTAAGGGTGGTTCTTCCTATAAATGTTTTACCACTCCCTTCCATGAAACTGTGGATACATTTACTCTATAAGCCTACATTTTTCACATCAGTAGTGTAATTAAATGTATACAGTCTGTACGGGTAGTAAGGCACGGTGGCGAATATAAAACAAAACATTAAAAGTTTCCCTAATGACTTGTGATAGGGATACGATGCATAGCTAATGTGTTGCTGCTTACACACTAGTGGCAGAGGCACCATGAGACCGAACGCGGTAAAATGCGAAAGAACAGACATTTCATGAACCCCACACGAGGACTCACAAAGACTCACGAGGCCGAACGCGGTAAAATGCGAAAGAACAGACATTTCATGAACCCCACACGAGGACTCACAAAGACTCACGAGGCCGAACGCGGTAAAATGCGAAAGAACAGACATTTCATGAACCCCTCACGAGGACTCACGAGGCGAAAGCGGTAAAATGCGAAAGAACAGACATTTCATGAACCCCACACGAGGACTCACGAGGCCGAACGCGGTTAAAATGCGAAAGAACAGACATTTCATGAACCCCACACGAGGACTCACAAAGACTCACGAGGCCGAACGCGGTAAAATGCGAAAGAACAGACATTTCATGAACCCCTCACGAGGACTCACGAGGCCGAAAGCGGTAAAATGCGAAAGAACAGACATTTCATGAACCCCACACGAGGACTCACGAGGCCGAACGCGGTAAAATGCGAAAGAACAGACATTTCATGAACCCCACACGAGGACTCACGAGGCCGAACGCGGTAAAATGCGAAAGAACAGACATTTCATGAACCCCACACGAGGACTCACGAGGCCGAACGCGGTAAAATGCGAAAGAACAGACATTTCATGAACCCCACACGAGGACTCACGAGGCCGAACGTGGTAAAATGCGAAAGAACAGACATTTCATGAACCCCTCACGAGGACTCACGAGGCCGAACGCGGTAAAATGCGAAAGAACAGACATTTCATGAACCCCACACGAGGACTCGCGAGGAATTCTTCATCCGTGCTACACTTTTCTATGACGTTTAAACCACGGTCACAGTGATGTCAGACGTCAACACCGCAGCAGTTTGTGTGAGTTTTATCATATTAAATGATCAGGTGGAAAGGTTAAAGGAAAAAAAATGAAGAAAAGACGTAGGAGGTAATAACATCTATATAGGTGACGATTAACCGGCAATAATACAGGTCTTTTAAAGGACCTTACTCTCGATGAAGGTGAGAAATTTGAGAACTTCTCAAGGATGATAGAGGAAGACTTTATCTTTATTTTTAATTGGATTGATGATAGAATAAGGAGAAAATATACTACTTTCAGACCTGCAATTCCACCAGATGAACGTTTAGCCATCACGCTGCGGTTCCTGGCCATTGGAGCTTGTCTCTTCTCCAACTCACCAATCAATAATAATAATACTTAGCACCGCGTCTTGCTACCCATTAGGGTTATGCGCCTATGTACTAATTACTCTAATGGGTTAGAAATTGGGAAGGTTGAATATAGAGGAAGTGAACACACATTTGCTTGAAGGGAAAGTGGAAAATCATTTAGGAAAAACTATCCCCAGTTCACCCGAGTGAGATTGTAACCTTGATCTCCCCGTCCTTGGCAGTCTATCTCAACATGAAACTAGCGCGTTAGCTAACTATGCCACCGAGGCGGGTTTCACCAAATAATCTTACGTTCATGTCCTGCTTCCACTCCATTTTATTATGGATACTTACACCACTCACGACTAGAAAAAACGTTCGGGATGAGGCAGCTGAAACAAAAGAGGAGTATAGATAAGCGCACGTTGAGCAACTCCTCTCTCTGATGTACCGACAGTTTAGCAGATAGGCCCGCGCAGTAAACCGTGGATCTGCTCACCGTTCACACTACACGAACTGTGCCTCTGCCTCCAGTGTGTACGCAGCTTGAGATGATCCTGAATTAATGTCGGCAGAGGATGGTAAACCACAGTAAAACTCGTATGTGGAAATACAATCCTCATCACACGTGGCCTGGATTTAAACCTCTTCAACGGCGACCAAGTGCAATGCAAGTCCAACGCCAACTCTACCACCACTTCGGATGGGGAAAATACTGTTATTAAAATTAGGTTACAATCATGTAGATCGTTCATCAACTGTTGGAAGCCGAGTCTACTACATGCTACCGAGGTAGTTTATACAAAGTGAAGGGTCGAGAATAAATAAACTTGCTATTTTTGTGGGAAAATTAATATATGGTTTAATGAAAAAAGATTAGAATGATTATTCTACATTTTTTACCCCTTTTTTTAATCGTATTGGTAATAAATACATTATTTTAATCATTCACAAAAATCTATCACTATAATTTCTTTACTAAAAACACGATTTACATCCCTTTATTAAAAACAAAGCTTTATAAAGGCATCTATCACACAATTCTATACAGTTAAAAGGTGTGGCCACCTTTTTATATCTGGTATATTCGAATGTTTCTACGAGTAGAAAATATTAGATAGCTAACCAATACTATGTTGGACAAACGCCTCTAAAATAAATTGGCCACATTCTTAATTTTCTTGACATGAATATTCCCAGTAAAGTCCTTGAATTGACATTGCCTTCAGAAAGGAATACCTGAACTGCTGTGCACGCGGACCAAGTGTAAGGCTCATATAACCTGGACAAAGTATACGATTGTACAATTAATTATAGTACACGACTATCGAAGCTTGGGAGTTCGAAATTATCTTTATTACGGATACAGCCGCATCAGTTATCTTATTCGTAAATTTGAAAAATGACACGTGGACACAGGAATCGAACCCAGTACCCTTGTCTTAGCATTTCAATTCTCTACAAGTGAGCTATCCAGGCTTTTTCCAGTAACTAAGTCATTCTTCACTCATAGCTTAAGACAAAGTCTGTTATGGACGTGTGGAAATCACCGGCTACCTATTGAGCCACCAGCGACTCGGTAGTGAGCTTATGCTATCATTTGTACACGTCCTAGGTTCAATTCCCGTGTATAGATGTTATTATTTTTTTCAACATTTACAAATATATATAGCTTAGTTTGTTGGGGATGGGAAGGTTGAGGTTTTAGTCCCGGGCGGGTATACCAAGGTGGTCTTCATGAATGGTTTCACACTCTCCCTCCACACACACATTCGGCTATATTCCATTAAAATTATACCTTTCTTACACTAGCCCCAAATAATATGTGTATTGTCACATAGCCCGCCACGGTGGCGTAGTTGGCTAACGCGCTTGTCGTGTTGAGCTCGACTGCTGAGGACGGGGAGATCGAGGTTCGAATCTCGGTCGGGTTAACTGGGGGTGGTTTTTCCTAAATGGTTTTCCACTCTCCCTCCATACAAATGCGGGTTCGCTTCCTCTAATTCAACCTTCCCAATTCCTAATCCATTAGCGTAATTAGTACTTAAAGTGTATAACCCGAACGGGTAGTAAGACGCGGTGCTAAATATTATTATTATTATTATTATTATTATTGTCACATACATGTATTTTTTTACTACCGCATATCACCTGTTCTGCTTATACGCATGCATGAGACTTACTCTAATAGGGTAAGGATGAGGAAGGAAATATTTTACAGGTTATTTAAACTGAACTTGCTTGGAAGGAGAGTGAGACACCATTAGTAAAAACCACCCTCAGTAAACCCGACCGGGATTTGAATCCAAATCTCCTTGTCATCAGCAGTCTAGTCTAACACAAGAGTGACGTCATAGACCATTCGGCCACTGAAGTAGGTTACATGTAATTAATTGTACTTGAAAGATTAAAAAAATGTTGATAATTTGCAGATTACAAATATTTTTCTATACTAAAATCAAACCTGAGCATGCCAATTTAAAATTCACGGGTTTGACTCCGTGTACATGTGTCATTTTTCAATAAATATATTAAAAGTATGTTAAGAAATTTTTTAATGTCTCTATTGTCTAGCAATAAATAACTAAGGAAATTTTTTAAAGGTCAAAAAGTTCAAACATTTCACAATATGTCATTATTTTAGCTTCTTTTTGTGTTCTCTACCTTTGTTGTTTATAAGGCTTCAAATTACCTTTCTTCTCAGTATTCTGGAGCATTTGTGTTTGGTAAGAAATTTATTTAATAACCTTTTTTGACTCTAGAAAGCTCTTATTTGTATATATAAATATATATATAACACACACACCCAAAAGACAAAGCAGTAAGAGTGAATGTAAGAATTAAATGACAATTAGTTTGTTGAGTATTTCAGGCAAAGTTTTTGGGAGTCTTTGAGAGGTTTCGTGAAAAAACTGTGGACATGGTTTGGGGTGTGCATTATGGTTTCATATCATGTTAAGTTTGCATGGAGCAGATATTTGCACTGCAAAAAGTGATTGAGAGATGTAGGGCAGTAAGGGAGAAAGTTGATCTGGAGAAAGCGTACGATCGGATGAATAGGCATATGTTACGAAATGATCTGAGAGAGTATGATGTGGCTACATGATTAGTAAATGCAATTATGGTTGTGTGCTGTATGATGGAAGAAAAGCGTGCGTTAGAGTGGATGGAGCTTTGAGCGAATGGTTTGGCATTGAACAGGGTGTTAGACAAGGTTATTTTATGTATCCATGGTTGATTAATATATTCATGGATAAGTGTCTGAGGGATACTTGTGAGGACATGGTTGGTGTACAAATGGACACTGTGAATGCGAGAGTGTTGTTATATGCAGGTGATACTGTATTAATGGCTGAGAATGAAAAAGAATTTCAGAATGAATTAAATTGTTTGAATGTGGTGACAGGCAGAATGGATCTTCGTATAAACATATACAAAAATAAGGTAATAGTTTGATAAGGACGGATCAGGAAATGATTTTAAGCTTGGTAAAAATGGAAAACTGTTAGACCAAGTGAATTATTTTGTGTATCTGGGCAGAATGTTCTGTAAAAATGGAAGGCTGAATGGTGAAAATCGATAGATGGTGTATGAATCTTGGAGAGTAGTTGTGTATATGTGAATTATTGTTAATAATGAAGTAGTATCGAAAGAAGCAAATATTAAAGTATATAAAAGTGTTTTAACGCCAGCATGGTTTTATGGATGTGAAGCGTTAAAGTTAATGTGGTTGTAATGAGAGATATAAGATAATGTTTGTGGAAAAACTCGCATGGACAGAGTCAGCAATGAATGGGTGCTGAAGGAGTGTGGTTTGGAAGGGAATCCAATAGGTCACTGTGAAAGACGTGCCCTACGTTGGTTTGGGCATATTGAGAGGATGAGTGTGGATTGAGTGACGAAGCAAATATATGAAAAAATGTATATATATATGTGTGTGTGTTAGAATGTGTGAATCAAAAGTAAGGGGTTGGACATTTAGGACTTGGCTAAATATGGTTAGTGAATATGGGAAACAGAGGAACATTAAGAGTTTTAAGAATAAAAGAGTATGATGACTCGGTGTATGGACGTTCATGAAGCGTAGGGAGTATGGAAGGATTGGGCAGTGTGGAGAAAATTAGTGATGATGGATTAAGTATGGAGGAGAGTAGTTTTTTGAGCTACATGCTCAGTGTCTTGCCTACCCGATAAAGGAACGGCATAGTTAGGGTCTGAGGGCTCAATGTTCTTGTGTTCAAACCCAGCCCAGGTCAACGGATTTTTCTTGAGCACAACTTTCTTCAGAAGGAAAGTAAATCCGTCAGTCATATATATATATATATATAGATTGTGGCATATAAAAGAACCCTGGAAGGTATGTGAAAATACTTTTACCGGTAAAATTGGTAGGCTCGTTCACTATCGCTAATAGAAATTATCCTGTTCTGATATAATTATTAGATTCATAAAATGCTTGTTAAATACCTCAAATAAATTTAAAAAAACTCATACATCATGAAGAATGTCATTTACAATATGGTTTTACATTCACACACATGGTTTATATGTCATATTTTTTATTTGAAATGACAACATACAATTTTTTTTTTCCATCGACCTAACAGTGGTCCCTTCCACTGGGAGCTATTTTTGTATCACTCTCAGAAAAAAAATAAAAAATAAAAGGGAATGGAGTTTATAATAAACAATACTCTCGAAACATTACCACCGGGGGGGGGGGGGGGTAAATATGTCATGGAACAAATGATTGTGTTGTCAGAACTTGTTTGCCTCCCAGAAATAAAAACAACATAATGTCACGTTCCTTTTACTCACTTAGACACAGTGGAGTTGCTTCATATTCCCTTATTAGCTTATTTTAATAATTAGTTTAATTATTAGCGCCGGAGACCGCTTATACAGTGAACCAACAATTGTATCGATGATATTGTTTCCTAGTGTTAATTTTTTTCATTAATTTGAGGTAGGCCTACTTAACGTGCACTTTCCAAACTGACTGATTATATCAGCACACGAGAATTCTTATGAGCGAGCATGAAAGGGACCACCAATTTTGCCAGGAAAGGTATTTTATCATACCTTTCAGGGTTACTTTACATTCCACAATCTACATGAGACCGACGGCTTTACTTCCCCTCCGAAGGAAGTTGTGCTACGGATTTTTATCGCTCAAGGGAATTTCTTCGGCCACAGCTGGGTTTTATCCCATGAACATCGGTTTCTGAGGTGAGTACTATATCCTCAAGACCACTGAAATGGCTTCCTATTGTTGGTTGGGGTTGTTATTAGTGACTTAAACTACCTAATATTGTGGCAAGGATGAAGGAGATGTACTTTTAAATACCACATCAGCTTATGAAATACCATGGGGTGTAGTGGTGAAGAGGGGTGGGTTTAACGGAGAGTATAGAAAGCACACGCAGCCATGGGTCAAAAGCACACTGAGACCTTGAACATGTAAAAACCAAGAACTGCATAACGTGGCAACATGGAAAACATGTATTGTAAACAACACCATTACATTAATAACTATAAATTAATAAATTACAAGGTTAGGTTAGGTTAAGTTGGTTGGTTAGATGAAAACACATTACAACTCAAATTTAAATAGAGATGTTTCATTCGTGAACGAACTAACAAACGGTTTTGCTATAGGCCTATGTGGCTCAGATACTATAAACAATGGTGAGCTTTTAATGCATTTACCTTGTACGCGTATGATATACTCCAAAGATGGTATACTAATTTGGTACGCGCACTTTCATATGGTGCGGGGTAAAACATAAAACTACCCGCTAACCTGGCAGAGATTTGTTTCCACGCCTTTATTATTTATTATTAAACACAAGAATTTCACACCTCACCTTAGTTGGTTTTTAAATTTCATTTACATGCAGCGTGAATGGGAAAATCTAGAGCCATGTTCAAAGTATTCACTGGCAAACCCAATGAGAAGAGACCATTGGGGACACCTAGTTGCAGATGGGAGGATAACATTAGAATGGACCTTAAAGAGATTGGGAGTAATGAGGTGGACTGGATAGAACTATCTCTTGATAGATATATGATAAAAATAAGTTGACTGGATATAACTATCTCAATATATTAATAGGGAGTAATGAGTGGACTGGATATAACTATTTCAAGATATAAATAGGGTGTAATGAGGTGGATTGGATAGAACTAGCTCAAGATAGGGACAGGGTGTAATGAGGTGGACTGAATATAACAAGCTCAAGATAGGACTGGGTATAATGAGGTGGATTGGATAGAACTAGCTCAAGATAGGGACAGGGTGTAATGAGGTGGACTGAATATAACAAGCGCAAGATAGGGACTGGGTATAATGAGGTGGATTGGATAGAACTAGCTCAAGATAGGACAGGGTGTAATGAGGTGGACTGAATATAACAAGCGCAAGATAGGGACAGGGTGAAATGAGGTGGACTGAATATAACAAGCGCAAGATAGGGACAGGGTGTAATAAGGTGGACTGAATATAACAAGCTCAAGATAGGGACAGGGTGTAATGAGGTGGACTGAATATAACAAGCGCAAGATAGGGACAGGGTGAAATGAGGTGGACTGAATATAACAAGCGCAAGATAGGGACAGGGTATAATAAGGTGGACTGAATATAACAAGCTCAAGATAGGGACAGGGTGTAATGAGGTGGACTGAATATAACAAGCGCAAGATAGGGACAGGGTGAAATGAGGTGGACTGAATATAACAAGCGCAAGATAGGGACAGGGTGTAATAAGGTGGACTGAATATAACAAGCTCAAGATAGGGACAGGGTGTAATGAGGTGGACTAGATAGAGCTATCTCAAGATAAGGATAGGTGGCGTACTTTTGTAAGTGCGGCAATGATCTTTCAATTTCCTAATGGTATAAAGTAGGTATTTATATATTTTTACACCACGTCTTAATACGAGTTTGGGTTATGCATCTGCATTAATTCCGATCATGGAATAGGGATTATGAAGGGGTAATTTTTAAGTAAATGCACTTAAATTTGCTTGGAGTGAGAGTGGGAAAACATTCAGGACAAACTACCCCGAGTACATCCGAAAGGGATTCAAACACATATTTCTCCGTCAGCGCAAATAACTAACGATATGTGACCCCCAACGCGGGTTAAAAAATAAAATGAAAAAATAAATTGATTAGGCCTAAACAAAGCAATACTGAGTCTGACAAATTTATTTCAAATTTATAAACAAGAAAATATATATTCCAAAATATGTTCTAAGGCGTTAGACTCACATTACACTTGGTCATCGTTGATGGAAATATCGGAGTTTTAATCCTGTCCGGGTGCACTGGGGATAGTTTTTCCACGTTAAATGTTTTCACTATGATTTACCCGTCCTCCATACGCTAATGTGAAGGCATTTCTTTAATTAAGCTATTTTTTTATCATCTCTAAAGCTTGGATCCGCCACTTGTTGCAAAACCACCTTAAGTACTCCCTTCCGAGATTAGAACCCCGACCCATACGTCACCAGTAAACAAGTTTAGATGAGCTTGACATTTAGTTCACGTCCCCACTGTTGCGAGTTATCGATTGGATTAATTCGTTAGTTCTAATTATGCCAAGCATGACTCGACGCCAACTTGGTCACATTTTAATCGCATACATTTTTCATTCTCCTTAGCATCGCGTCTTACAACCTGTTCAATTTATACGCTTATGTAATAATTACCCTAATGAGTTAAGGATGAGTAAAGTTGAACTTAGAGGAAGTGTACCCATATTTGCGTGTAGAGAAAGTGGAAAATCATTTTGATGACGCCACTCTCAGTACACTCGACCCGGATTTGAATCCCGATCGCCCAGTCATCGCCCGTCTAGTATAATACAAGAGTGACGCCTTAGATCATGTGGTCACTGAAGTAGGTCATGCATGAATTTCTATTTTTTTTTCTTTATCTCAATACCTCGGAGTGAAAAAGTATTGTGATAGTCAAAAAAATCGAACTTGAGATTTTGATATGTCGACCAACCCAAAAAGTGGTTTTCTCAATGCCGTCTTTACCTAGGGTTAGAGCCAAAACTATTTTACAGATTGGGCTATAGCTTGGTGTCTAGGTTTTCATAGGGTCCCCCCGAGGTTTTTTTTGGAATTAAGACATCTAACCCGAAAATTAAGTATGGTTTACTTGAGGCCAAAAAGAGAAAAAATGGATTATTTTCAAAATTCACTTAACGATTTTTAATAAATGTTATATCTAGACACAGTTTATCACTATAAACAAGATGGCAACTCTCATTTACTTATGAAAATTGCTTTAAGGATACTTTACATTTGGGAATTTTTCCAATTTTGATAATTTCTTCGCAACTACTTGAGATACAAAATAACTTACTATTGTAAAGGTGTAGCACTATTAAAGATAAAAATCTTGTATTTGAAATATGTTTTTGTAAAACCAATCATTTCTGAGCTACAAGTAAATAATATATATACTTTTTAATTCAGGTATTTTAAAACGAATTTTATTTTTATATTCTTTGGTGGACAAAGATATTTCGCTTTTCTCAATTTTCCTATAACATTGTTCCCAGTTAGTTCCTTAAGACATATAGAAAGTAAGTAACAGTGTATATTTTTATTTCATTTATGATATTTGGTGTAATGTTTCTACAACAATGTATAGACCTATTATTTCGTTTCAAAAATCTTACGAGGTTTTAGTAAATGTCTATTTTAGGATAAAAGCCAAAGTCTGTGTGATGCGACGCATCATTTATTTTTATCTGATTCATTAAAATATACCATTAAGTGGAATTTACGTTTTTATTGTTACTAGACGAACGTTCTTTAATATCATTTGACGTTAAGTAAAGCGATATTTATTTTCTATACTATCCATCTGTTTAGTAATTAATCGAATGTCTCTCAGTAAAAGTTTAATGGATGGCCAAAAGATGTACTTAGAACTCTAGCTTAATGTACTTTTGACTAGAACTTCTATTTTTACTGTCTATTGCCTGATAAAAGTCTTAATTATTTGTGACGTGACCAAGACTATTTTCAACAAGTCTTTCTTTGAAAGGACAAGATTATTTGTTTTCATATTTGTTGCTGGATTTGAGGCAGCTAGATTGAGTTAACGATAGCTTTAACTTTTTATATTATTATAGTTCAGTAAGGGAAAAACCTTTTAAACTTTTTGGTATATCATTCATGACAATCATATTTGTTAACGTAAGTAAGAAGCAGGTTTTAGTAAAAATATAATTAAATAATTTAATACACTATACCTGCAACGAGACAATAAATTTAAATAATGTGCACCATCGTTAAATATAAAATGAAGCAACTATCAAAAATTAGAAATATGGTACATAAAAATCATAATAAAATGAGTACAAAATATTGGCTTACACAAATAAATGTATTCATTTACATAAAAGAAATAGATTACGCAAATAAAAATTGTGTGCATGAAAGAAATTGAACAAAATGTCATATGATTTATTTTTATTTTAATGACCCTTTAAATACTTTCAAAACATAAATATATTATACTTAAGGTGGATAATATTGACTCGTATGAACGAGAACATGACAATGATATCCAAATGTACAATTTTACCCAGCAAATAACCTAGTCTTACTTGAACACTGTGTTTTAAATGGTTTTGATAAGTTTTGTGTGTTGAAGGATAGCAAAATAAAACAATCATTAACCTTTTAATTTTGTACAACGCTCTGGCTGGTTGTTTTAAAAATTATAAGTGTCAAATATTAATCAAGGTTAAAATTGATAAAATAAAATTTAAATATAAACACAAGAGACATCATGTGTTAAAATAAACATCGCCTATTAGTTTTTTAACAGAACATTTAAATAAACATATTTTGTAAGTAATTAAATGCTACACTCCAGAAAAAAAGTCTGTTAATTTTGGAGAATAGGCTTATGAAATAAAACCATGTCAAAATCGTTTATTTCTATGAAGTTATTACATCTATAAATATATATATGATTATAGAACATCAATGAATACTGTAAGAAACTAGTAAATATATTTAATTGTACTACTACCATGTTCGACAATTCAGGCTCCATGTATAAGTATTAATAATTACTATACTAATGAGGTAGGAACGACAAAGTTATAATTTAGAGGCAAAGAAGCCGCATTGGTGCTAAGTGAGCGTGGAAAACTATTTTATAGATACTACCCTAAGTAGGTATTGGAGCTTTGAGTTCCCAGTCGCCGGCAAACTAGACTGATTGAGCTAGACACTTAGAACGCGGGTCCAGCAGCGCGGGTTATGAAAATATTTGTGAAACTAAAATGCGTTGTACCTTACAAGGCGCAACTTACCATCTTAGTCCCTTTTAAAATTACTTTATATCTTTACTCTATTTAAGTTTCCCACTTTACAAATATGGATAGAAGAATATCATACAACTTTTATTTATATAAATCACACAGTAGGATTATTCATTGTTCCATTTTATTTTTCTTATATTGCGTATTTTAATTTTAGTGGTTGTATCTTATTAACACAATTTCCTCCTTATTTTTATCTCCTTGTCAATTATTAGTATCTCAGTCGGGTGTAATAATTTCCCGCCCTCTCTCCAAGCGAATTTGGGTACATTTTATCTAAAAAATCCAACCTTCCTCATTGTCGTAAATAGTACATATTTTTATAGTTCGAACGGATAGTAAGACGCGGTGACAACACAGAAAACAAATCTTTGGTTACGTATGCATTTGTATTTGGATACATCTTTCAATCAAATTAAATACAGTTGAAACCTAACAACTGTACAGGGAATCCAACTCTGCGGTTAAAATGTTACAAGTGTACCAACATGGTTCTTTCAAAGTTTATTCCTCACTAACCGACTAGAAAGTAAGTCTAACACGCTCGTGAGGCTTGCAATACCTTTATGCCCCATCTGCTGACTCCCACAGAACTCGCGGCCTTACTTTCTTCCCTATTTCAGATAGCTTTTTTTTTATTATTATTATTAAGATGGGGACCGACCTACATTTCCCAAATATTCGATACCCTAAATGCAACTGTAGTCGCCGATATTTGTCCTACATAGCTTGCGACATAATGTTACTGCCGGGATATTGCGGAGTTGAAAACCCACCCCCAAAGAAAATGTAATCTAGTTACTTTAATCCATATTTAGGTCAATGGGTATCCGTTATTGTGTGAGGGTGGAACCTTTTCTTTGGGTTTTCATGAAGAGTTTTGGTGAGGTCACGTATCATGTACCTACGTGGAGCTTATTTGAGGGGGTTGGGGCAAAAACATGATAACCCTCATTGGTTTGGATGGGATATTTTCACTATTTAAACATCTATAAAATCCTGAAACCTTGATATAAAAAATAACTAAAATATCCATGGATATTAGTTATCCTCATTGTCTTGACTTGACTATAAAATAAACTTGTATTTAAAGTGGTATGTAACCAGAAATCACTGCTAACATATTTTGTCGTCAAATGAGGGTTATCATGTTTTACTCCGACCCCCAATTTGGTGCGTAGTTCTAATACTCTTTTTACTTGGCGTATTTGACGTATACATTTTAAATACACAGTTTATATCAGCATACGATTTGCAAACTAGCTTAACGTTGAACTGTACGCATAGTAGTTTATCTATATCTATACTAATATTATAAAGAGGAAAGATTTGATTTTTTGTTTTTTTGTTTGTAATGGATAAACTCAAAAACTACTGGACCGATTTAAAAAATTCTTTCATCAATATAAAGTTACATTATTAGCGAGTAGCATAGGCTATATTTTATTTTGAAAATTTAATTTATTCCTCATAAAAATCTCGATAGTATATTATATAGTCTTTGGAAAAAAAATGTTGTTGAAGGGAAAGTGGGGTTGGTGAAGGGGCGGGAGGGTTGGGGTGAGGAAAGAGGAATGAGATGAAAATAGGAGCGAGGATAAAAAGAGGGAGGGGGCTATACAGTGATGGTAGGACTGTATTTTTTTTTAAATAAGTAAATAGAAAGTTTGGTTTTTATATTGACATGATGGATGATTTGAAGCTTTGTTTTACAGGATTCTTTACAATATTTTTTACAGGTAAGGGGGCTAGTTTTGTATATTTATTTAAATGAAGTATATAACCGCACTTTCTGAACCGACTGATTATATTAGTACACGGTGATTTTCTATGATTGAGAGAGAAAGGGCCCGCCAATTTGGTCGGTAAAGGTATTTTCACTTACCTTCCAGGGTTACTTTACACGCCACAATTGACATGGGACCGACGGCTTTACTTCCCTCCGAAGGAAGTTGTGCTACGGATTTTTACCGCTTGAGAAAAATCCGTTGAACCCTTCTGGGTTTGAGCCTAGAATAAATATTCCTCCCAAAGAGTAGATATTCAATTTTAATTATAATGTAAAACGAGACTCCAGATGTACATTTTTAATCAAATATTTATTGCAATTTTAAAAGAATTAAATTTTTCAAAACTCTGTCCTCAATAAACTACCCTTTATTCTCTATATAGCTGGAATTAAAATTACGATTTGGTCACATGGTATGACCATATAACATTTAAATAATGAGTTTGAGCTAAACCGACCAAACCATTTCGTCTGTAGCCCTAGCCACAGAAAAACAGACAGACAGGCAGACAGGCAGATGGAGGTAATTATAAAACTCACTTTTTTCAACTCCGTGGCTTATAAAACGTAGATCCATCATATTCCCAAGGTTTAAAAATGTTCACGATCACAATACTTTTCTATTTGAAAACGTAAAACGCATTTAAGAGTTTTAAAAATAATCTATTAAAATTTCACGTTTTAATCTGCAAATTAGCTTCGGACAAAGATGTTAGTCTCGTAGTCTCGTCTTGTTTTATTTTGTTGGTGATAGAGAGGTCAAGGTTTGAATCTTGTCTTGGTATACTAAGGTTTTTTTTTCATACTCGCACATTCTTTCCATGCAATTGCAGATACATTTCCTTTAATATCATACCTTTTTAATCTCTACTCTATTAGTGTAGATTTGTGGATATCCCGGAAGTATATTAAGATGCATAACACGTAAAAAAAAATACGATGCACCTCGATCATTGATATAAATTATACTTACAGTTATAAGATTTATAAACCCAAATAATATGCATTGTTATAGAAACATAATGGGGAAAAAATAATATAGCATTTCACCAAAGAGCGTACATGAAATAATACACACTACTACAGAAACATATTTGTTCTGTGCATTTTTTCAACTCTTTGTTTCCCAAAGCATTATTTAAAATATTTCTACCTTTAACTAAGATAATATTAATTTTATAAAATATTATTTCAAATAAGTGTTGTTTATTTTTAATATTCCTAAAAATTGGCCAAAGTAAGGTATTTTGTGTTTCAAATAGTTACAGAGATATGATCAAATTTGGACATTTCCGTCCATGTAAAGTACCTTCAAAGTAATTTTTTATGGTAAAACGAGATGCGCCCTTTTCTCTGTAATGTTAAACATTGCCTAGGTACGATTTTAATCAAAATAATTACAGCTGATTCTTGGAAGATAGTCTTTTCTCCTTTTTACTCATAAATAAACTACCCTTAATTTTAGGATTGACTAGATAGATAATTCCTAAAACTCCTCTATACACCTTACCCACCTCGGTGGTGTAGTTAGCTAACGCACTAGTTTCGTGTTGGGCTAGACTGGCGAGGATAGGGAGATCGAGGTTCGAATCTCACTCGGGGGAATTGGGGGGGATTTTTCCTAAACTGTTTTCCACCCTCCTTCCACGCAAATACGGGTTCACCTCCTCTATATTCAAACTTCTCAATTATTAACTCAATAGCTTAATTAGTACATAAGCGTACAACCTGAACGGGTAGTAAGACGCAGAGCGAAGTATTATACTATACACCAAGTTCTAGCATTATCGGTAAAATGGTTTCAGTTCTAGTACCAATCAATATAAGACAGCTAGACAGAAAGACGGGTTGAAAAAACACTTTTTTGGGTTCATGGGCTCGTGAAATGTCAATACCTATCAAAATCTAGAGTTAGATTTTTTTTTTTACGATCGCAATACATTATCTCTCCGTGGGGTTGTGAGAAAGTATTTAAACACATTTATATTAAAGAATGAATGAATTTCAAAACAGTCTCCCCACCACTCTGTTTTTTTTATCGTTTGTCCTCATACAATATTTCGCATTTAGAAATCATCGCAATTTTTTATTTGTGGCGTTTTATGAGGTCTTCTTACTCGTCGTACACCTTTGATATTTCACGTCTTCTAAAGATTTAGGAGGATGAAGGTATTTATTTAGGACTTGTGATATTATTTTTCTTTCATTACTCTGCAGGGGTTCTGTAGGAATGCCAATAAAATGTGTGGAATGCAAGACCTCCCCTCAATTTATGTTTTATGGTTACACAATCGACCTAGTTGCTTTGATTCTTGTTTGAGGAATTACCAACAAAAATAAAATTGGTTTTTGCAAATGGTCTTGTCCAACATGTGGCAACGTGGTCTAAGGCCTCACGATCGCAATACTGGTAGACTAGGGTTCCGGTGAATGGAAGGTCAAAGTTCGAATCTCCACGGGGCATTCCTAACACAGTTTATCACCTTGTGTTTTTTACCATCCTCTCTCTGCACTTATGTGGGTGAATTTCTTCTACTTATCTTCATAATCCCTGAAGTCATTAAGTGACCATCGAATTAAACGTATAAATTTGAGTAGTATAAATAGTTTATGCAGTTATCAACTATCTCTTTAATGGGAACTTTGGACCATTCTTCATTTGTTTTCAATAGTAAAAAAATAAAAAGTTGAAGCATCTCTCATATATTATACTAGCCCCCATTCCCGTAAAAAAATATTGTAAAGAATCCTGTAAAACAAGCTTCAAATCATCCATCATGTTAATATAAAAACAAAACTTTTAAAAAAAAATAATACAGTCCTACCATAACTGTATAGCCCCCGCCCTCTTTTTATCCTCCCTCCTATTTTCATATCATTCCTCTATAATTTTCTTTGCTCTAGGCGTGAAAGGAATTGTGTATACACCAATCAAACAAATTGTTAAAATCAAATTAATTTTTCAGCTTCCTCCACTTTCATTTACTCCCCTCGTTTCCCCAAATTTTATTTTAATCTTTTTTTTTTTGCGTTCCTCGTCACTACATCTATTTCTCTTTCCTCACCCGTACCCCCCCCCCCCCCCCCCGCCACCTTCACCAACCCCACTTTCCCTTCAACAACTTTTTTTTCCAACTACTATATAATATACTATCGACATTTTTAAGAGGAATAAATTAAATTTTCAAAATAAAATATAGCCTATGCTACTCGCTGATAATGTAGCTTTATATTGGTGAAAGAATTTTTAAAATCGGTCCAGTAGTTTTTGAATTTATCCATTACAAACAAACAAAAAGTCTTTCCTCTTTATAATATTAGTATAGACAAGTATTTTCTTTATAACAAAGGAGTTTCATTTTCGTTCTTATCAGTTCATTTGAATGATATGGTAACGTTGGAATTATACTATAGTGAGGTCTTGGTATCTTTAATTTTATATTTACATTTAAATGTGAGGTTAAAAATAGTGTTGTACCCATCCACATCGAAGATATTCTTTTTCACGTTTAAAAGTGTAGTCAATTGACCTCAATTATTAGCAAATCGTTCAATATACAATGCAGTTTTTAGCACTGCATCTTACACCCGCTCATGTTATACGCATATGCATTCATTATGCTAATTATTATTATTATTAGCACCGCGTCTTACTACCCGTTCGGGTTATACGCACTTACGCTAATGTGTAATGGTATGGTGATTGTGAGATGAAATGAAGGACCTACAGTTTAACGTGGAATCCGAACCACGGTGGAGACTTGGCATTCCTCACATTCACAAGATGTCTTGTCAGAGGTGAAGGAAGGGTTTGGTAATCAGATAAATATTTGCCGGGACCTAGGATTGAACCCCGGCCGCCAGCATAGAAGTCTGACACCTTATCCCTAGACCACCAGGTCACCTATTATGCTAATGTGCTAGGGATGATGAATATAGAATTAGGATGAAGTGCACCCAATTTTGACTGGAAGGGGAGTAGTAAAACATTAATTTAGGAAAAATCACCCTCAGTACGCCCGACTATGATTCGAACCCCGATATCATTGTCTTCATAATTAAAGTCTATTTTGAGGGTGATGCCTTAGACCATTTGGCCATCGAACCAAGACTTAGTGATGTCTAAATTGTCAGAAATGGCCAAAGACACACTGAACTGACTATAGTAGTACAACTCAACCCCCCTTCTCTCTCCACGCACAACTCACAAGATTTCACTGTCACTCTTAGTTTTGTTAAAAGCAGCCACACGCTTGTCGATTGTCTGTCGGTTCTAATCAACTTGTACTGAATTCATCTCAGAATGAAGTGAAAAACAGACGCTCCGTCGTACGTGTTCCAGAGTACCTCCCCCGAATATTTGAGCACCGTTCTATCCTAAAGTCAGACTCCTTCAGAATCCCAAGTAGGATGGTACAGTACCTTGCGTTCCAGCCCGTATGTGAATGGAATATCAAAGTGCTTAAACCCAAGTCCTATACGAACAACCCAGTTCATGTAGAGTCAGTCCAATATTTACTGACACTTACCTGACATCTAAAATGTACCAGATATACTCTGATGTGTTCAAACGCCAACATTTTCATGTTTTTCATTCATTCGAGTATTTAACGTGCACTTTTTGAACCGCCTGATTATCACGTCTTATAAACTAACTTGAGTCTAGAACAGACACAACATCCAACCCCAGGCCGCTAATTCATCACTGTGAAAGGGGAGACCATCATTTAACCAATGATACATTTTTCAGCCATGTCAGAAATCGAACCAGGGACCCTTAGCTCACTAGACAGACACTGACTGAGTTAAGGTACCGGATCAAACACTAAGAGATGTGTTCTGAAATCTGTCACTCCTTGACATATAATGTCAGTTTCGACAGTTGAGATAGTGAATGTTGTGACTTATGATTAATCTTGGATATCGCACATCTATATTTCTTGCCTTCTAAAACAAACCGCAGGACTATCCAAGCTCTCTAAGACTTTGTTTGGGATTCGAATATCATCTCGGGATGGTTTTATAAAATGTGAATTTTGTTTTGTTTTAGATCGTGGTAATATTTCGTCTTTCTAAAGCTATAATGGCAAACTTAGAGAGGTGGAAGAGCCTATTTTAGGATATAGAAACCTCAAGTTTCGGTCATAGCGGGAATAGAGGACTGGAGTGTGGAGGTGGAGTAAGGGTTACGTACGTCTCCTAGTGCCGTGTGACCTGCCACTCACTACCCGATTGGCTGGGAGAATATCCCAAGTGTAGATAGAACATTACACAAGGGGAGATGGTTCTCCCAAATACTCAAAAGTCTTGTGATTCTCGAGTCAAGTTACAGTCGGTATGATAAGAGTCTCACGAGGGTTATGTTGCACCCTCTCTGAGTCCTAATTTCCCCCGGCCATAAAAAGGAATAAAAGGGAGAGGATGAACTTATCATACAAAAAATGGAAATCGTAAAAAATATATATATATATTCAACAATATGAGCAGTTTATTCAATTAAATGACAATAGCGCAGGTAACAAAAAATGGTCTCATTATATCATTATGAGTACAGATGGAAATTATGCTCGAAGCAAACAACTTTATATCATTAAAGTTGCGCAAGTGTTTAAACAAAAGGAAACATGAAATCCATCATAATATTGATAGTCCAGTCTATAAGAGACAATATAAAGCGAATATATTTAAATGCGATACAAAATTATAAGGGCCTAATGGGCACCTTGATATGAGTCCAAAGGTTTCATAATTCACAGAAAACGATATCATAAATATAAAGATTTAAATTTGACGACTACACAACAGAGTTTACACAACGTGAGGGTTTGACTACCAGACATAAGCCAAACTCCCATGGGACTATCAGATCTGACCGAGAATATTGAACAAACAGTTCCATCAATTAACAAAACTTTAGTTGTTCAAACAGAACTTACGTTACAAAAGATTAAAGTCATCCTAATTCAAATTCCAATAAAAAGTTACATCACCTTACGTTAATTCAAACCATAATTTTAAATATGAAAAGTTACTTCGATAAAAAAAAAAAGAAATACTCTACAATTCCAAACAATATAATATTAACAAGTCAAACTTCTAATCAGCACATAACTGAGGATATTTACGAGAATAAATATTAGCAAAAGTCCAGCGCCCGAGCGGCGACATATCTAAGATAGAATATTTAAACATTGTTTGATGATCAAAATATTAATACGTTAGATTTTGAAACTGAATATTATATGCAAAAAGTTTAAAGTTGATAAAGAAGTTAGAGTTCATAACTCCACCCGTCTAAACGACGATTTTGATACATTTTACAAGTTTTCTCCAGCCATTGTCCAGGTCCATGACAATGGTCTGTCGTCGATCGTTGATCGTAGGATAGTCGATTATGGCAAGCTTGCACGGCCATTATATAGGGATTTCGTTGTTATGGAAGGGGGGTGGGAGTACACCAAACACACGCATGATGACGTCAACGATGCCATGAAACAGTCACGTAGACCATTGTTGATTCCGTTTGCTCCATCGGAATATCCGTGAATATCTCCAATCACCCGATATTTTGAAGGAGGTTCCTCTAGTCTCCGTCAGAGGTCGGATACATAATTGTCCTCTAGTTGATGATGATAATTCTTGGTTCATTTCTCGCTAGAACAGTCGGAGTGCCGGGTCACTTTGTTGACCCGCTGGATCTCCCTTGACCCACTCGCCAATCTAGGATTCCAGGTGCCGGCCAGCCTTGCAGGATTCTATTGTGAGCAGATTAGTATTGTAAGTACATGAACAAATTAATACTTAGAATTGGATCGAGTAATGAAATATATTGTGCAGCATTGTTTTTATTATGTCTTCTTAGCTTACAAGAACTACAACAGAGAAACATACTATTGTAGGGATCCTAATTGAGTTGAATTTATTGGAGCGGGTAGTACGCTCTGTTTCGATACATTTATTTACGTCAGTATGGGGCGGGGTCCAGTTGTAACATTATACCACGTAATGTTACAGTTAGAGACGTAACCTCTAAGTTAGGTGAACGAGCGGGACTGTTGAGACTGTTAGGATACCGACAAAAGCTGGTTACCTTCCTTAAAATATCCCTAAAATTAACTTATAAAACCAACATCACATTTTGTACATTCTAGATCCATATAATCTCTAAGTAAATTACTATTAGTGAACTAAACAATAATTTTATCGCTACTCAACCCAACCCCCAAAGCCATCCTGACTAAAGGAAATATCAAACATCACATGATATTATTTTAATCAACGCTTGAGATTCAACCAAGGTATTCTGGATCATATACACGAGGTTTAGGGGCGGAAGGGGGTTGATGAGCGGGATATGTTCTCACCCCTTTCCTACAAATCTAAAATAATTCAAAGCATTATCAACCAACAAAAGAAGAAACAAAAACACACACAGGTTTCACACAATGTTTATGTACGTGTACACTATTATAATGTCGTAATATCGACATTGAAAAATGGTTATAGATAATGGCAGATTATTTTGTATTGGTGAATGCTCTTTGGTCGATAGATAAATCGATTGATTGAAGCAGTTCCATGTGTGTGTGTGCGTGCGTGTGTGAGTATAGCGTTTCCTGATTGATATTTTAATATTTGTTGGATTTCTTGGTTTTAACCCCTGAAATGAAATCCTACGTGCACCCCTGGCAAAGTTGAAAGAGCCACTTGCAGCACGAAATCCTAAAGCTATTTAATTTTTTAGTGATTAATTTGTAGCAAGATAGTTTTCTTGATAACTTTCTGAAAAAGTTAAGTGTTTCTGGCAACATGATATACAGACGGATAGACAGACAGACAGACAAACAGGCAGAAAGAGATAATGACCAGTTCCATGAGCTTTTTTCCCATGAACCAGAAAACCGAGTAAAATAACATGTTCACAAAAAGTAGTGTTGACGTAGTCCCTCAGAGTAAATAATCGTAAATCAATTGAAAGTAGAATGCACACAAAGAAAAACAAGGTTTTCTCTTGTTTGTTATGTACAAATATAGAAAAGCTTGGATAACTTCTCTATTTTCTCTGATAGCTGTAATTTACTCTGACCAAACCATGGGAGAGGGATTTCACGGGAAAATACCTGCCCTTAGCGGCGGCTTACTGTACTGCACTCATTGTTCTTTGACTGGGGAGGTCAAGGCTAGAATCTAGTCTGGCTTGACTAGACTTAGGGCCAGTTTTATAGTAATAATTAACATGTCTCGAGTGCGGTGCTATACTAAACACAAGACAAAACTTACCTAGACCAGAAAGGAATGGTCCACTTTCGCACATGAAACTCAAGTGCGCCGTTACACTAAACATAAGACGACACCTACCTAGACCAGAATGTAATGGGTCAGTTCCAAATGCGAATCTGGCTCATTCCATTCGAGTTAAGGTAAGTGTCGTCTTGTGTTTAATATAGCTCTGCACTTGAGGCGTACTAAGTTTAACAATGAAAATGGCCTGTTGTCTTTAACATGGGACTTAGGCAGCCTCTTCGGTCAGCAAGAAGGTTGTCAGGCCACATGGCTTAAACACAAAGGTCTGTTTCATTTTCTGGAACTACCTCTATATTCTGTCCAAGCAAATACTCCCGTTCACCCTTCACCCACAACCACCCTTTGTAATGTCCTAAGAAAGAGGGGAAAGAAAAATACAAAACTTCCTATCTCAAGGTAAAGAGGAATACTTGCTGCTAGTTAGCAATTGAATATGTAACAGTTGAGCGCAAGCTAAAAGTAGTATTATTTGAGCACAAGGACTGGTTTACGAGGAGAGAAATTTTGTTTTCCACGGCTTGGATTGTAGTCATTGAACCCTCCAAGTAGGCCTAAATCCTAAAGTTAATATGGGTTTCCTGACTGCAAATTATACCCATAATCTAAAAATGTCAATATGTTTCTTATTGTATATACACTATATTTAGGGTTATTTTTAAAGTTAGAAAATTATGGAAAGAAACAGGAGATTTTTTTTTGCACTTTACTAACTTAGCCTAACTTAAACTAATACTACCTAAACACACCTGACATAACCTCACCTAATCTTACCTAATCCAACCTGAATTTACTTGACCTAACCTAACCTAGCCTTACTTAACCTAACAAAAAGTCCGAATGAAACAAAAATACTAAAAAGAAAAAACTGATTATTATTACACCAACCCAAGGGCTCCTTCGTAAAGCGCAAAAAGCTTCCATTGTTCTTCCGATAATTTCATAATTTTAAAAATAGCTCTCAATACAGTGCATATATTTTACTGTCCAAACTCAATTTCAGAACTATCTAGTTCGGACTAGGCCGAATTGATACATCCTGCCGCTTGTAGGAGAAACCAATATAGCCTGAGGTTTTAGGCAGTAGGCCTACTATTTTCCATTCTTATTAACCCATACGATGAATCAACCTTTGACAGGTTTTAGCATTCACAGTTGGCACGCAAATGCTGTTACCTAACCTAACCTAAGCCTGATTTGGCCTAATAATATTGTAAGATATACTAATTTATCTTATAAGCTAGTCCAAAATTTTGGGATTTACTAATTTAAACTAGGTTAAACTAGTACATCCTGAGTCTCTTAGGATGAATCATTTCGGCCTAGTCCGATCTAGTTTGTCCTGGAATCGGGTTTGGACGGTAACATATATACAATAAGAACTATAATGTAATTTATGGAGCGTGTATATAATTTGCAGTCAGGAAAACCTAATAAACTTTTGATGAACTTGATTGGTTCAGTGACTACACGTCAAGCATTGGAGGACATTTCTATATTACAATGGTTCCCAAACTGTCTAGACTCGTGAACCCCTTTCACAAAAAAAAAAACTGAGTTGCATGAACTCCCTGATAACTTTTCAGAGCTAAGCATTTATTTTTGGACCTAATTTTAAACAAATGTATTTATTAATTTCAATCAAAAAGTTTAATACCTATAAATTTAACTACTATAGCTCCAGTTAGAGCTTTGGGATTTCCCACCAAAAATAATGCAAGAATATTGAAACTACGCAAGTACAAGTTCAAATAATTATACATTTATTTTAAAAATGAAAGCTGAAATTAAATAAGCAAAGTAGTAACATTTTCTTATCTTTATTGTCACAATATTATAAAATTTCACGTGTTTATTAAAGTTGTACTGGAAGTAGCTGCTTTGACACAACTTAAATCCCTTCCTGTAGTCAAAAAATTCCATGCTGGCTTAATTTCAAAATTGTTTTCAAGTTTTAACACCTCTTCACGGGACTTGGATGCGCTTGCTTTGGATGGCACAAAGTTTTAAAGTCAGGAACCACAGACGATAGATAAAGCATAGGCGTATAGCCTGAACAGGTAGTAAGACGTGATGGTGCTTAAAAAACGGTTTCAGTAAGCGTAGATTTCTGAAGTGATTATAGACAGAAACCTCATCAAGTTTAGATATTATTATTATTATTATTATTATTATGATTATTATCACCATGTCTTACCACCCGTTTGGGCGATACGCACTTACGCTAATGTGTAGGGTGATGGTGAGATGAATTGGAGGACCTACAGTTTAACGTGGGATCCGAACCACGGTGGAGGCCTTGCATTCCACACATTCACAAGTTTTGATAAATACACATATTGTCAGAGGTGAAGAAAGGGTTTGGCAATCAGATATATCTGTGCCGTGACTGAGGATAGAACCCCGGACCCCAAGCACAGAAGTCTGACACCTTACCCTAGACCGCGAGGTCACCTATTTTAGATAATATAATTTTATAAATGTGCCTCTCAAATTTTCCCAAACTGTTGGCCATTATGGAAATATTTTGGGGGGGCTCTTGAAAGATTTCGTGAACCTCCAGGAGGTTCGCGAACCACATTTTGGGAACCAGTGCTTTATTATATTCCTTGTAACCCAGTCCATGAGCTCAAATGTTACTACTTTTGGCTTGCCCTTAAATGCTACTGTGCTCAACACAACCATAACCTACCAAATACCTTAAAACTTTCTGTGAGCCTACCAAAAAATTACTGTACTGTACTTGTTAGAGTATTATTATTATTAGCACCGCGTCTTACTACCCGTTCGGGTTATACGCACTTACGCTAATGTGTAATGGTAGGGTGATTGTGAGATTAATGAAGGACCTACAGTTTAACGAGGAATTCGAACCACGGTGGCGACCTGGCATTCCACACATTTGTTAGAGTAAAGCTAAATCTAGAGCTCGCAGTAAGCTAGACTGCCGATGGTAGGGAGATCGATGTTCACATCTCGGTCAGATGTACTGAAGGTGGTTTTCCCAACATTATTTTACACTCTCCCTCCATGCAAAACTGGGTAAACTTTCTTTAAATTTACCCTTCCTAATCGCTTAAACCATTAGCGTAATTAGCACATAAGCATACAGCCCGAACGGCCATTAAGACGCAATGCTAAAAATATAAGGGTTTACTGTCATTATTGTACTCTTCTGCTCTTTCCCTTATACTTAATTTTTTCTTATGGTCCCATCTTCGGATTGCGGACCACAGTTTGAACACCACTGGCCTAAAGCATCAAGCTCTTAATAGACTTGATTAACGGACACGGGGAGGTCAAGTTTTAAATTTCTAGAGGCTGCATTGGGGGTAGTTTTACAGATTTATTTAACACTGTCGATTCATGATACTTTCTCCACGTGAATTCAGGTGCATTTACTCTAAATTACTCTCCTCAAGTCTGAATTCAAGCCATCACAATAATGTTTTTGATAACACTTCAAATTAACTAGAGAAATATATATATATATATATATATATATATATATATAAATATATATATATATATATATATATATATATATATATATATATATATATATTGCCATCTCCTTTTGGGGAGCTTGACCACAAACCAGTGAAGGTAGAACCCTAAAATAAGCGTTGGCGGATATATCGGGGTGCGAATCCCAGTTAGGTATACTGAGGGTGGTTTTTACTTAGTGGTCTCCCACTCTCCCTCCACAAAAATATTGTTACATTTAATCTAAACTATACCTTTCCCATCCTTAGCCACATAGTTTAAGTATGTGAGTAGCCAAAACGAATATTGAGACGTGGTACACAAATAATAATAATAATACTAATATTATTATAACTTTATTTGTCACTACATCTTAATACCCATTCGGGTAATACGCCGATATACTAATTACGCTAATGTATTAAGGATGAGTAAAGTTCAATAAGAGGAAGTGTACCTACACTTGTAAGAAGGAAGAGTGAGAAAATATTAAGGTAAAACCATTATCAGTGGGCCCAACCGGGACTCAAACCCGATCTCTGCATCCTCAGTAATTCAGTATTTTGTGATTGTGTTATCTTACGGCTTAAGTCCATTCCATCACCGATAAGGGTAATATATTAATTAATTAAGCTTAGAGGTAGATGAGAGGAGGAGGTCAGTATAAATAAAATGCTCCCACACTAGTATAGATATGGAATGGGAAAACCACAATCAATGGACTTCACCCTCCCCACGTCCCCAAAGAATTTATTTTATCTGCTTATAGAAAATTAAAAATAATATTTAATTGAAAACTTCAACATATAAATATTATATTAGAGAAAAAAAATTATCTAACAATTTTAAACTATAAATACATTATTTTCTTACCTCACAAATCCTGGAATAAATTCCAGATCCACCCAACTCTACTGTGGGAGGAAGGGGGAGGGAATTGGTATTGGTTGAAATGCGAATTAATATCAACAATGAATAAAGTACAGCTACATAATGTTGCCATCAATTTATTGTTATAATTTTCTTATAAATATTGCAAACTATTTAATAACGGCGTGAAGTGAAAAAAAAGGAAGCAGAACTATACTTTTCTTCAGGGCCACTGTACAGGTCGTTCTATTTCTTCCAAGAATTGGGCTAGCAGGGAGAGGGTTATTCCCCTGTGGTCTAGTGAAATGCTTTGTACAAACACAGACATAACTATAGTGGAATCACTGTGGAAATATGTATTTGAAACAACCAAAGTTATGTTTTAAACTCAATATTGAACAAATGTAGGTTAATTATTATTATATACTGATTGGTAGACATTGATACTACTCAAGACCGACAGTTGTCGATCATAGTATATAATATGACGTATGCACATGTGAAAGTAGATTTAGTAAACGTTGTAACTTTCTTACTTCTCTAGTGCGATTCTACTATAAACTTTGTTATACATTTGTATATGATTATTTGGCTTAAAAAATATTTAAAAGGATAAAAAATTTAATATAATACAGTCACATTTTCGTAGAAAGAGCCTTATCTGACAAATACGATTTTTTCTATAAATACTTTCACTTATTCATACGTCAAATCATGTGATCTGTAGTTGTCACTTTTGGTAGATGTTATTAATACGCTGCCTTTTAAATAACACTAATAATAAAGTAATATGTTATCAATTAATTACTAAAAAGGTATTTTTTTAAGTGTATTCACACCAAATTCTTAATCAAGCTAGCGGTGCTTGGTCTATATATATATATATATTATATATAATATATATATATATATATATATATATGTCTACATATTTCGTAAACAAAAAAGAAGAAACAGTCCAGCCCCACTGATCAAACTCAAAATATATTTTTTTTTTTTTTTTTCAAACCTGCGTCACTAGTCGAATGACCTAAGCCAAGTCGTCACTCTTCAAATAGGCTGGATTGACGGTGATGTGGGGTTCGGCGCGGCGTTGGAAATATAATTCAATTTCTAGCAGGAATACCTAATATTCTTTATTATATTTTGACTTCATAACGGCTTAGATTTGGTATCTTTGAAAGAATTGGTTTAGATATGTTTTAAATCGCACCCTCGATACTACATTGTGATATTCCATAGGTTTCTTTTTACTAAACCAAGGATCCAGGGCTCTAGTCCGGCATGTCCGAAAAAAATATCTGTTGTGAAATGTGGGCTCCCACTTTGATGGATTGATATCCGGGGGGGGGGGGGGGGGGGGGGTAGGAAAGGGCTGAAGGTTGTGTTTGTTCTCAATTTAAGTTAGTTAATAAGTCATGTGCTTGTATAATCAGTCGGTTTATAGCGTGCACATACAATACCTTAACTAAAATAGTAAAGATTGGCATTTTTAGCTAGATATTATTTATCAATAAATTAACCATTCTTTTGGTATGTTCGCAAGTGGATAAATATTGTTGATACTCTACATATCTATGGTGAAATACACTAGTTGCTAAATTAATAATAAAAATCCGTGCTCGGTTACTAAACTAATTTGGACAAACATTTTAATTTTTGAGCCTCACTCCATTGAGGTAGACAGTCGCTTGTCTTGTGAACTTGGCCGCCTAAATAATTTTTTAAGGGTACCACTTTTTGACGACAAATATCCTCATACTGCAATGCTTAAAATGAGAATGTAGCTCTGATGCTTGAAAACAACACCAAGAATCATCAAATAATTTTAATGCTATATTTGACCAATAAAACAAATGGCTGCACTTGTTTAATGGTTGAATCTAGTTTCCTCTATAAAATAACAGGAACGAAGAAATAAAATGCAATATGATATAAGAAACCTATTGGTATTTTTATCTTCACTTTGAAGTAATCCATATTTTTAATAACAAACCATATCTTGATAAACATCTGAATGTCTGTAATGCGTTTCAAATCTCCAGAAAGCGGCCACCCCTTAGGATTGTTGACTTTGAGATACAACCCATAAACCAGTTGTTTACAGGTCTTAAAAGTCATTAGAATGGAATTTTGGTCATTAAAGTGTGATTGATTAACTATTTGATGGTCATAAATATTTTGAGGCAAGTCTCAACATTCACGCAAGAATAATATTTTATTATTATTATTATTATTATTATTATTATTATTATTATTATTATTATTATTATTATTATTATTATTAGAACCGCGTCTTACTACCCATTCGGGTTATACGCACTTATGCTAATGTGTAATGGTAGGGTGATTGTGAGATGAAATGAAGGACCTACAGTTTAATGTGAGATCCAAACCCACGGAGGAGACCTGGCATTCCCCACATTCACAAGTTGTCTTGTCAGAGCTGAAGGAAGGGTTTGGCAATTAGATAAATCCATGTCGGACCGAGGATTATACCCCGAACCCCCACCACAGAGGTCTGACGCCTTACGCCTAGACACCAGGTCACCAATATTTTTAATACTTTTCTCTACATAGCTACCCCAAAATAATATGTTAATAATAGAGAAATAAGAGAAACGAGAAATTAGATTTGTTGACGTTCTTGATGATAATCTCACTTAGAGAAGATATCTAATCTAGCTTTTCATTCCTATTTGAAGTTATGAACAGATATGTTAAGCTAATGAAAGATTCATTTAAAAATTATGGAAACTGTTTCGTTTGAATCTGTAGGTATGCTACGGGTTCAGTCTGAACCGGGATAAAGTCAATATTATCTAGATGATGTTTATATTATCCAAAATACGTGGATAATGTTGAGTAAGAGGTGAGTGAATAATATATTTTGAGCTTTACCCGGATAGTAATGACATTATCCACCCGCACTTGGATAATGTTAAATTCCACGTTTGAAGTTAGGTTTGTTTTGTTGTGAAAAAGAAAGCATCGAAATGAGCTATTTTTAATGTCAATGCATTGCCACGATCCAATTCCAGGTCCCAGATTGAGATAACGTTCCAAAATATAATTCGTAATGAAACGTGCCTAGTTTTACCAATAGTATTTAACGTTATCCAAGTTTTGCTTGCTAATGTCGAGATTATCCGAATAAAGTCGAAAATGAGATAAACTACTTTTTATTTCTGATTTTATCCATGGCCCTTGGATAAGGTTAATATCTCCCGGCTAATCTCACACCATTCAGATTACGTACACTACTCGTAACAAATACACCGATAAAGTATGTAGGATTAGTAGCATAGCCTTTATCATCAGTAAGACCAACATTATAATTCACATTTAAACTTGATCACCATCAGATATTAATGATTGCTTTAATTCCCTTGTAAATTTGATACTTTGCAGTCAAACTTTGATTATCAGAGCTGTGCTTGTCCATTTTGAAATAATTAAATGGAAATTCGCCGTATCTCTATTATTCGATACGATAAACGAGATGTGCTTTCGCTTGTGTTGAGAATAAAGATTTGGGACTATCTTTGTTGGCGTGTGTTTATTTATTACGTCGTTCTTTCCAAACAATTTACATCATTTTAACTGTCTGCATATAAAAGGTCCAATCGTAACGTCTAAGAAAATCAACTTTGTGTCATCAACAACTACTTTTTTTTACAACATTAGTAAAAGCTACACCGTCTTACTATCGAAGGTTGTCGAAGCTCTACTAGAAAGAGTCAGTAAAGTGGGCCACCCTGAAATTCAAGCCCCCCAAGGTTGGTGTGTAATGACCTCATTCGGAAAGTAGGTTGTTCCTTCGTCGACTTTGCCCCAGTGTTTTTCTTCTTGGCATTGGCTGGAGGAGGATAGTTAATGCGTTTTCACTAAGTGCAATCAGGATCGATGAATCGCTGCTACTTGGATGGCTTCATCTTTTTTTTTTTTGCTCGGTGTTCTTTGAGTGCGGCCTTGCATCAAAGTGCGTGAATAATTGAACTAATAGGGGGCGGGGGGAAGTGCTTTGATACATGAAACAGTCGTGAGAACATGAGAAGATAGAGCATGTTCCAATATTAACAAAGAAACAGGGCATGGGAACATGAGAAGATCTTTATCTCCAATATTAACTAAGAGACAGGGCATGTGAATTTGAGAGGATAGAGCATATTCTGATATTAACTAAGAGACAGGGCGTGGGAACATGAGAAGATCTTTACTCCCAATATTAACTAAGAGACAGGGCGTGAGAATTTGAGAGGATAGAGCATATTCTGATATTAACTAAGAAACAGGGCGTGGGAACATGAGAAGATAGAGCATGTTCCAATTTTAACTAGAAGACAGGGCGTGGGAACATGAGAAGATAGAGCATGTTCCAATATTAACAAAGAAACAGGGCGTGGGAACATGAGAAGATCTTTATCTCCAATATTAACTAAGAGACAGGGTGTGATAATTTGAGAGGATAGAGCATATTCTGATATTAACTAAGAGACAGGGCGTGGGAACATGAGAAGATAGAGCATGTTCCAATATTAACAAAGAAACAGGCTGTGGGAACATGAGATCTTTATCTCCAATATTAACTAAGAGACAGAGGGCGTGAGAGCATGAGAGAATATAGTGTATTCTGATATTAACTAATAGATAGGTGTGGAACACTATAAGATAGAGCATGCGCCAATATTAACCAAGGGACAGGCGGATGAAGGAGTCTGTTTGATATAATCTGGTTTGCCACTAGTGGAAAGGTTGTTGGATGTATTGAGGTGTTTAGGTAAAAATTGCTTCCCACTTTTCCTTCGCGCAAAATACGAATACACCTCCTCTAAATTTTACCATCCTTGCCCCGATCCCTCTAGCCTAAATATGCTGATAAGTATGAACCGATTGTAATACGTGATTCACTAAAATACAAATAGAAAAAACCACAAGCTAACATAATTTTAAACTTTACATTTAAGATAGACTTTTCCATTAATGTATTTATGTTAATGCTTTTAGTAGGCCTACAGTAACATTACAACATAAATGTGTATTTGCCATTTTAAAACAACGTAGCTACAACAACTCTAAATGAATCCGATATTTTACTACGGATCTCATCTAGATCTGAAAGATCTCATAAAATTACTTTTAAAACGAGACTTATACTAAATTCACGTTGCCACCCGCACCGGTGGGCACGCGACAAAGGCGTTAGTCTCGTCTTGTTTGGCTTGGAGGTTTAAATCCCTGTATATTTTTTTCTATAAATGTATTTTCACTTTCCCTCCACACATATGCGGTTAAATTTCCTCAAAATGCCTCACTTAAGCTCTTTTATCTTATCTAAGACCTTTTGCTTCACATAAGTAAGACATTTTGCCTCGCCTTAGGTCTTTTGTCTGGCCTAAGACCTCATTTTGAAACGCTTCAGGAGGAATAAATTTTATCTACCATCTGACTGCACACATATTCCACCAAAAATGCTTAAAATATTCAAACGTCCAATTTTTTTCAATCGAGACTTAAAAGTGACTTGGATTTGTTAACTTTTCTGTTTGTAGTTCATCTTTCGTTGCATCCTATTTGTTTTTACTGTGTTTGCGGTGTGCTTACTTCTAGAAACTTTCACAAAACTTAAACATTGATAGTTCTAACATTAATGAAAGATGAAAGCTTCCGGGCGTTCATGGCTCTAGAACTTTATGTAGAACTTGTCAAACTTAGGCTTAAGATAAAGTTAAATGAAACTTTTATCCTGAGAAATTTTCAATTTCTCTTTTAAAGTCAACTAAAGTCAACATAAAAATACGTTTTTTGGGTCTCTTTTACTTTCTCTCGACCCCTCAGAAATATAAGTATTGTGATCGTAAAAAAATAAAAAAATCAAACTTGAACTTTTGACAAAGGCCGACGTTTTATGACCCTCTGAAACTGAAAAGTCGATCCATCTGGTCAGCTGTCAGTGTGTTTGTATCTTGGCTTAGAGTAAGAACTATTTTACTGATCGGGCTAGGACTTGGTATCAATGGTTTGAATAAGACTCTCGTCAGGGGTTTTTGGAATTAGATATATAACCCTAAAATTAAGGGTAGTTCACAGAAGCGTTAAAAGACAAAGAATCGATTTTCTCAAGATTTTCTTAAACAATTTTTACTAAACTTTTTATCTAGGTATTTTATAACATTACTAACGAAATAGAAACTCTCATTTTACCATGAAAATGACTTTGAGGGCACCTTAAAAATTTAAAAATTTCCAATTTGATACTTATATCCTCAACTCTTTGAGATACGAAATAACTTTTCATTGTCAAGTTTACTATTCAAAATAAAAATCTTTTATTCAAATATATTTTTATAAAACCAAGAGTTTCTTAGGTACAAGCTTTTTTAAGGTATATGAAAATGTGAAATTGGTGGACCAATATATTCCTCTTTTCTCTATGTTTATATAACAGTGTATATTATTTCAGTTGAGTTCCTTGGTGGAGTGTTTCTTCAACATTGTTTAAAATGATTTTATTCACAAATCTGACGAGTTTTTAGTAAATGTTTATTTTAAAATAAAACCGAGAGAAAGTCATTGCGGTGCGCCGTGCCATTACTTTAGTAGTAACTAGATAATACTTAAACTCGTTAGGATTTATAGTTCATAGCATTTGTTTGTGCAGTGTAAAATATTCGAAAAATATACAAAACTTGAATAATAACAAACTTTTATATGTATCATTTGATTATTTTATAAACTATGTTCTTGTATTTATACTGTATCTATCAACTTTATTATTTGTATTAAAAACTATATCTTTGTGAGTTATAGGTTAGTTTTACTTTAATCATCAATTTAATTATGACAACATAATTTTTAATTATGTACCCTATACTTATCATTTTTTTTACTTTATTACATCAATAAAATTCACACTTCACACTAATATTATATGTATTGTCACTGCCTGAATAATGTTGAACATACTTGCAAAATTTTAAATTATTGCATATAAATTCAAGGTATTCTTTCCTTACTAACAATCATATAATTCTCCCTTCCAATTAATTATTATGAATAATATATATCAAGTGTTTTTTTAGTTAAGAAATTACGAAAATAAATTTTGTGCTAAAGTTGTGTGGTTTTCGAAGGGGTAAGAGGACATTTTTTGTTGTTGTTGACGTTCTCATGTTTTTTTTTAAGGTAAACTTTGATTTTTTTTAATGGAAACCTGTATCATTTTTAGTGAAATCTTATTTTAAACAAAACAAACAATTCTTGTGTCAAATACTTTTCTATTTGATCTCTATTTTCAAAGATGTGCAGGTGTTTTGGGAGATACAATCATAGGAGCATTATTTTTAGTGAAATATCGATAGTGAATTTTATCTATAAATTTCGGAAGATGTTATTAGTCCTCTTATGACACACATAATAGAAAACCACATAGATGCGAGTGGTTTAATTGCTTTAGATGAAGACCGCGTCTTACTAACCGTTCGGTTTGTACGCTTATGTACTCATTACACAAATGGTTTTAAGGATTAGGAAGGTTTTATTTATGGAAGTGTACTCCATTTGTGTAGAGTAAGAGTGTAAAACCATTTGAGGAAAAAAATACCCTCAGTACACCCGAACTAGATTTGAACCTCTATCTTCCCGTCATTGGTAGTCTAGTGTGACACAAGAGTTGCGCGTAAGACCCTGCAGCCACTGAAGTGGGTCTGACCACTAGATCAATTACTCTGTGTATATCACATCTCACTCGGATGGATGGATGCATCAAGGTCTGGAAGGAAATGAATTCCTCGGTAGATTCAAAACTTCAACGAGAGTGGTCAAGCGGCGCATTGCACCATGACAAAAACCGATCGTTTTCTCTTTGTGTTATAGTATTGGTTGATTCCTCAACTCAGTCGATAGTGCAAGTACCTATTGAAATAAATGTCCCTGGAATGTTCCTGGAATGTCCATTGTTTAAATTGAGGTTGCCTCTTTAGTAGTGATAAAATTATGGGTGTCGGGTTGAGTGTTGTTCTTACCGCACCGCGGTTAGCTTCCCAGCCGGCTATTCACGGCTATTTATACTAATAGAGTAGTTTTTTTTTATTGTATGACATATTTGACTGTGAGAGACGCAGTATCTAGTTCTGTCGCTGTGCATGTAGACTTTTAGCCACTCGGTGACATGGTGGTCTAGGGGTAAGGTGTCAGACTTCTGTGCTGGCGGCCGGGGTTCAATCCTCGGTCCCGACACAGATTTATCTGATTTCCAAACCCTTCCTTCACCTCTGACAAGACATCTTGTGAATGTGGGGAATGCCAGGCCTCCACCGTGGTTCAGATTCCACGTTAAACTGTAGGTCCTTCATTTCATCTCACAATCACCCTACCATTACACATTAGCGTAAGTGCGTATAACCCGAATGGGTAGTAAGACGCGGTGCTAATAATAATAATAATAATAATAATTTTAGCCACTCTGTGAGAACAGAACGTTGCCCACAGGAGGTTGTATACCCTTCATACCCACAATGAGATGATGATGATGATGATGATGATGATGATAATGATGATAGTGAGTATGAAGGTGTGAAGCCATTTGATATATTAAACCTAGCTTAAGCCTAACTAACTACACTATTGGGAACACAGGAACAGTTATCCTTTCAGGAACAATACCTATGTTACCGTCGGGAATCGAACCAAGAACCTCTAGATCAGTAGTCAGTGACGCTGACCACTAAACTAAGAGGTCAGTCAATGGAGTAGCGATGAAAAATATAAATTTGTAGAAAATGTATTTCCACTTACGTGAAAGGAGAGTGGGACACTATTTAGAAAAAAAAAAATCCCTTTACACTCAGCTGGATTTGAACCCCGATCTACGTGCCACTCTAATAATATACTAGATAGGTTTAACGTTAAGTTTACGAGCCCACTCATGTGGATAATTGGTGGTGTATCTGTTCTATGGCTTGGCTAGTTTGTAGAACGTGTTCTGATAGTTTGTGGGCTTGAAAATTAGTTTTAAATACACTACTAATAAAAACCATACAGACCTGCTTCGGTGACCACATAGTCTAAGTAAGGCGTCACTATCGTGTTAAACTATACGGTTGATGACAGGGAAATTGGAGTTTGAATACCCGTCGGGTGTACTAAGGATGGCTTATACAAAACTAGCTTTACACGCTCCCTCAACGTAAATGTGGATACACTTAATCTAAATTCAACCTTCTTCATCCCTAACTCACTATCATAACTATTACACACGTGAACAACCCAAACAGTTAGTAGGATGGGGTGCTAAAAGAAACACACAGATACTGATTAAAGTCTAAGCATAAAATAATTGTATATAACGCCGAAACTTAGAACACAATTTAGTGGTATTATTATAGTTTTTCAAATGTAAGTATATAGAGATTTTGTATTACTTTTGGATCAAACAAGATATATGTGCAGTTTGGGCTATGAGTTTCCGAACAACCTGTATTGTTTTAACTTATAAAATGATTACATGACTCAGTATTGGAGAACCCACATCGGTGGACGTACGGTCTAAATGTTAACCTAATTTACTCTAGTTTGCTGGTGGAATGGAAACTGAGGTTCAAATCCCCGCCAGGTGTATTGAAGTTGTTTTTTTATAAGTGGTTTCCTTCTTCCTTTACACAAATGCCAATGCATTTCGTCAATACCACAATCAATGACACTATTACACGCATAGTAAACTATAAATCTAATACGCGCGTGGTCAGAACGGGAAATAAAATGCAAAGAGAGCAAATAGAACTACATATATTATATTTATCAGTTTAAGGTGGGCATGTAGGGGACGCGAGAAATATCAATTATTTTTACAGTTTTTATAGCAAAACATTTATTTGGTAAAAAACAATCTACCTTTTTCTTTTAGCATCGGGTCTTACCACCCGTTCGGGTGACACGCTTTTGTACTAATTACTCTAATTATTTAAATTTTTAGGTATTAGGAAGGTTATATCTAGATGAAGTGTATCCAAATTTGCGTGGAGGGAGAGTGGAAAACCATTTTGGAACAACTTAATTACACCTGACTGAAATACGACCCTCGATCTCCCTGTCATCAGCAGTCTAGTCTATTGGGAGAGTAATGCCTTAGATTATGTGGCCACCAAAGTGTGTAGATCAAACCTTGCTTCAATACAAACATAGAGTTTAATTTTCTTTACATCCACTTCAGTGGCCGCATGGTCTAAGGCACTACTCTAACAGTTAAGTAGACTGCCGATGGTGGGTGGATCAAGGTTCTAATCTCGGTTGGGTGTACTTAGGATGGTTTTTCAAAGTGATTTTCCAATATCCCTCCACGCAAATGCGGGTACACTTCCTCTGAATATAACCATCCTAGTCCCTAAAAACAGTGCTAAAAAATCTTCACCATTCTTGAATATTTGTTAAGGGTGTTTTGGAATTTAATGAGAACTTTTTCGTTTCGTTTATAAAGTTTGTCATCCAATGCCGCCATGCTCATGAGAGATATTCAACAACTGTTGATCTCACATGTGAAGAAAATTAGACTCTATGTTTGTAATGAAGCAAAATTTTTATTCGTTTTGGCAAAAAATATATTTAAAAAAAAATACTGCAAACACACTGGCCTTTTATCGCGTTCCCTAGATCCGCACCTAAAGATCGGTGCTTACTAGATCTTCACCAGCTTTGTTCGATATAAGAATTTCGATTTGATGTATTTTCATTTAAAAAAAACTCGCATCTTTCAACTCAGATATTTCTTTGCGAGCAAATTCAGAACAACACATTTCTCTTTACACACAGCTCTTTCCTTTAACGCTCTTTAAATCCTCCAATAAAGGAATACTATAAAAGATTTCCTACTCTTCTTTATTGGATTTTAACTGCTAGCTTATGCGTTTAGCTCAAATGGGTAGTAAGATGCTGTAGTAAGAAAATAATAATGATAGGTTGACATTCACTTGATATGCGAGAACTACATTAATGCCACTACACACTATCTTATACGTACCATGGCCATTAAAATAATAGTTTTATATCAAAACAAAATTAAAATTAATCTAAGGAGTCACTCTTTAAATAGTCTAGACCACCAATAACGGGGATCTAGGGGTCCAAATCCCAGACGGATGTATTCTTGAATGGTTCTCCACTCTTACTCCACGCAAATGCGGGTACACTTCCTCTGAATTCATCCTTACTCATCCCTAGCACATTAACGTAATTAGTAAATATGCGTACAACCTGAACGTGATTCCAAATAAAAATAAACTAAAAAATATTTTACCAACCATACTCACAGCAGCCTACCCGCACCAGTGGTCCCTCAGGTAAAGACACCAGTCTCGTCGGGAAGGTCGATTATTGTATTACGACTGTGTGTATTTAAAGAGATTTTGTCTAAAATATTTTCCCAATCTCCCTCGATACAAATTAGAGTATATTTCCTCTAAATTCTACCTTATTCATCGCTACCGCTTTTAGCGTGAATATTTGAATAACCCGGACGGGTAGTAGGACGTGGAGGACATTAAACACACCCTTGTAGTGATATGACCGCAATGCTACTGTCTACTCCAATACGCTACTCTCGCACTTAACCTACTAAAGTTTAATTTATATTTAATATTATTTTGATTAAGGGAAATGGATCATTGTAAAAAAAAAATAAAGCTCAAATGATTTATATTTTGAGAATATGTTAGATGTAGGCTTATACTCCTCCCCAAAACAGTTTTCCAACCTGATAAAAAGCCCATTCAAGGGAGCAGACCATTCAGTTGAGTAAAGGGAATCGAAGGAAGAGGTTTTGTTGCTTTCTCACGCATATACTTGTTGGTAGACGAAGGGAAAGAAGGGGAAGCGGTTTCTTTTACCTATCTTTCGTCTCCTTTTATAATAATAATAGTAATAATATTTAGCACCACGTATTACTACCGTTTAGGTTATACGCTTTAAGTACTAATTACGCTAATGGATTAGGAATTGGGAAGGTTGAATTAGAGGAAGTGAACTCGCATTTGCATGGAGGAAGAGTGGAAAATCATTTAGGAAAAATCACCCCCAGTTCACCCGACCGAGATTCGAACCTTGATCTCCCCGTCCTCAGCAGTCGAGCTAAACACGACAAGCACCTTAGCCAACTACGCCACCGAGGCGGGTTCTTCCTTTTATGATAGTTTGTGCGAGTGCACTGAGATGAGCATAAGACATCATCATGGATTCCGCGATCAAATATTAGAACACCCCAAAACTTAAGCTGCGTCCAGACTAGAATAGAACAACGAACATTTCCACGAACTTGTTCGATGTTCGATGTTCGGTTCACAGTGGCCGAGTGTCCAGACTTGAACAGAACAACGAACATTTCCACGAACATCTTCGATGTTCGGTTCACAGTGGCCTAGTGTCCAGACTTGAACAGAACAACGAACATTTCCACGAACATGTTCGATGTTCGGTTCACAGTGGCCGAGTGTCCAGACTTGAACAGAACAACGAACATTTCCACGAACATGTTCGATGTTCGGTTCACAGTGGCCGAGTGTCCAGACTAGAACAGAACAACGAACATTTCCACGAACATGTTTGATGTTCGGATCACAGTGGCCGAGTGTCCAGACTTGAACAGAACAACGAACATTTCCACGAACATGTTCGATGTTCGGTTCACAGTGGTCGAGTGTCCAGACTAGAACAGAACAACGAACATTTCCACGAACATGTTCGATGTTCGGTTCACAGTGGCCGAGTGTCCAGACTAGAACAGAACAACGAACATTTCCACGAACATGTTCGATGTTCGGTTCAAAGTGGCCGAGTGTCCAGACTTGAACAGAACAACGAACATTTCCACGAACATATTCGATGTTCGGATCACAGTGGCCGAGTGTCCAGACTATAACAGAACAACGAACATTTCCACGAACATATTCGATGTTCGGATCACAGTGGCCGAGTGTCCAGACTAGAACAGAACAACGAACATTTCCACGAACATGTTCGATGTTCGGATCACAGTGGCCGAGTGTCCAGACTTGAACAGAACAACGAACATTTCCACGAACATGTTCGATGCTCGGTTCAAAGTGGCCGAGTGTCCAGACTTGAACAGAACATGTTCACGAACATGTTCGCAACGTGTTACCATAGATGGTTGGTTTTCAAAATTATTCTTACTAACCAATAAAACATATATTAAATTAAACAACCCGGGAACAAAAACCCTCGTGTGTATGTTGAATTAATATACTTAAGTAAAGATCACTACAAATAAATTTAACAAATTACTTTAGGTATTGAATTTATTAACTTTAATTTCACAAACAACGTTTCTTATTTGGTAAAAAAAAAATCTGGAAATAAAATTTTGGGAACAATCAGTCTATTAAGTCATTTTAGTAAAATGAGGCATGCAGACAAGGAAATTAGCGACAGGTAAAAACGGTGCATCATCAATAACAGAAAATCAGTTAAAAATGATGCCTTTAACCCTCCTTCTACCCACCTTGGTGGTCGCAAGGTAAGGAGTCACTTTACTATTACACTAGACTGCCGAGGACAGGGAGATCAGAGTTCGATCCCAGTCGGGTGCAGTGAAGGTTTTTTTTCCTAAATGGTTTCCCTTCGCTTTCCACGCAAATTAAACTGATTTCATCCGTAGCCCATTAAGATAATTAGTACATAGGCATATAACCTGAATGGGTAGTGAGGCACTGCCAAAAAATCCTCACCTAGTTGTTCCTAAGTACCCTACTTAAGGCGTATTTTTCTCACTGAGGTCAAGCAAATATTTAACCTAAAAAAAAAATAATATATATATATATATATATGTTCGCGACAAGTGTGGACGGTTTTCCGAACAGAACATTGTAATAAAATGTGTTCGATGTTCTGTTCAGCACCGATCCACCGGCTGTCGGTTTTTGCCCGTCGCATCAAAGGATGTTCGTGTTCGGTCTTGTTCTAGTCTGGAAGCCTCAGCGAACATTTCCCCGAACATACAATCACTGGCAGGACAACAGCGGAGTCACACGTGTGTTTTGATTTTGTAAGCTTGCATATATCTTTTGGCGAGTGTATTTCTTAGTGTGGGTGTTGAATTAATAAAAATGAATAATAATATACTATCGGTACAGAAAAATTTATAAAAATAGAAACTATTATATATATATATATATATAAAATAGTTTCTATTTTTATAAATTTTTCTGTACCGATGGTATATTATTATATATATATATAATATTATATGTATAATATTATATATATATAATAGTTTCTATTTTTATTAATTTTTCTGTACCGATGGTATATTATTATTCAATTTTTTTCTTTCTAAGGGCGTCCAACAAACTTTTCATTTTTTTACTGCACCAGTTCCCATCCATGTCCGTCACGGCCCCAATCTACTCCACGCATTCTGTTTTTTATTTTATCATAATGATCTGAACCTGGTGCGGCTTAAAGAGCTCTATGAGCTTCATTTGCTCTTCTTTTGAGCACTACATTTTTCTACAATATGCTAAAATAATGGTATGATGATGATGATAATAATAATAATCACTATTATTATTATTATTATTATCATCATTATTATTAATTCAACACCCACACTAAGAAATACACTCGCCAAAAGATATATGCAAGCTTACAAAATCAAAACACACGTGTGACTCCGCTGTTGTCCTGCCAGTGATTGTATGTTCGGGGAAATGTTCGCTGAGGCTTCCAGACTAGAACAAGACCGAACACGAACATCCTTTGATGCGACGGGCAAAAACCGACAACCGGTGGATCGGTGCTGAACAGAAAACGAACACATGTTGTTACAATGTTCTGTTCGGAAAACTGTCCACACTTGTCACGAACATGTTCGTGTTCGTTGTTTTGTTCAAGTCTGGACGGACTAACTCACCGTTTCTCCGTAACTATTTTGACGATCACCGGTGAATTTTTCGGAATTATTTACAAAAGTCTTATAAGCCATTATGATTTTATTATTATTATTATTATATTATTATATATTATTATTATTATTATTATTATTATTATTATTATTATTATTTTATATTATTATTAGCACCGCGTCTTACTACCCGTTCGGGTTATACGCACTTACGCTAATGTGTAATGGTAGGGTTATTGTGAGATGAAATGGAGGACCTACAGTTTAACGTGGAATCCGAACCACGGTGGAGGCCTGGCATTCCCCACATTCACAAGATGTCTTGTCAGAGGTGAAGGAAGGGTTTGGTAATCAGATAAATTCTGTGCCGGGACCGAGGATTGAACCCTGGACCTCAGCACAGAAGTCGACACCTTACCCCTAGACCACCAGGTCACCCATGATTTTATTAACATTCCCATATTGTAAAGGGTTCGTTTTGGAAAAAAAGGTTTTCTTTGGAAAAAAAAACTATAGTACAGGTTTGATTGCAGACATATTTTTACTTTGCTAGAAAGTTTTGTTTTTTTTCCTAATTGACATTTGTGGATACTGTAAGTGAACGAAATAATCATAATGAACTTAATTTTACTTTGAAATTAGACTAATTCCTCTAAACCAATAGTTTTCACGTTAGGATATGTTTAGTTACGAGCTAGTTGCGTTGCTAGGTTTTCGATAAACCGATGGTTGTTAGAAAGACGGTCACTAAGCATTATTTCATTTATTTTATATTTATGAATTACTATTACTAGACTTGTAGTTTATTGTCCATGAATATATTTGCTAACACATACGAGTATAATTATCTGTCTGTTATTAAAACATTCTTAAACATCGTCTTCAATGGTGAACAATATGGTTGTGTTTTCTACTTTGTTAATTAAATATTTGAAAAATTTGATTTATTTTTCCAAGGACAACTAGATAAAATTTCTCAAATAAATTTGTTTTAATTAATATTTGAAATACTTTAAATGTAGCGTAAAAGCCTATTATGTCAACGTCAAAGTATTTAAGCAACCTTTAATACCCTCTTATCGGTTTATGTCAAATTCTTTAAATAGCTTTTGATTGCGTGCTCAATTTTTTTTTTATCTTTCTTGTTAAATGGTTACTTGATATACAAAATGTTAAATATTTTATCTTATTCATTTGGGAAGAATATATGAGCAAGAATCTGTCCCTAATAATTTATTGAAATACTAACACATTCTTCTTATGTAGCATACTTGATTAAAAAAGCTAACATTTTTATAATGAATTATAAGTAATTTTCACTTGCCGTATTTCACAACTTTTAATAGCTTAATAATTTTTTGTAAATAGCATTACTGAAATTATTATTACAAGATTATTTTCTAAGCTCAGCATATTCCTAATTATTTTTTAAATTTAGAATACAGGTGCTTTGTATACTCAATCGATACTTCTTAATTTATTATAATTTTTTTAAATAATGCTAACATAAATTGTGTTGCTTCGTATTCTTTCACGTATTCTAATATATTATTATAAGTTAATTTCACTTTTGTCATAATTGTACATTTTGTATATGAACACTTTTCTAGGATCAGCTGGATGTGGTCATTGTCCCCAGCAATTGCACAATTATTGGCCGATGGTACTTTCTCGGTACGAAAGGCCTAAATGGAACCACTTCATGTATATTATAAAGTATTTGGACCCACTGCTGGCTAGAGACCCCAAATTATTTTCCTCTTTTTACCATAGATTAGATATTTTTCCAAAGATAAAATGAACTTAATCTTACTTCTTAAGATTGTGCTCTACATAACATGTAAACTGTAAAGTTATCCTGTGAACATTAATTCTGATGTATCTGAGTCTAGAACTCGTAAGATAGCTGGACAACAACACTTCAGAGGGATTCTCAATGTTTTCACCAACAAGTGACACATTTCAAAAACTTATATTGATTATTTTCTTAGTCGCACAAATTAATATCAGTACAGATTTATATTCTTTACAATCATAAATAAATATATTAACAAGACGCATTAATAAAAATACAAATAAATATGGTCAATAGATTAACAAAAGATTATATTTAGCTCTAGTCTAGCTAAATCACTTTGTATTGTAATGTTAGCTTTTAATTATAATTGCTACTATATGGTGCCAATAGTGTCACGGGGTTCAATCCTCGGTCCCGGCAAAGATTTATCTGATTTCCAAACCCTTCCTACACCTCTGACAAGACATCTTGTGAATGTGTGGAATGCCAGGTCGCCACCGTGGTTCGGATTCCACGTTAAACTGTAGGTCCTTCATTTCATCTCACAATCACCTACCATTACACATTAGCGTAAGTGCGTATAACCCGAACGGGTAGTAAGACGCGGTGCTAATAATAATAATAATAATAATAATAATAATAATAGTGTCACAAATTATTAAAACATTGTTACTTGACTTTTTCACCAGATTAAGTGTCCTTCCGCTAGAAAGATGCAAATAAGAAGCTTCCAAGTGCGTCATTCCTAATTTAATTTATTGTTCATAATTTTTATTCTTTGCCCTATCAAGAATAAACTTGTATTTTCAATTTTGTTTGTTTCGGGAGTCTAGCGCACGTCATTGATCTAGCTGTAAAAGTAGGTTTGTATTCACGACTTTGCAACGTTTCAAAATCATATGTTGCACTACAACAATGGCACCATTGTCACATCTAAAATCGTTTAGCTAAAAGAAAGTAGTGTTTTTAATGGGCTTATCCAAATTGCGCCAATCCACCTAGCTTGGACCCGAATTGCGCCAAGAGCTTAAAAGTGCCCCCCCCCCCCTCCTGACTGGACCCGAATTGCACAATACCCCCCTTCCCAAGACCAAATCTGAATTGCACCAACTGTGAACACAAACAAATATGAATGCTATGGTGGGCGGTAAGGACATAAGTCAAAAAATAGTATTTAATTAACTATATTTAACTATATAAAACAAAAACAAACATTATAACATCGCAATAAAATTTACATTTTAAAAATATAAGATAAAAAAGAAGTCAAACATAAAAAACAGGTCATAAAAAGGATTTCTGGAAGGACACACACCTCACAAAGTTTAATCTATCTATTTCTCCATTCCTTAACTGTTTAAGTTTTCTTTCCATGAATGATTGTTTTAGTTTAGTCTTCTTGTCCGTGTTTTGAATAACACTGTTTTATACGAATGTACGTGTCAGTTTGAACCGATTTTAAATTTTTTACGAAGACAAAAACGTTTGGGTGTGATGAAGCACACGATGAATTAAATCTAGACTGGAAGCTTTCGCGTGCAATTGTTGTCCTCCTTAAGTCAAATGAGTCATCTGCCCAAATGTGCGGCGGGAATGCCGCTTGCTCCATCTCATCTATTTATGTTTCGGTTAGATAATCTGCGAAGCTCATCAGTTTTGTATAGGCTGGTTGAATGCTGTGCAGATCGCAGAAAGCGTCTTCTACTTCTTCGGGCCTCAAGTAATTGAGCCCAAAACAGTAGTGGAGCCATTTCCCTTGCTCCGAGTTTTGGTATTTGTAGGTGGCAACCAAACCGAGCTTTTGAATCCTTCTCCACCTACAAGGAATCATAGTGGATGTTAATGATAAAAATATTAAAAAGAAACTTGGAGGATAATAGTGACGTAGCATGCTTTGACTCATATTCTGTTTAATACAAATCATAACTATATTTTTCAAAACTTAAAATAACTTATTTAACAATACTTTTTTAAACAGCTGCCATTTCGAAACGTGAATTAAGACTTGAGTGTATAACAATAAGGTTTGTGATTATAGTCCAGATAGTATGCATACCATATTTCGTGACCGTAACTAAAAAATGTGGCCGTAATCGTATGTACAAAAATGTGTTGACATCCATCCGCACAGGCAGGAAAACATTCACTTTTTTCTTAGCTGGACTATGTTTAAAATGGTCTAGAATAAAAAATAAATAGTACGACAGAATCGCAGGTATTTACAATAACGTGTATTCACTTATTAATGATTCATCTGAGACGATAACATCATTCAAGTGACGATTTGATAATTACACTACGCTGGACCTCTGTTTCAAACCAAATAATAAATCATTTTAATTGGCTAATATTTTTAATGTTAGTGTTTTAAAATTCTATACCATAGTATGTTTGTTTTATTTTACTAAGTGTGTTACAAATTGTTAGTAATTTTTGAAAATAATTCATCAGAAAACCATCCTTAAAATAGTTGGTTTTACCCAAAACCAAGTAGGCCCCTACACAGTGTTTTTATTCTTGATAAATACACGCCGGATAGACATTTGAACAAAATTGTTAGAAATATTTTCAAAATATTTTCAATGTTTGTACACTAGTCATCCGTAAACTACCCTTAAAAGGACTTTGCCCCAAAAATCAAAAATACAATAATAATTTTCATCTTAAATAGACCCCAGATGTATGTTTTAGTCAAAATAATTGTTAAAGATATTTTTGAGAAATTTCCAGTTCCTTTAAAATTTGTCATTAGTAAATCTCCGATAGTTCAAGTTTTTTCTGGAGATTAACCATACAGTCCAATCCATCATCTAAAAAACTCTCCAGATATACACATTGAACAAAATTGTTTAAACCGATGATTGGGAGGTCGGGGTTAAAATCCTGGTCAAGTGAATTGAAGGTGGTTTTCCCTAGATGGTTTTCCACTTTCCCTCCAGGAAAATTCGGATTATATTTATTTACATTCAACCTATCTCATCCCAAAGCTCTTTGTTATGATTAGCTCATAAAATTATAGCTCGAACAGGTAGTAAAACTCAGTGCTAAACAAATCTTCAACAGTGAAAAGTATAGTAATCAAGTCAAAAGGTATAATATTATTTATATAAAGTTGTAAAATAAAATTGTTTCGCTAACCATGCTTGCGCCAAATGAAGTCGACAGCCTACTTACTATCTTGGTTTGTGGAAATGTTGATACGATGCACTCATGGAGCGCTTGCTCGAAATCAATCACAATTTATAAAGATTGAAGGTGAAGTTGTCTCTTCTCGCACTCGTCCTTAAGGATTCTCATAGTGTCAATGTAGATCTGCCCTTTCTTGTCTTTAAGTAAGCAAAAGACCAGAGGTATGTATTACCCTTTAAAATATCCGTAAAAAGCCGAAGAGAATGTTTCGATGCGTATTCAAAGGTTCCATCCATTAACACAATTTCATTCTGGCACAAACACTCAAGATTTGAGTCACAAGAAAATATCACGACATCCTTCTCTTTTTCGTTTTTCAACAAAAGTTTTCGTCTAGAGTAGTATTTAGTTCAATTGAATTCAAGGCAAAATGAATTTCGTCGGATGATTTAGGCAACTTTGGCAGTGTTTTTAGCTTACTATAGTTAATGATATTCCTGATACATTTCATATCCTTGCGGGTCATTGTTTCGATAGGGTTTTTTTCCCTGTGTTTGTACTTCTTTGTGGATCAACTTTAAAGGCCTTACTTCAATCACCTCAGATTTCCTCTTAACTGCGTTGTCTGATGGATTTTATGTTCAACTCTTGATCTAGTAGTTGTTCGTGGTTGTGTTGGTCTTCATTCTGCGAGAAAATATTTCCGACATCAAGTGAGAATATTTTGACCTTGACAGTCCTTTTTATGCATCTCCACCTCTCTTTCCTCGTCAAATTTAATTGATTCCCCTGTTGATACGTTTAATTATTATGTACAAGAAGAGCTTTCCCTCTTTCACTATACACCCTTTCCATATCAATAATTATCAATAATATCAAAAATTCACACAAAACACGAACAAAAATAAAACAATTACACACTTGGACAGTCACTGTTGACGAGTTATGTGTTAATACTGGACAGATGGATGTCAGAAAAGCTAATAACAAATCTTGGAGGCTCTTAGGGCGTTTTTACATTCCTTTACCAAAGGAAGGGAAGACATGACGTGTGGCGAGAGCGTGTTTGCGTTGGTGTTAGTTTATTTCGTCCCTCCTCTTCTACCTGCACTAGACTTGGCGCAATTCGGGTCCGGGTTAGTGAACATTTTTTAATCCCTTAATGAGTGGCGCAGTTCGGGCTTGCCCCTTTTAATAATTATAGCGAATAAAAGTAGCCTTTTCTTTAATTGTCTGAATTGTGATTATAAAAAAAAAACATCAAAATACATAAAGATAAACGAGCAGCTTAAGTGACTGTTTAAGGATATGAGACTCATTTTCATCCATAATTTTTTAAATATTAATTTAAAAATTATTTCAAAACCCTTACAATGCATACCAGTAAAAAATATAAATGTTTATAAAGGCACGCTTGCATAATTATAGCTTCTAAGTATTTTTAGATTTTTATCGAGATTAATATATATTATAATGAAACTCTTTTCTTAGTATTTGCTTTGAAGTGGAACTGAGATGTTTATTTATATACTATTTTAATATTATAGGTGGCACTATTTCAGACTATACTTGGTCAATTTCCCTTAATTTAGGTACCGCTAATAACAAACCAACTACGTCCAATTAATATTGAAATAGTGCGTCGGCTCTGAAACGCCCCGTTAAACTAATAGAACTGTAACTAATACTAATATATCTACAATTACAAAAATAACCACAATTGGTAGTAATACGCAGTGGTAAAAAAAACTTAAGTGAATGAATTTTAGTTAATGCAAAAACTTTGTAGAACTATTTCAATTTTTTTTTTTTGTCAACCACCTATACCGGTATTTAAAACGTGTGAAATGTCTTCTTTCGACAGAAATTCCTTAAGTTACCCAACGGATTTTCATAAAATTAAATTAAATATTCTACGGTGAGATTGTGTTCAAATATTTCAAATTTCAAGAATATTCAAATGAAAGACTGCATTTCATTAAACGCGGATTTATTTCGACAACAATTTCTTGAGTTCTACTAAAGAAAAGTTATATACTTACTGTAGTTGTATAGAAGAATTTATTAATCTATATATAATTTACGTTAGTGAATGTATAAATGCATACTAAACTGACACAAAAATGTGCTTGAGGTCCCTAAAGAAATAGTATTGAGTTGTAGATATGAACAAAAATCACAAAACATCTTCACCTACTGTACACCGCGCTTTAATACAAACCTTGTGTGATAAAAGGCAGAAAGTTTACTCGGGGAAATATTCTCATGGATACGATTCGTTGACATTTATTATCTGTATTGAATTATATAATTCCGGGGCTGCAGGTGACGCCAAGATGTTGGCTTGGACATGATAAATAAGATGAATAGTAGCTCTGAGAACAGGTGGTGGTGATATAAGTTTGAATGGCCTACCGTATTTTTTTTTATAGTGTCAAGGGTTATATTACAAGTGTACTTGGCAGATGCCCATAACATCCGTTCCGATTTATCTCCTGGGTTCCTCATTTCTTTGTCGTCCCAACGTCAAAAGAAGCTCTGCGGTATTTCGAGAGAGAGAGAAAGAAATATATATCAAGGGAAGAATTCAGTGATCGTAGTTTTTGCGTCGGTGTTCTGAAAGTGCCCACGTCATCCCTACCTATAATAGGTGACATAGAAACAAGATTCAGCTCGAACCACATCGAATATAAGTATCAAATTTCTTCTTCGGTAGACGATAGCAGAGAATTTATTTCACTGAAACTTACAACCCTTTCAGACAGTACACATTTAAATTACGTTTGAGGGGTAGGGATTAGGGAATTTGTAGAGTTTGGAGGAAATGAACTCGCATTTCCGTGGAAGGAGGTTGGGAGGGAAATATTTTAGAAAAAAAACTACCCTCAATAAATCAGACCAAGATTCAAATCCATCAATTCTCATCACCGGCAATCCACTTTTGCAAGAGTGACGCTCACCAAAGTGGGCGAACTTAGGTGCTAAACGTCTTCATTTGAAAGAGTTAATCGATCCTGGGGCTCTTAACTCAGTGTCAAATGCACTGCCGACTGGATTCACGCTAATAGGACTGTGCACCAGCTGTGCTGCTACCATACTCTCTCAATGCTAGGAAACTACACGTCCGGTGCACAGTCCTGTAAGTACTAATCCATCTTTTAAGGTTTAGGACCACGAGAAGCGTAGGTATAACACTCTGTGATGATTGATTCGTGGTTGATTCGAACTATATTTCAGATATATTACCATTTACTCTCAGGGGGACTTTTAAGATGGTCTTTCCCAAGGTAGAGAGCTTAGAGGTATAGAACTTGGCACAAACATTACTTCTATCAGAGGAACTTGTTTGAATTTCTGTTTGGGAGGGCTGGGGAGTATTAATCTTCCCCATGGAGACCACCATATGTGACGTCCCTGAGTGCTAACGACCTCCAATAAGTACACAGCGTTGTTTTAGCACCATATCACTGCGGATTATATAACATATGCCCCACGTATTAACTCAAATCAACAAAGATCCTCCTCAAAGCAACAACATGGTTGGTAGTACAAATAATGTGTCAGATTCTTTCAGGGATTCAAACCCCAACAGTTGCATTAATGCTGGCTCTCAACATATAATTTCACTGTGGTTTTTTCAAACATTCCAAAATCCACTGCGAATGCATTTCCTCTGAATACCCTTCTCATACTTACTTATTAGATTACACTGTTAATAAAACCTGTGTTTATCATTCATCTTTAGTTGACAAATATTATTTTTATAACATTGTTAGAGAACGATTGGCTTTTAGGGTAACAACTTCACTGGACAAATGATCAAAGGCGTTGCTCTCGCAATAGACTAACATACCATTCGAATCCTGGTCAGGTGTACTGAGAGTATATTTTCCTAAATGGTTGTCCACCCTCCCTCATCGCAAATGTGGGTTCACTTCCTCTAAATTATACCTTCCTCATTTTTACTATATTAGCGTAAACAGTACACATGTGTACAACCCGAACGGGTAGTAAGACGTAGTAGTACTAAAAAAATATATTTTGTTTTTACATGTTTTTCTAACGTTTGGGATATTCATTATACTGACATTAATCTGCTGTACAAGGAGACAAACTTTATGGAAAGAACAACATTTCCTCGAATACAGGATGTAAGACCAAAAAAGGATAAACACAGCCAATGGATGTTAGATGTTTGGTGAAATCACCCGGAAAGGGACCCGTTGGGACCAATCTAGACGTCGTTTGGCGCAAGCCTTAAGGCCCGTTGACAAGTTGTTAGTGGACTAATGCAAGTTTAGTGGTATTAGTTTACTAACATGCTAGTTGTGTTGACACGCATTTTTTACTTGTATTAGTATCTCTTCTAACAACATGGCTGAAAATGAAGTTGTGCTAACTGATCTCTCTATTGGTGCAATTTTTTTTATCCCTGCGTTTCATTTCTCGTTCGGGTTATTTATACATATATATTAATTACACTTATGTGTTAGGATCTAGAAAGGGTGAATATAGAATAAAAATGGGTGGCCAAATAAATTACATTTTTTAAGTAAACGCAATGTATCATAATTAGTTGACCTGTTTAAAAAATTCGTTTATATAAATAACATAAAAAAGTTATGTATTAGTATGTCTCATATTTCTTAGTTCCTTAATAGTTTAAAATGTATTTCAGTTGATCCCAAATAATTATTATACTATTTTTCTTGATTTGTTAACTCACTTAGCACACATGGTAAATAAAACTAAACTCAAATAAGATATAGTAATCCCAATACAACCCTCACATGGGCATATTTTTAAATAGGCCTAACAGGTTTTTTAAACCTGTTTTAAATTTTGATATACTAATAAAAATATATGTTGTTAAATGCTAGCTTGTCGGGCCTACAATATTCCTTAAAAATAATAATGCATTAATTTGTAGGTCTATTCAAGTTTCCAAAGAATTACTACAAAGTGTTTGAAGTGTGTGGGCTGAACACTATTAATTCAAACTTATAAAGATTGGTTATATGTCAAATACGGAGATTAAATAACGTTCCGAAGATTTCGCGTGAAAACCACCGGCCATTCATACCTTGCTTGTCGATAGCGCGAATATTATGTTGCTGGAACTAATAACGGTACTACAATGTTGTATTATATTTTTTGATTGTATGTAAAAAAAAATGTACCCATGCCACATTGATTGGTAGAAAATAATGGTTTGATAAATTTATTAATAGCATTTATTTACCGATATTAAATAATATCTCTCACAATGCACATTTGCAATATTTATGTAGGCCTAACATTTTATTTTGGAAACTTCTAGAGAATATGTATACCTGATATAACTTTACAATATCCTCTAGTGCAATATCCCTCGCATTCTTATCTTTATAAATTAGGTGCTTAAAATTGCACAAAAACTCATTCTTTTCATAACTTTCCACAAATAAGTTTCCCACACAAAACCCATTCTTTAGTTGCCGCCATTTTGAATTGTCTACTTGCATTAGTAAAGTTGAAAGGTGACCAACTTTACTTTTGCAAGTAGACCATTTAAAATGGTGGCAACTAAATAGTTAGTTATGTGGGGGACTCTTATTTGTGGAAAGTTATGAAAAGAATGAGTTTTTGTGCAACTTTAAGCACCGAATTTATAAAGATAAGAATGCGAGGGATATTGCACTAGAGGATATTATAAAGTTATATCAGGTGTACATATTCTCTAGAAGTTTCCAAAATAAAATTTTAAGTTTACATAAATATTGCAAATGTGCCTTGTGAAAGATATTATTTAATATAGGTAAACAAACTCTATCGATAATTTTATCAACCCATTATTTCCTACCAATCAACGTGGCATGTGTACATTTTTTTTTACATACAATCAACAAATATAATACAAAATTATAGTACCGTGATTAGTTCCGGCAAAATAATATTCACGTTATCGGCAAGTAAGGTATGAATGGCCTGCGATTTTCACGCGAAATCTTCGGAACGTTTTTCAATCTCCATATTTGACACTTTAACCAATCTTTATAAGTTTTAATTAATAATATTCAGCCCACACACTTCAAACCCTTTGTCAAATGCTTTGGAAACTTGAGTAGATACATAAAATAATAATATTATCACATAGCAAATCAGATAGATTATATTTAAACCAATCTACAAATTAATGAATTATTATTTTTAAGGAATATTTTAGGCCTAGCAAGCTAGCATGTAACAAATTATTTTGTTATTAGTATAGCAAAATTTAAAACAGGGTTTAAAAAACCTGCATTAATCCTATTTAAAAAAATGCCCAACCGAGGGTTGTATTGGGAATAATATACCTTATTAGAGTTTAATTTTATTTGTCATGTATGCTAAGTGAGTTAACAAATCAAGAAAAATAATATAATAATTATTTAGGATCAATTGAAATACATTTTAAACTATTAAGGAATTAAGAAATATGAGACATACTAATACATAACGTTTTTTATGTTATTTATATAAAACAATTTTTCTAAACAGGTCAACTAATTATGATACATGCGTTTATTGAAAAATTGTAATTTATTTGGCCACCCATTTCTATTCTATATTCACCCTTTCTAGATCCTAACACCCAAGCGTAATTAATATACACGTATAAATAATCCGAACGATAAATGAGACACAGGGATAAAAAAAAATTGCACCAATAGAGAAATCAGTTAGCACAAATTCATTTTTAGCCATGTTTTTAGAAGCGATACTAATATAAGTGAAAATTGCGTGTCAACACAACTAGCATGTTACTAAGCTAATACCACTAAACTTGCATTAGTCCACTAACACCATGCCAACGGGCCTTTAGTAAGTAAATGGGAGATATCTTGGACCAAGCAATATATAACGTTTGAACTAAGAGAGATAGGATGTTGGACCAAGTGAGATAGGATTTTTGAACCAAGAGAGATAAGATGTGTGTACCAAGTGAGATAGTATTTTTGAACCAAGGTAGATAGGACTTTTGAACCAAGCGAGTTAGGATGTTTGGACCAAGTGATATAGGATGTTTGGACTAAGCGAGATAGGATGTTTGGACCAAGCGAGATAGGATTTTTGAACCAAGATAGATAAAATGTGTGTACCAAGTGAGATAGTATTTTTGAACCAAGGTAGATAGGACTTTTGAACCAAGCGATTTAGGATGTTTGGACCAAGTGATATAGGATGTTTGGACCAAGCGAGATAGGATGTTTGGACTAAGAAAGATAGGATGTTTAGACCCAGGACCCAGGAGAAGCAATATGGATCTTCCTAGCCTAATCTAACCTTTGATGTTGTTTAACTATGAAAGTGAAGCGTCGCAATAAAATATGTAAGCCCAACACTTACGGTCAGTAAAGAGATACTTCACGTCACCTTTACTTAGGCTGCCGCTCTTACCAACTTTTAAACCGTCCGAGAAAATACACACTTTGACACACTTTGTTGTAATAATTTCGTTAACTTTCACATCCATTGTCATAGACTGACTGACTATAAAAAAAAACAAGGTAAGATTAACATGCCAATACGCCAAACTTCCAATGATTAAACTGGTCCAAACAACCAGTGTATCTCACCTAGGATAGTACTTGTTTGCTAAACGTCCTACACCGCAGCCTCCAGAGTCTGGGTTACGAGAAGAAAATATAGTCTTGAGTACCACTAATTGATTAAATGATTCATATTGTAATGAGTAATATTGAACATATTTTCATTCTCAATTATTAAGAAACACTATTTACGAAACTACTACCGGTTATAGAAAACTCCACATTCTAGATATATAATATTCAAATTAGTACCTTCATCACCCCACATCGATGGGCATATGGACCAAGGTGTCAATCTCATCTGGTCTGTTCTGACGATGACGGTAATCCCAGCCAGTTGTATCGAAGGAGGTTGTTCTTTAATAGGTACTAACTCTTCCTCATTATGATTGATACACTTCCTCTTAATTATACTTCCTCACCTCTACAACGTTAATCTAAATATGTGGATAGCCCAAGTGGGATTTGGTGAGAAAAAAAATATGTCAGAGATGACCCAAAGCAAAAGATGAACATGGCTATCTGAGTGATGAGAGCAATAATTGCATAGAGCGACAAAGGTCTCAGATTTGGTCCCCTTAACCATTTTACAGTTTTTCAACAGGATTTTTTTTAAAAAAGCTATGAGAATAGCCCTTTCCCCTACACCCTCAAACCCTTTGAAAAAACGCGTTAGCTATCATCCGTATGTTTAAGATAAAACATTAGTATTCAATCGAGTGCACCAAACAAATGAACTCCATTTAAACTCTACCCTTTCCAGGAATCGCTTCCATTTGTCGTGATCATCTTGTCACGTGAGCTTAGACATCCCGGTGCCTCGTGCATGGCGTCTCGGTGACGTCACCGATCATTCATTGCTCCCATCCTAAAGGGGGAGGTTGGAGGCAAGACAAGGCCATCTCAGAAATGTTCAGAGGGTGTCCAGTGATTTGCAGAATCGGGAAATGTCAGGAAATTTGCTTGGTCAGAGAAAAAAAAGTTAGGAGGTTTAAAAATAATCTGAAATTGTTGTGTATTCACTAAAAAAAAAGCTCGCAACTTTTATTTACAAAAATCGAAATAACATTTTTCTTCCAGCAAATCTCTTTTAACACAGATGTCCTTATTGATTGTGGATCAAATTAATCTCAATTCACAAGGTCAACATGTATTTTCGTGTCGTATTAACACCCTACTACTGCACGTCTTTAGCCAAAGTTGAGTCATGGCTGTGCGCAACCGCGATAGTTTGATTACGTCATAGTAAGGAAAAACTAATAATGAATGATTGTGTCTAGCAGAAATTTTAAACTGTACTGATCTAAAGTGATTTTTTAAAAACTTACTATGATCTTCTGAAATCTAACTTAGGATGATATATTTCAACCCCTTCACAGAGTGAAATAATTGTAGAATGTGTACATGTATTTAAGTTTCATTCTTAATTATTATTATTATTAGCACCGCGTCTTACTACCCGTTCGGGTTATACGCACTTACGCTAATGTGTAATGGTAGGGTGATTGTGAGATGAAATGAAGGACCTACAGTTTAACGTGGAATCCGAACCACGATGGAGGCCTGGCATTCCTCACATTCACAAGATGTCTTGTCAGAGGTGAAGAAGGGTTTGATAATCAGATAAATCTGTGCCGGGACCGAGGATTGAACCCCAGCCGCCAGCACAGAAGTCCGACACCTTACCCCTAGACCACCAGGTCACCCGTAACACCTACTAAAACATTTTAGGCCCATGTTTTATTTATTACTTTCATTTGGACAGTAACTTTTGTTTTATGTTTTTTTATGTTAAAATCACAAATGTGTTAATAAAAAGTGGTTTATTTACTTAAAAGTCATTTATTTTTATTATTATTATTATTATTATTATTATTATTATTAATTATTATTATTATTATTCAAATTAAAAATAATTTAAAAATTAGTATATTATTATTAAAATTATTATAAACTAAAATCTTGATTAATTAAAACAATAAATTTATACTTTATGAAGCCTTATGATAGCCAATCCCACCCCCGAACATAAGGTCCTGGATCCACCCTTGATTCTATCGTTATCATATATTTGTGTATCCCCTCTATCCTCTAAATTTGGCACGCTCTTCGCCAGCAAATGGGGCCACTCGGTCGGTGTTGCTTGAGTTCAGGCTGACACCCCGGAGTTTCTATCAGTGCTGGCCTGCTATCGTCCTCATGGTGATTGATCAGCAATACGATAAAGGAAATTAAAGTTGAATTGAAACAACAATGAACCTGTTAAAGAACGCCCCCAGTAATGTTGGTTTTGAACAGAAATTCGTTAATCAAGAGAATACAAATAGTTTACAAACAAAAAAATAATTTAATGTTAGAAATAATTCAGAACTTGTTTGAACAACCTTTAGTTATACTTTGGCTCTCTTACATTTGGACATGGGTATATCCTTTTATAAATTATCACAAACATATTTCTTTGTGGTCAAAACTGATCACATTTTACCATTATTATTATATATTAGTATTATTTTATAGGAATTAATAATTTCTATCAAAATTAAAAGCTGTAGACCACATGAATTGAAGTCTGAATACGTGAAAGTAGATCTAGTAACATTTTCTAGTTGTCATGTAAGTCCAATCATAAGTAATGTTTGCGTATCAGAGTTGTCTCCCCAAGCACTTAAGTAATGTTACTTTGTCTTGAAGTTACAGCGTTTACACACAAATTTTAATATAATTTGATCTTAGGATACTCTTTTCCTTTTCCTAAGGAGTTCCAGCTGCCTGTTAATGGGAGAAGACATATTTGGTCTCAATGTATATCTATCTATCTATGCAAGTGTTAGATCAAATCAAATACAGATGTGAAACGTTGCCCGTGTATTTATTACGCCCGAGGTAGCCACGCATTTCATTACGTGGCTACTTTTTTTCCATCAAAGAGACAGAAAAAAAAATCTCTTCATTTTATTTCTTAACATCCAGTTTTTACTAAATTTAAAAAAAAATCTAATCAAAATTTTTTAATTTACAGCTTTGATGGGTAGATGTTTGAACACAGAGGCTACCAATTTTAAAGATTCAACCCCTGGGTGCTCACGAAATTTTCCAAGGTGTTTGCCAAAATATTTCCTTAATGGCGGATTTTTGACGAACAGTTTGTGAAATTTTGTGAGGTACTGTACATTTACAAGATTATCTCATATAAACTTAATGAAGTTTCTGTCCATTATCTCTTCAAAAAAACTACGCTTACTTTTTCTATACCCCACCAATAATGCGTTTCATTTTCTACAACAGAAACAGGCTCAATGTTGAAAGTGACTTGAAACTTTATCTATGGTCTGTGGTTCCTGACTCTAAAGCTTTGTGCCATCCAAAGCAAGCGCTTTCTTCTCATTAAGTCCCACGAAGATGTGAATATTTGTTAAAACCCGTAAACAATTTTTGAAACTTAAATCGGCATGGAATTTTGTGTATACAGGAAGGGATTTAGATTATGTTAAAGCAGAAATTTCCAGTACCACTTTAAAAAAAAACACATGTGAAATGTTGATAATATTGTGACAATTAAAGATAAAGAAAATGTTTCTATTTCGCTTATTTAATTTCAGCTTTCATTTTTTAAATAAATGTATAGTTATTTGAAGTAGGTGGGCTGGTGATCTAGGGGTAAGGTGTAGACTTCTGTGCTGGGGTCCGGGGTTCAATCCTCGGTCCCGGCACAAATTTATCTGATTACCAAACCCTTCCTTCACCTCTAACAAGACATCTTGTGAATGTGGGGAATGCCAGGCCTCCACCGTGGTTCGGATTTCACGTTAAACTGTAGGTCCTCATTTCATCTCACAATCACCCTACCACTTACACATTAGCGTAAGTGCGTACAACCCGAACGGTTAGTAAGACGCGGTGCTAAAATAATAATAATAATAATAATAAACAACGTACTTTGACAATCAGGTGGAACTGCGTAAGACCCTTGTTGGACCGCGCTAGCCTATAAGGTGTTACAAGACCGAAAGGATGAGTTAAGTGATGTCAGGTGACGTTAGGTTGATCATGTGCCTTACAATTTCACATCCTGGCTGCTTATGTGAAAATGTGCGGACACCCTTGCTATCATCCAACCTCCTTCATCCTTAACACATTGTCCAGACGGGTAGTCAGATGCGGTGCTAAACATTATTGTGTGTTTTAAATCAATATTAATATTATATATAATATATATTATATATATATATATATACTAGATAGCTGTTGCCCGCGGCTTTGCTCGCGTGGAAGTTGATTATATACAAATACGAAAATATACATATGTATTTACAGATTAATTTAAAATATTACGTTGCGTTGATGACCATAACTTGACCTCAGATCAAAAATAATGCAAGTCCGATACAAACTTTCACCCCCCTTTTCATCCCGTATTAAATAAAATTTCCAAAATTCCTGAAACACTTATTTATTTGTTTTACGTCAATAACCGAAATACAAAATTTTGTTTATGTAACTTTCAAAATGACGGACTTTCATACATATTATCATACATATTATCATCCCCTTTTTTTGACCCCTTTGGGGTGGAATTTTCTAAAATCCTTTCTTAGTGGGTGCCTACATAACAAAATGAATATACAGTCCGAATTTCATGCTTGTAGCCTTGATAGTTTGCGCTCGGCGATGATGAATCAGTCAGTCAGTCAGTCAATCATTACATGTTATTTTATAAGTATAGATTTTAGCTCCGCGTCTTACAAACCTGTTCAGGTTATACGCATATATACTAATTACGCTAGTGATTTATATATGAGGAACGTTGAATTTAGAGGAATTGCATCGCATTTGCGTGGTGGAAGGGGGGGAAACCATTTAGGGAAAAAACCTTCGTACACACCCCGGTATTGGAACCCCATTCTCCCTTTATCCTCAGTCTAGTTTGTAAATCTTGTAACAGATGGATCTACCAGTGATGGGTAGATCGGGGTTCAAATCCCAGCCAGGTGTACTGAAGAGGGGTGAGATATGAAGGAATTTTATCAATGGTTTTATATTCTTATTTCAAGCAAATAAAAGGTGACCTGGTGGTCTAGGGGTAAGGTGTCAGACTTCTGTGCTGGCGGCCGGGGTTCAATCCTAGGTCCCGGCACAGATTTATCTGATTACCAAACCCTTCCTTCACCTCTGACAAGACATCTTGTGAATGTGGGGAATGCCAGGCCTCCACCGTGGTTCGGATTCCACGTTAAGCTGTAGGTCCTTCATTTCATCTCACAATCAACCTACCATTACACATTAGCGTAAGTGCGTATAACCAAATGGGTAGTAAGACGCGGTGCTAATAATAATAATAATAATAATAATAATATAATAATAATTCAAGCAAATTTTATTACGTTTCCTCTAAATTATTTTCTTACTCTCTACTCCGTTAGTGTAAATGTGCGAATAGACTGGAAAGATAGTAAGACGTAGTTTCCTGATATTTCTTAAAAATAACGTAGAATAAAGTTCATACTTCAGTAAAAAAGGGGTAGGTAGATATTTGTTTTTCTCATTGGTACTAATATAACTGTCTCTCTCTTTCAGGTGCCATGCTGGGCCCCAGCTACACTCTCCGTAAGTACCTATTATCCTTAATTACAAATGGCTGGGCTCTTGTTAATCTCACAAATTAATAGAGTGTGAGTTTGAAGTGAAGTGACTGCCCTTGCAAATACATGTAACGCAATTGCTAACTAACCCCCTCTCCCCATTAACCCATCTCCCATGTTTACGGGCATTACTCAGACAATTAAATGGAGAGCAGTTATCATGTGACAAGTACAGTTGTAATGTTATAGTAACTAATCTGCGTAGCTAGATTACTTATAGATGTTAGTTTCTCATACAGACGTGATATAAACAAAGTAATACCCTTACCAGTGGACACGCAGGCTAAATGTTAAGTTCATCTAGACTGAGCCACCGGTGATGGGGGCTCGAATATCTTTTGAGCCTGGTTTTAACCACTGGTTTCCAACCATCCCTCCACGCGAGTTCGAGTACATTTCCTCTGGATTTTACCTTTATCATCCTTGTATAATTATCATCATTAGGTCATAAATTCTTTGATTGGTTTGTTAGAGCGCTCCACCTCTGCCTATTCGGATAATTTTTGTTTACATCCCTGTACCTTCTTCTCCCAACATTGTCCATTGTCTGATTCATTACTCCAGTCTTGGTCTTCCTCTTTGAATCTGTCCCTTCCAAATATCCTTCTTTAGTAATTATACACGTCAAATTATCATGTCCTACGATCTAATTCTTTTTATCTGTAATATATAAGGGATTAGGAGCAATAATATAGACTGGATGGAAATAGCTCGGGATAAGGATAGGTGGCGTATTTTTGTAAGTGCACCAATGAACTTTCGAGCTCTTATTTCCATAAATAATTAATTAACGACATAATTTTGTGGTTGTACATAATTAGGCTCATTTTCTCAGAGAAAGATCCTCGATGCTCGTTTCCGAAGAGTGTAATATTTACTGATATCTACTGACAGATTTTTAAACTTTAGTTTTGTGACTGTCACTTTGTTTACTGTTGAGGACTGCGTCAGTAGAGAGATAATCATTTTCAGCTTAGACTTTCCGTACCAGCTTTTAGTCAGCACCTATTTATTCAACCTTTTTTATTTATTTATTTAGCCGCCTGTCTATATAATAACACAATACTTTAGGCCGGTTCACACTGAAAGCTAAGCTAGGCTAAACTAAGCTAAGATTTGCTCTGCGAACCGTTTAGAAAAATAGCATACATATATTCAAATGTGTTTGTTCACACAGAAATCTAAGCTATACCACGCTATGATTTTTCCTATTGTTGTCAAGGCAAATTTTACATCTTACATCTTGAGGCATCTTGAGAGCATAACGCAACTTGGATTCCGTGTTGAACAGACGCAGTGCTGGATTGTTGAAAATAACCAAAGAGGTGTTGAAGTTTTGTTTTAAGATTGTTTCAAGTAATATTATATACAGGTTTTATATTTAATAAGGGTTTTTATATTACAAGAGAAAGAAAAGTCCGGTAACCCCAGTTGGGTTTGAACCCAAGCACATCATTTCCTGAGACGAGCACTTTATCACAAGACCACCTATGTCTACTTTAAAAATAATAAAAGTCAAACTAGGCCTCCTTACGAGAAGCTAGCTTTACAATGGAAGAACATTAAGATAATTTGGATGTGTCTGTTGTTGTTATTATTATTATTATTATTATATTATTATTATTATTATTACCGCGTCTTACTACCCGTTCGGGTTATACGAACCTACGCTAATGTGTAATGGTAGGGTGATTGTGAGATGAAATGAAGGACCTACAGCTTAATGTGGTATCCAAACCACGGTGGAGACTTGGAATTCCACACATTCACAAGTTGTGATTAATACACGTTTTGTCAAAGGTGAAGGAAGGGTTTGGCAATCAGATAAATATGTTCGGGACCGAGGATTGAACTCCGGACCCCCAGGACAGAAGTCTGACAGCTTACCCCTAGACCGCCAGGTCACCGACCTGTGTCTGTTAAAAACGCATGTGGCATATAAATGGTTGCGCATAACCAGTGAATTTTAAAAATACATTTTATCGATGTAAATATTTTCTCAATAACTCTGCTACTATTTAATTTATAAACATTATAAAATATTTGAAACATGAATATGTGCTTCTTAAAAGTGTATGGCAACTGATTTGAATGACATAAAGTATTAAAGAGAGGTATTTAACTAGCCTATTTTAAATATATAGGAAGTAAAATTGTTTATAATAAAATCTTCTACAATATCAACTATTATTATTAGCACCGCGTCTTACTACCCGTTCGGGTTATACGCACTTACGCTAATGTGTAATGGTAGGGTGATTGTGAGATGAAACGAAGGACATACAGTTTAACGTGGAATCCGAACCACGGTGGAGGCCTGGCATTCCCCACATTCACAAGATGTCTTGTCAGAGGTGAAGGAAGGGTCTGGTAATCAGATAAATCTGTGCCGGGACCGAGGATTGAACCCCGGCCGCCAGCACAGAAGTCTGACACCTTACCCCTAGACCACCAGGTCACCTCGTAGATATATAGAACTGTCTTTATACGCACATTCACATTCATCCATTGATACTTAAAAAAATGGCAATCATTACCTAATAATTCAGACAAACCCATTATTGAAAGGAGTGGTAAATTAGTTTTGGGGCTATTTCTGTATCCAAACCAAATGTTTCTATCTTTATCAGTTCGTTCATTCCATTTTCAATTTTTGTCACTTCCTTTGTCTTTCCTTCCTCTTTACGAGTAAGCAAGATGATGGACTGCCCCGTCATTGTTAGAGTTGTCAGCAGCGCACTTTGATTGTCACTTGTCTCTCTGGACTCGTGGCAGGAACAAACATAGCAAGCTGTTGTCACAGCGCGTTCTTTTGTTAACGTTACGTCAAATTACATTCTACAAATAAAGTTCCTTGAAGCTTACCGAAATCTCTTCTGGCAAACTCATTATAATGTTTCAGTCAATTTATTTTTTACCAAAGAATATTTTAAGTCACTTAATAAGTAAAAGTATTTTAAAGGGGATTATTTTATCAAAACGAGTTTAGTTCTCTTGTACACAAAAACACTTTTTATTTCCGTTAATCTTTTTTTAACAAATAGTCTTGCTCGAAAAGTATAAAAGTACACAGAAAGTATTTGCGTTGGAGGTAATATTTTAAATCTATATGAATTGAAAGCTGTGAAATTGACAGATTTTGAAATGTCAAGCCGAATGCAGGATTATAATATGGAACGGTGCATTGGGGAGGGGGGTGGGAGGTGTTTGAGTTACAAAATTGTAACGATTATATAGGTGTGATTTATTATTAAATTAAATCATTCATGAAATATCAAATACTTATTTATTTGATTCTATCACTGCTCTGAAAAAAGTAATTACGTAATCCATTATCACACGTTGTTGTTTAATTAAAACAGTTTATTTAAATGCCTGACGTGAATTAAATTTAGTCTTATAATTATTTGTGCTGCTACGTATGTCTTTCCCTGGGGCCACAGTTGAAACTCCTTGATGGATTTTGTTCAAAATTGATATTTATATGGCCATACTTCAAGTGTTTTTTTCTAGCCTCAAATTAAGGTAAGTTTAGTAATGACTAATTTTGGAAAGTTAAAAAATTTTTGGAAATGGCTTTAGTAATTTTATTTATATTGGATAGTTGGGGGTGTTTTACATGACAAATAGCATTGTAGCACTCGTTTTTTGATAAAAACTTAAATTAAGGATAGTTTACGATTATTGATTTATAAAAATTAAAAAAATTATTTGAAGACTTAAAATAAAATGGAAATTGCCTTAACGATTTAAAAAAATATGTATATGAGGTTGATATTCTTCATGAAAAATATCATTCAAACTTTTTTTTTGCCCGGGAAAAGGGGGGGGGTGGTTTAGTGGTGGTTCACTATTAACTATATTTTAGAAATTTAATATTTTTATAAAATGGCTTTAGGGTTTAGTTAAAAATGGGTGTTTGGAAATTGCTTTACTACATTATATAAAAGAATGTACGTTCTATAATCAAATAAAAATCATTTGATGGTAGTTTACTTAAAGCTGGTTTCTTAAAACTTTATCACAAACTACATGAGCAATTTTGTACGATTGTGTCAAACCATTTATTAAATTAGTTTATAAGCTCAATGAGAAATCCTACATGATGTATACTTATATTTAATATCTGAATATTTTTATAAGTTAAAAAAATACTAAAATGGGAGTAAGGGCAATATATTTACTATCATACCAGATTTTTATAGTAATCATAGTATTCCTTTCGTGTTTTATAACTTTACTTTATTAATTTGTTTCAAAAGTTAGAACTATTTTATTTTTTTCATAGACGGTAAAATACACTTTAAAAAGCTGAAGAACTACATGAAAAGTGACGGTTATCTTATCACATCATGGAGAACATTCATTTGGTCATGTGTTTTATTCCCCCAAAAGAAAAAAAAAATGTAAGTTTCTCTTTGTAAAAAGATAATGTGGTGGAAAAAACACATAAAGGAAAGGGGGAAAAAAACTTCACGCAGTAGAAAATGCATGTGTTAATAAAGTAAAGTGTTACAAAAAATTAAAAACAAAACATTTATGATTTTTTCTAAGAAATAAAAGTTTTATGAAATAAAGTATTTGTAAATTTGGATGGATAAATCATTTTAAATTACTGGTGCTTTGGAAATAATTTCACTGCTTTCTCATTTTTAATTCAAGAAACGTGTATTCTTTGCTTTGACATTTCAGAACAAATAATTGAAAAAAAAAGCATTTTCCACAAAACGTTCGCAATAAACAGGGACACTAAAATTATTTTAAGGTTTATGACATTCAATGCCTGCACTACCCTTTCCGAGTTTTATAATGTAGGCTAGTGCACCCCCCTCCCCCTATAAGAATGAAATACGTCAAGTGACATTTGAAATTCAATTTTAACGGTGTTTGAACAAAACTAAAGTTGAGAAAAATCTGTAATATACCATTTGTGTCTCTGAGGAAAAGGTTAAAGTGTATGCTACCGTTCCGTTCCGTTGAAAACCAGAAAACCTATCTTCGTCAGCGGTGGAGTGACTGGAAAGTCTTGGGATGAAGTTTTGAGGTTGAACCCTTCTCTATAGAGAAGGCGTTGTAGGACCAAGATTAGATAAAGTAGATTACTGAGTATCATTATTTGATCCACACTCAAATATGCAAAGCCCAAGTACCTGAACCTACAGTAGCCCCATGGCTTCTTTTGTGCTGACTGACAGCTTACAGCTGACTTCTGACTGTCAACATTTGGGTATGTACCTAAATTTTGACTCTCAGAAGTGACAGCTGCTAAACACATGTTTTTGCAGTTCATATGGTTCAGCATAGGGATGCATAATTTGGTCTGGTAACTTTTCAAATCTGTCAACAGTCAGCTGTGAGCTGTGAGTCAGCACCAAAAAAGCTGTGGAGCTACTATAGCTGTGTTAGCCTTCAGTAAACTAAAGTATTCAACTATTCACGTTAAGGGAGTTAGGGTTTGCTTAATGTAAATGCATAATGAATTACATTAAATTGACATTGGCCTGAAGGCCATTTTATTATCAGAGACAATGACCAAAAGGTAAACAATACAATGTTCATTTATTGTGGGCAATGCGCAAATAATCCAACATTATCTATGGGAAGCGAATAAATGTACTTAAGTAAAAAAAAAGCAATATAGGATTACAGCGTTCTAAACGCATTTATCTATAGTAAAGAACATTCATCAAAAATTAACAGAACCAATTCAAAAGTAAACATGGTTAATTATTGCGAACAGTTATATAATCAAAATTAAAGCAGAAATACAACCTATCGTCTAAGCATCATGGCTAAGCCGTTCAAAAGATACCTCTAAATATCTTAAATTAAGATTGTTATAAAATCTATACATAATGTCTCAAAACTTTTACATAACAACTAGTATATTTTTGCTCATAATTATACACCTGGCTATAATATTTACAAAAGTCATTATTCTCATCTAACAACCCGTGAGGCGGGGGTAGCTTAGACAACAAAATGCTTAATTTATTTCTAACTTATCTTCTTATTTCACTCGCATAGAACTTGAAAATATGATACGATACCATATTATTTTCATCTAGACTCACTACAACTGTAAGTATATAGCCAAACAAAATATAGCGCACGAAGATTAAATTACATAATTTGACTTGCGAATAAATCAACTTAACTAGGAGTAAAAGGCATAAGACCAAAACATGGCCGTATCCAAAACAAATCTAATTACCAAGGAAATTAAATTTAGTAAAAAAAATTAATAAATAAATATGCCGAAAAATTATCAAATTTGATCCCTACATAATTTAGAAAGAGTTTAGTTGTTCCCCAGTTTTCAAATAAAAAAAATATAAAAAAATCTTTTCCAAAATAATGCACACCTACATGTTGTATGTTCCTAAATTCTAATTGCAACAAAGAGTCATCGTTCCGTTCTGAGTACCAGCTTAGTACAGTGGTGGAGGGGGGGGGGGGGGAATGGTAGGGTGGTATTCCATGACAGATGAAGTCATCATTAGCTAGTCAGAAACGGCCCTCTCATCAACACCTACGCCCAATCTCGAGAGGATGAATATGAGGGGTAGGGAGACACACGTGATAGCACTTGTCACTTGTTTCCCCAATCTTAAGCGCCTGCGCAGTGTCCTCAAGTCGGGGATAAGCGAACAGGGTCACATGGCATTCTATGTCTTCATTCTAGTTTTCTCGCCAACTTGAACGATAAACAGTGTTCTGTGTTGACGTGCGTGGAGGATTCATACCAGGCACTGATTTACCGGTAATATGGAAAATCTATACGCCTTTTTTAGGTGGCGGGGGTTGGTGGCGAAGAGAGTTTGTAGCCACGGTATAAGGTTGGGTAGGGGGGTGAAGGAAGGTTAGTTGGTAGACAGTCTTCTCTGGTTATTATGAATGAAAACTATAAGTCATTGACTGAACTAAACCATCGGTCCAATTTTAAAGTTAATCTTAACTTGATTTGAACACTAAGCTCATTTAGTTTATTTTAACTATGAATGGTGGTCCGGGTTCAAATTCCGAATGGGTAAACAAAGGGATTATTTTTCTAAATGTTTTTCCTTTGTCCCTCTACAAAAATGTGGGTACATTACCTCTGTTTTAGATATTTCTCATTATTAACACTATAGTTTAATTAGTACAAATATGTATTAATTACACTAAGTGTACAGATGTGCCGAACTAATAGAGTGGAGGGAAACGGGGGGCGGATGTTAAGAATTTAAAGCATTATCTCTACATGAGGTCGAATATGAGTATTTGTTAGTTACAGTTATAGCTTCATCTATATATTGTTTAAATTAAAAAATGACATCAGGACACGGGAATTGAACTTGGTACCTACAAACTATGTTTTCATAGTTATTAAAAAAACTCATACGTTACACCTGAATATAGGGGAGAAAATACGTTAGAAAATCATTTGACGAGAAAGGACATAAAAAAAGAGTGATTGAAAATGTAGGCCTATATGTGGGTTATGATTGTGAAAGTGGAATATTGATGTAGACATTCTGTGCACAAATACACATATTATTTGTGTCCATCTGGACATGTCTGTAACATGAACCTAGCTAATACAGTAATGGCTCTCAAATTTTGTGGTGCTATTATTTTTTATACTTTTATTAAGCGCCAGTGTCTTACTACGTGTTCAGGTTATACGCCTTTGTACTAATTACGCTAATCTTAAATCTAGGGCAGACACAAAATCCATCCCCCGGCCGTCAATATATCACGTGAAAGGGTAATCCCACACTCCAACAATGATAAATTTCTCGGTCATGCCAGGAATCGATCCCGGTACTCTTAGCTCCGTAGGTGAGTGCACTACTGACGGACCTAAGCTTTGCAACTGTCTAGCATTTTTTTTTCCAAGCTATATCCACAATCAGATTTTTAGATATTTTTTTACAAAAGGACTCATTTGTTAAAAAGAAGAGGGTGCACAGCATAGACTTTCTCGCTACTGTATATAAAAAAGAAATTTTTACTTAAGGTTTATGAGATATTTGAAACAAGATAATATACATTGTTGCACATTCTACCAAAGAACATAACGAAATAATATAGACTGTTAGAGAAAAGAGGAACATCACACCCACAGACATTAAAGCAATTTCCAAATTTAAAGACTTCCTTAATTTTATATTATATATATAATAATATTATATGTATATTATATTATATATATATATATATATATATATTATATATAATATAATATTATTGCACTGGGGGAGGGGGGTGCACAAACAGGTGAGCAAATACAAATGATGAAAACAAGAGAAGGTTGGAGTTAATGCAATTTAATGATATAATATACAAGACCAAAGGACATATAAACATATAGCACTAAATCTCAGCTAGTACTTTGTCATATATAACTTACTATGATAAGTGGCAGCATTGCATAAGTCTAGGCCAACTGGGGGGCGAGAAACGCCCAAATAACAACGCAGACTACAAAGCTACGTAATAAACAATACTATCAACTAGGTAAGTTGGCCGCATAGGCAAGATTAGTTCGTACATCAGGCAAGTTCTAGTTCTGTTATAATAGAGAGCCCTGCACAACAGCTACACCTTTACACAGGGTATAAACAACGTACTTGAATATACAACACATACGGGATAGTCCAGTAAGGGACGTGTCCCACTGGTTGAGCACCTGAAGGGTGACCAGTACAACCTTACTTAAATAAGAAACTAATGACTGCCGCATCCGTGCCCGAGGGGCAAAGGCGGCTCACGTCCAGTGTACTCTTAAAGAGAGTTACAAAGTTAAATCTAAGAATCAACCACGGGCCAATCATGGATATAACATGCGACCCATTGGTTAACTACCCAACTCAAATATAGGCCATGACTTGTAAACCCAATTGGGCCTGAATCTGCGGCCTCCATATAACAATAACTATCGCCTGCCCTGGCAAGCTACCACAATAAGGCACCTATGGTCACATAGTACGTGCCGTGGGATTAAACATCCCAACGTGAGCCTGGCCATTAAGGACCAGTCTCTAGGGCGCGAGAGGCGCGCTACACCGCAAGTGTATAAGTACCTTGCTTTCCTAATAAGGGAGAGTCTACTCTCAGCCTATCCTATATAACTAGTCATACTATGATATCATAACCGCGTCTCAGAATAGACACGTAATATTCCTCATCTCTATCTCTAATGATTAATTATACTAACTATCCTGCGAGGACATAGACTAAACCTAACAGTTGTGTTTTAAACTTGGAGTTTACTCGAGAGATCAAGCCCTTGAATTAGGTTGGTCCTGCGACTTCCTTCTGTCCAAAGGACCCATTTCCCTTGACCGCAGGTCCGATGTAGATTATGTAGATTACGTAGACCAGATGTAAACGCGTGGCCTGTTAGCGTGGTGGAGGTTTCCCAATCGTCTCCTGACGTGTTCTGCCATTCTTCAAGCAAGCAGGCGAATATATAGTTGGCAGAGCCCACGTGGTGAATTGGTGCGTATGAAGGGAAGGGGGATATTCCCGAAGCTTCTAGACGGTCGAGGCACGCTGGTCGTAGGCCGCCATGAAGCAGTTAGTCGGTTTGAAATCGTGGTCGAAAGCGGAGCTCTCCTCGCTCTCTTTCTGTGTTGTGTTAATAGCTGGGGCACCGAACTCTGAGGTTGACTCGGCGCAATTGGTATGTAAACAGAGACATATATTATGGGCGAGGTATTTAACATTAGTTTGTTATTGTTACTTTTTATAATATGCAGGCACTAACAGAATATACGTTCTTTTTCATTCGCTACTTTTGAACGGGGCTAAAGCAGTTTAGCCCGTTACAATATTATATTATATATATCATATGTCGTAGGCTAATTGTAAAATTCGGCCTCTTGCCAAAAGCGCCCTCAATTTACAATGAACCAGGTTAATGGTTGTAAATGTTTTCTCAAGCTAAAAAAAAATAGCAAGGGATTGATATGATAGCAAGGTACAACAAAATACTAAGCTAATACAACCTAGACCAACCTAACTTACTCTAACCTAACATAACCTAATTCAACAAAGCCTCACCTAATATAAGGCAAAAGATTGGTGTGACCGAATTTATATCTAACCACAGGCACAATGTCTGTTATAATCCTGGCCAGTGATCGTGTGAACTAAGTTATGACGATAATCCTCCTGGCCAGTGACCGTGGCTCAACTAAGCTATGACGATAATCCTCCTCGCCAGTGACCGTGACTCAACTAAGCTATGACGATAATCCTCCTCGCCAGTGACCGTGACTCAACTAAGCTATGAAGATAATCCTCCTCGCCAGTGACCGTGACTCAACTAAGCTATGACGATAATCCTCCTGGCCAGTGACCGTGACTCAACTAAGCTATGACGATAATCCTCCTGGCCAGTGACCGTGACTCAACTAAGCTATGAAGATAATCCTCCTCGCCAGTGACCGTGACTCAACTAAGCTATGACGATAATCCTCCTGGCCAGTGACCGTGACTCAACTAAGCTATGACGATAATCCTCCTGGCCAGTGACCGTGACTCAACTAAGCTATGAAGATAATCCTCCTCGCCAGTGACCGTGACTCAACTAAGCTATGACGATAATCCTCCTGGCCAGTGACCGTGACTCAACTAAGCTATGACGATAATCCTCCTGGCCAGTGACCGTGACTCAACTAAGCTATGACGATAATCCTCCTGTCAATGTTCGTGGCTCAGAGACATTTGACTTCAGTAACAAGCAAATAAAAATTTTTATTAATTTTTTGAGGCCCCCCCCAAAATCCTTTTGTGGCCCACCGGTTAAAAATCGCTGTTTTAATGTTCACACCAAATTAACTAATTAAAGCAGTATGTATCAAACTTTTCCCGGTAGCGGTCAACTTGATAGAAGTTTTGTGTACATGTGAACTACCCAGCTTAGTATATTATGCTTAGTTTCATTACGGACATCCTTTTGGAGCACTTAAAAAAAGGTGTTTCATTTCAAACATTCATTGAAAGTCACAAACGCAAACAATTAGAAAACTTTATAGTTAATAAAACGAGTTAACAAAAGCTTCTATAAATATTTCCTTAAGGATTACTATTAATGTCAACCTCAGGGTCTTTGGGGCAAAGTGCTCAGGAACCGATGTTTATGGGTTCAAACCCAGCTGAGGTCAACGGATTTTTCTCTATCGATAAAAATCCGTGGAACAAATTTTTCAGGAGTGGAAGTAAAGCCGTTGGTCCGATGTCGATTCTGGTACGTAATGGATCCCTGGAATGTATTTAAAAATGCTTTTCCCGGCAAAATTGGTAGATTTTTGAGCTGTTGTCTTCAGGATAAGAATATGTTGCTTTTTCCTGACTAATTGAAAATAATAATAATTAAACTACAGTATTTTGTTTTGGACTTCATCGTTGTAGCAACAAGATATCTTACAATGCATGACATTACATTTCAAAATAGTATATTCACACTTCTATCTTAGGGTCTATTATAACTGGCCACAATAAGTTATAAAATAAATAGATGTGGTTTTTATAGCTAATGGAAAAATCCATACAAAATAGAAGTTTCAAAATAAAAAGGTTTGTACCTATTTTTCCTTTTAGGGCTTAATATTATATTATATTAATATTAATATTAATAAAGAACATATGGTCATTTTAACAATATAGATTTATTATGTAAACAATAAACACAAAATTAATAAAATACAGTTTAGCAATATATAGGAGTTTTAGAGTAGACCAAGTTTTCCTCCAAACAATCAGACTCGAGAAATTACTTGTGGCTACCAGGGCAGTTCAGTCGCCAGACCAAAGGTCGAAGCATTTCTAAAAGTAGAGTAACTAGACAATTAGTTAAATAATAGTATGGAGCAAAATAAACTAGTAACTTATAAACAGCCTTGATTGATAGAGCAAGATATAGAAGGTATCCATACAACATGTAGGATAATCAGCTGTTTTTTCCAGCTAATTGATGGCTAAGGACCAGGTGTCTAACAAAGTACTATGGCCGGTCTCATTCCCCTAAGGTACTGCCTGAGCACTCAATAGTACATTAATATCTATTAAGACTATTACAAAATTCGCAGTCTGTTTACAGGCAGAAATAAAAGAGTATTATCTGCGCGGACCCCATTATGACACTAATGCAATTTCCCTGGGTTGCGCACCTAAGCTAATACTATCTCGTGAAGCATGACTACAAGACCAAAATTGTATCACAATCTACTGAACTGTAATAAGAGAAGAATTGACATCCTGCTGGTAACCATCAATAACAGTAAAATAATGCTCATGACGTTCAGGGCATCATGACTAATTTTGATTCAAAAGCTTACTGGAACTTGTGGATTTCTGTAAATCCAAAAAACTAAAGCGTCATATTTTCTAAGCCAGAGGCTTTATATAAGGACAGTGTCAAAGGACACTTATATAGTGGTCCGGATTTGACTTAAAGAGTCAATTGAACCTTGCTTGTCCATCAGACTGAAGGACACATAAATTTGCATGTTGAAGTTAATTACACATTCACTAAAATCAAAACTAAACATTTTTTTATAAAAAGAGACACAGTCCTATTGATAAATATTACTTAAATTTCATTAAAAAGTAGTTTGGATTAAATTGTCCTAACCAAAATTAGGACCAAGTCCTGGGACTTGACGAGGACGGCTGGATACATAAATACCCCAAATATGATGTCCATGTTGGCGCCGAGTTGAATTGGACGATCCATCCTCCTACGATTCGTTATGGTGATGAATCCAATGACCCAGACGCCATGTTCCTCCACTACAGTTGCAGTCGGGCAGAGTTTCCTTCCTTCTATGATTCGGTTATGGTGATGAGTCCTACGACCCAGACGCCATGTTCCTCCTCTACAGTTGCAGACGGGTAGAGTTTCCTTCCTTCGGCTTTAGTGTTGTAGAACCGCTCTGTCTTGTGATCACGCGGATCACCCTTTATATACTGTCACTCAGGCACGAATATGATAAATAAGGGGGAGGGATGAACTCAGAAGTATAGACGGGAATAAAGAAGAATGAATCTGGGAGATTGGAGAAAAACAAAAGAAGATCATGAGGTTCTTTGGCTGACCGCCAGAGTCGCTAGGTGAGCAGTAGGGCACTGCGTGGATTCTTGACTAAAGTCTTCTCTTCATAGAGCCAGCTAAGTAAACATGTGTGTGTGTGTGTGGCCATGTTTGAATCCGTCCTGTTTTTCAAATGTGGAATTACGATATCTGTAGACATATTGCTGAGGTGAGTTACCACTAAAGCATCTTATATTTAAATGTATCTGTATTAATTATATTATTTAGAATCCACTATTATTTTCATGAAAATTTGTGATATAAATGTATTTTTACTATTTTTCGTGTAGACCGCATGGCCGGTGTACACAAGTCTATCCAGTTTCATCCAACAGTAAAAGTAAAGTGTTAAAGTATATTATTCATAAATACAATAATATTAAACCTCTTCTTTGATATTTAGTACAGTAATTGTCCAAAGACAATTTTTTGACCAACCACGTGTTTGAACGTAGGCCAATACGTAGATTTAGTAGACTGGATCAAGTCCGAGAATATAAACTTTGAGGTAGTTTATATTAAATAAGTTAGGAGAGTTCCTGTTCTTGCGTAAATTATTATAAATATTAATTATTTACTTGTAGCTGTTCAATCTAACTGATTGACACTAATACGGATTGTAAGACATCATTAACCACCTTCATTTCCTCTTGTTGAATATGTTTGTTATCAATTGGAAACAACCTTTTAGAAGCTTTCGTTTGTAATCATTTCAAAGCGAACTACAGAAACATTTACAATAAAAAACATACCAAAAGTATATTTTTATAATTCAGTATTTAAATAATGTAAAAACTTAAAATAAAAAAGAAACAAAAAAAAAATGTGTTGTGAAAGTTTTGACCGCCAAAAATGAAATCTACTCTACATATTGGCTTACAGATCATGGTTTGGCGCATGGATACGTTACATAAATGTAGATTCGATAGCTTTTCCTAGCTGTCAGATAAGTCTATTAGTAGTGAAATTAGAGTATATCTACCTATGCCCTTGCCGATGCCGGATATTATATTAATGTACATGTTTATCAAGCAGTAAAAGGCAGCATTTTAATAAGCTTTGTTTCTTATCCATATTTCACTCCCTGTTGTACCGTGTTGACTAAGCTTTTCAAACTTGTACTTGTAGCTCTTTCACAGAATATTTGTTATTTACCTATGGTCCCATCTGAGGACCACCTGGTGCTTTGAGAACCATTATATTAAAGCAGCGTCTTCCAACGTGGGGTACTTACCAGGACGTTTGGGAAAAATATTAGGGAAGATATTTGAATAATAGCAGAAAGAGCTACAATTGCCAGCAGCTTAAGACAAAAGTTATGAAATTAAGGGCCAGTTTCATAGTCAAATTTAGTACGCCTCAAGTGCGGCGCTACACTAAGTACATGACGACGCCTACCTAAACCAGAATGGAATGGGCCATTCTCGCATAGGAAACTGGCCCATTCCATTCTGGTTTAAGTAGGTGTCGTCATTTACTTAGTGTAGCGCCGCACTTGAGGCGTACTAAATTTGACTATGAAACTGGCCCTAACTCATCGATACGGTTAGGGGCGGTGCAGCTTTTCTTCTATATTTGACTTTGAGAACATGATTTCAATTTCAAACATAAAATTGTTTTTATAATTATTAATAAATTAATAAATAAATTATATGTGTCAGCTTTTATTGTAAATTTTGCTTTTTGAATGTGAAAATAGATACGCTCCTTATTCAGCTTTTTATCACATTGTTTTTAAATCCCATTATTAGGCAATTTATTTTCATTTGCAACAAATAAATCAGAAATGACTACTGCAGTAGTGATTAAACATTTAGCTAAAAATTAAGAGTACAATTTATGGAATGTGCTGCCAAGGGGTACGCAAACGAAAAAAAGGTTGGGAACCTTTACATTAAATTATAACCATGTAAGGTAGACACGTAAAACTTGGTTGAACATGAGGTCACATTTAAAATTTAAAATGATTAGAAAATTAGAAAATTTAGTATCATCACAATTTTAAAATTATTGTTATTTATTGCTATCATCAAGGTAAAATTAAGCATATATAACCATTTTAAGACTAACTATTTTTACCCAGAATGATGTGATGGTTGAAGTTACTTGCATGATGACAAAATGTTTGCCCGTAAGCCTTGATCTTTCTGATGTGTATTCCTTCACATCAGTGTTCTCAAACTCAAATTATTTGAGGGGCCAAATTCGCAAACTCAGGCAAAGTGGCGGACCATGACATGTTTGCTTGGATCATTTATATTATTTAATTTTGTCTTTGTTGCGTATCTCACTATCCGTCCGGACTTTCCGAATCTTAATCACGCTAGTAGGTGAGGAATGAGGAAGGTATCGTTTTTGAAGAGATATACCCGCATTTGCATCAAGGCAATGTGGGAAACCACCAAGGAAAAACACCCAATCTACATCCGGTTGGGATTTAAACTCTTACCTCCCCAACAATAGCAAACTAGAACAGAAGAGCCTGACCCATTCATTCTGCGTGACCACCGATGTAGGTTTATATTACTGTAGATAGTTGATTCTATGTTTTAAAATATTTCATGTTTTTTTTAAATTTAAAAACTTATACTTTTGTAACTTTTTGTGGTTTAGCGAAATACTAGGATTCATTAGATTGTGGAAATAAAAATAATACAATCAAGAAGTTCAAGTGATAATATATATATATATATATATATATATATATATATATATATATAAATAAAAAATGAAAATATTATGAAAAGCAAATTTTGCGAAATCTTGGCTTGCGAGACATATCTGACAGGCCCGCTTGTCTGTGATATGTAATACTTTTATATTCTGACATGCATTCATATACTCATAAAAATCATAACGACTGTGACATAAAATGTATATATATAGGTATATATATATACATATATATGTATATATATGTATATATATATATATGTATATATATGTATATATATGTATATATATGTATATATATGTATATATATATATATACATTTTATGTCACAGTCGTTATGATTTTTATGAGTATATGAATGCATGTCAGGTAGTAATATAAAAGTATTACATATCACAGACAAGCGGGCCTGTCAGATATGTCTCGCAAGCCAAGATTTCGCAAAATTTGCTTTTCATAATATTTTCATTTTTTATTTATTTGAGGTATGTAATATGCACTCTCTGAATCGACTTATTATATCAGCACACGACCTATAAACTAACTTAAATCTAGAACAGACCTAACATTCAGCCCTCCAGTTGTTAATTTAACACTGTGAAAGGGTAAGCCCGCATTTCACCAATTATAAATCTTTTGGCCATACTGGGAACCGAACTCGGGACCCTTAGCTCAGAAAACAGATACGCTACTGACTCAGATAAGGTGTCGGACTTTTTATAATAGAAAAAACTAGCTAAACATTTATGTGCTGCAAAACAGTGCACATGTTTGGTGCACAAATTTAATATTTATTTTTTTGCAATTTTTTTATTGTGAGTAAAGTCTAAATAAATGTTTATATAAACCTAACTTTCCTGATTTCTCCAAATAATTAGCAATTTCCAAATGTCATAATCTCAAATTTATATTACTACAACTTTTATAATAAGACTGAGTGGGGCGCATTGTATATTGATTTATAAAAAGAATCACATAATAACTAATCGGGCTTTAAGTTTGACTTGTCTGCTGTAAGGAACAAGAACGTATCCAGAGTTCTCTTTATATTTTGACATGTTTTCATCTCAATGTGTGGAAGTAATTTCTGAGTATATTACATCTTATTATTCACGATATTTAGTCCGGTTAAGGAAGTGAAACTGAAATGAATTACTACTACGTTTTTTTAACTAGGAATTTATTACTACAAAACAAAATATTATTACAAGATAATTTTATAATATTTTTAACTTTTTATAATTATTTTTAATATTTGTTTAGATTTCGGGGTGGGGGGAGGGGTCAGGGAATGGTGGCTTCAGTCTCACGAGCCTCTCCCCCTTTCTCCGGGTACATGCCTGGTAAAGGAATTCATTTCCGAACTATTGCGCGTTCCATGTGTGTGTTTTTTTATTCTCATTGATTATATCGCTCGCTCGTTCTGCCATCCCCTGATAGGATAACATCTCTAGCAATAAATTACACGCCCCCTTAAACTTCCAAGAACTTTGGCTTACTGCTGAAACACACTATTATCGATTTGTTGTGTTCCTACTCGTCACCGACACATGTTGACCTTGACAATGATTTATATTGAAGGTCAAGGTTAGACGAAATTAGACGTCATATAAATATCACGGAGTTATTGTCGCTGTGGCTACATTGGGCCAGAACGTTAGTACAGGGATAGAAAATGATCTTGTTTACGTCTATTATTTTTCTTAGTGTAAAGTACACTTTCTACACACCACACTGATTGTCACAACCGCAACACGGTCTACAAACTATATTCCGTTCACGATAGGTTTTTACCTGGATGACAGTTCGAAAATCATATGTTTAGGTTTTGGGTTGCCAACACTTGTAAAAGATCACAGTTTTGTTATAAATGTAAAGATCTTTAATTACCTGTTATATATTACATTTAAAATAACGTAGTAAACTTAAGTTTTCTCATATTTTTTCATTTTCTTAAATAATTTCTTTTTATCCAACTTGAAACAATATTTTTAACATATTTAAAAGTACTTATTTTTCGTTTTGGAACGTTTCTGATTTTGTGTAATATAATGCACACATCACAATATCTTTTAATACAGGCATCGTATTTACTTGGAAAAGAGAAAATTGTTGTCATTATTTTACATACAATAAATGATTTTATGATTATTTTATCGTATTTTGAAATATTTAACTGATTAAAATATTTTCATCAACTGCGTGTCTGCATCATTGTAAAAAACTTTTTTACCGTTATGTTCAATCATATAGTTTAAATTCGTCATTCGCCATTTTGAAGCTATGTTCGTTAGAAGTTTTTGTGAAAGTGGTGTTAATATTTTTTTAAGTGGAATAAAACTATAAATAAACTTTGTGTCCGACCTCAAATAAATATATAAATAATATTGGCCTAAATTACTGTGGTTAACTATCACATTAATATATTACCATCTGTTTTCATAACAGTCATCCAAATTGATACATGTCAGCTGTTGGCGTAGTGATGAATTAGGGATTACTTCTAGTAACATTTCGAGCTGTCATCCAGGTAAACTTAGCTCGTGAATGACTTATAGCTACGGCCAGACGAGCAGTCATGTCACTTGAGGTCGTAACGTTATTTTGTGTTGGTGGTATTCGCCCTAAAACGGGGCGGCGGCATCTCATATTGGTGACATTTCACGCCTACACATTGAGCGGCAAAACTGTGACGTTATTTTGTCTCGGTCTCTCTTTTCATACCTGCACGTTGTTCGCCATACTTGTGACTTTATCTTCTCGCCTAAGCGTTGGAAATCAAACTTGTGGTGTTACGCGCGACTACTCCACGATGAAATAGAGGATATCATCAGATATTGTCCGGCTCCACGGGAGTGAACTAACTAAATGTGGCCGCCCGTCGCCACAAGACTATTAATAATGCTCTGTAGCCGTAATTTTACACACACACTGGAATATACGGTCTATTTTATAATGTAAACACAGGTATATAAATTATGTTTGATTTATTCAAATGGATGAAACGTGACTATACAGTATTTAACACAGTCAGAACAAAAAGGTTATTAATATATTAATACGCGGCAACTTTAAAGTTTTGAATTTGTAGGTTAGCGTGCCGTGGACCTTGCATACAACAGGGCTGCAAGCCAGGAGATTTGGAAGAGCCCTTTTCCTTGTTTATAGCCAGCCAAGAAGTTGACATGATACTTGACTTTTTTTTTATACGTATCGATAGGCTTAGCACACTTGCTACTAATGGCCTAATTTAATTGGTAAGAACATAAACCATACCTATATATGTATATATATATATATATATATATATATGTAAAAGTGAAATGTTAAAATACGTCAATATTATAATCAAAGTATGCCTTTAACGATAAGAATCACCATTAACACAGATAGAGGATGGGGAAACCACAACAGTAAATCACTTGTCAAAAACCACCCTCAGTTCACTGAGCCAAGATTCGAACCTTTGCCTCCTCGTCAACAACTATCGAGAGCTATTTGATTGCTCGCCAGTTTGGCCACGCAGTCGCTCAGTCACTCACTCGCGCGCTTGTTAGTCTGGTCGAACCATTAGAAACGAGAGAAAGAAAAAAATACCACTCAAAACAGTAAAGATAGCTGAGAGTGACTTGTGCATAAAATACTCGAAGGGGGGTTAGGAAACCTGTTAACAAAGCTAAGATTTTAAGAGTTCGACACAGTCTCTTGTCAACGCCATAAAATTTTTTTTAAAAAAAACCAGGTTTATTAAACCGTAATATTTCAACACGTAAAGATTAAATTTGTTTAATATTATAAAATTGTCCATTAACTTGAAATATATAACGTGTGGAAACATTTGGTTTGGAATAGTACGAAAGGTAAGACCGCTCTATCATGACATTACAAGGTGGAATGACAATAACGAGCATCGTAGCACATGACTACATGGGAGTGTGAGATTTGACTTAAATTAGAAGAGAAATTTCCCTTCGTCTAGACGTACGTGATGACATAATAAAATACGAGTACAGATATCACTCTTCAACAGAGGTGGCCGAACAGTCGATCACTATCTACCGGGTGACCTGGTGGTCTAGAGGTAAGGTGTCGGACTTCTGTGCTGGGGGTCCGGGGTTCAATCCTCGGTCCCGACACAGATTTATCTGATTACCATACCCTTCCTTCACCTCTGACAAAACATCTTGTGAATGTGGGGAATGCCAGGCCTCCACCGTGGTTCGGATTCCATGTTAAACTGTAGGTCCTCCATTTCATCTCACAATCACCCTACCATTACACAGTAGCGTAAGTGTGTATAACCCGAATGGGTAGTAATACGCGGTGCTAATAATAATAAATAATAATAATAATAATAATAATAATAATAATAATACTTGCGCCTGGATATTTACTAATTGGGTATTAGAACAATCCTGTATGGAGATAGTAACTACAATAGCCCCATGGCTTCTTTGGTGCTGACTGACAGCTCACAGCTGACTGCTGACGGCTTTAAAAAGTTACCAGACCAAATTATGTATCCCTACGCCGAACCATATGATCTGCAAAAATGTGTGTTTAGCAGCTGTCAGTTCTGACAGTCAAAATTTAAGTATATACCTAAATGTTGACTGTCATAAGTCAGCTGTGAGCTGTCAGTCAGCACCAAAGAAGCCATGGGGCTACTGTAGTCAGCATTAGTTACAATAATGACACCAAGGTGAGATTGGAGTCATAGCGGACCCACTGAGGTTGTCGAGTGGTCCAAGGTAGTGTGGGCCAACTGGTGGCCCAAGCTCACTGAAAATGTGGCCCTCGCGTTAGCCTGGAGCAAAATTAAATGGAAACCCTCGCTAACAGATGTGAAATAGAAAATGATTCAAATGAAAATATTTATTTTAAAATGTCATCAAATAATTTCATTATGCATTTATTTGCTTAATAAAGATATTTGTAAATTTATATTTATATTAAGTTGTTTTGCGAAAGTCTGTGTATGCACATTTTATAACACATTGTTGGTAGGTCAATTATCTATTTTTTTGCAGTAAAATTTGAAAGATCTTATCAACCAAAATACCAATTGTAGCCTAAATAAGTATTGATAGCTATTGTTTATTGAGTGTTTTTAGGCTTATATTAAGTTTATGGGGCTACTACATATGTATTTGTCCAGCGGTACAAACTGATAGTTATAAAGTCCTTGGGAAGAAAAACTCTGGACTACCCCGTTCTAAGGTGTCACTCTTGCAAGAGACTGGTTTGCCAATGACGGGGTTTGGTGTAATGAGAGTGTGTCTTCCAAAATAGTTCCCACACCCGTCATATAAATACGGGCAATCTTGCTCTAAAATCAAACTTATTCATCGCTAAAGTATTAGCGTAATTTGTACAGCACAAAGGCCTATAAGTAGAGCCCGGACTGATGTTTATACATTGTGATAGAAAAAAAGTCAACACGAGTTTGAAGTGTTTATTATGGTAATATTTTTTATAAGACGACTTTTTCATTAAAATATGGTTTGATGAATTTTTATTTAATGGTAAAAGCTATAATTTTAAAGTTTAATTTTGAATGTTACGACGATTGCGGTATTTAGGCCACCTTTAACTTTTTAATGAAAAAAGTTGTAGACAAATATCATGATTGTCGGGAAAGCTATAAAAAAATTACCGCACTATACTTTAAAAGGGGAATAAAATGTTTCAACTTTATCATACTTTAATTTGCTTACTTTATTTTATAAAGAACTAGCCAAATAACCCGTTTTTGGCATGAAAATGGTTTTATGACATATATATACAATGTTAAAAATATGATTATGTTACTATCCAATGTTTTAAGAATTGTAAATTTGATTTTTTTGTTTACAGAATATAGAAAATAAATTTTATATACAATAATGTCAAATATAATTACACAAGCCAACCAAAAAATTATATAAACAACTGTCAAGAAGTTAAGCTGTTTCTTTAAACCACTTTCATTATTATTTTTTTAGATTCCTTTTATCCAAAATGGCAGAAATTGCTAATAACCAAGTTGTTTATTTGAACACGTGTTTGTACACACATTGCCCGCCTCTCCCCAGGTACTTATACAAACAAAATGCTATCCGCTTATTATCCTGGTGCACGCAACATTAAATATTGGCCTCCCAGCTTGCGGGGGCATACACTATAGCTTTTTTATATATTATTTTCTTTCAAGATGGCTGTCATGGCTAATCAATACCTATAATGTATAAACTATATCTAAGAATATTTAAAATTTGATTCAATGAAAATCTGATGATCAGAAAATAAAAATAAGGCTATAAAGGGGTATTTTGTAGCCGTCATATTGAAACATGATAGCAAACATAGATTGGATACACTTTTATGCTAACCGGACGTCCGAGCTATGTCCAATTGACCATGCAGCATTTCAGAGCAATTGGTTTGGTGGTTTTTGCGTGATAGAATAACAAACACCAACTAATTTTTATATAATTATAATAGAGGATTAAGAACTCGAAAATTGATTGCTGCACTTACAAAATTGCGCCAACTATTAATATATTGGGCTAGTTTTATCCAGTTCATCTTATTATACCCTATCCCTATCTTAAGTTAGTTCTAAAGAGTTGCATATGAAACAAGCCCACTCCTATGAAACTGTCCCTTAGTTCTATCCAGTCCACTTCATTACACCATATCCCCATCTTGAGCTAGATATATCAATTCCACCTCATTACAACTTAACCCTATCTTAAGCTAGTTCTCTCTAATCAACCTCATTATAGCTCATTCCTATCTGGGGCTAGTTCTATCCATCCCACCTCACTACACCCCATATCAATCTTAAATTATTTATATCCAGTCCTTCTAATTACACCCTATCCCTATCTTAAACTGGTTCTATCCAGTCCACCTCATTATAGCTCATTCCTATCTGTGGCTAGTTCTATCCAACCCACCTCACTACACCCCATACCGATCATAAATTAGTTTTATCCAGTCCTTCTAATTACACCCTATCCCTATCTTAAACTGGTTCTATCCAGTCCACCTCATTATAGCTCATTCCTATCTGGGGCTAGTTCTATCCAACCCACCTCACTACACACCATACTGATCTTAAATTAGTTCTATCAAATCCACCTAAATACACCCTATACCTATATTGAGCTAATTCTATCCAGTCCACCTCGTTACACCCTATATCTATCTTGAGTTAGTTATAATCAATTCACCTCGTAACACCCTATTCCTTTCAAGGCCACTCTAATATTATTCATAGCGAGCTTGTGAGTGTTTGTTGATGTTTATTTTTTAAGGTGAGAGCTCATCACGCCCACGCCTAATAACCAAGAAGGAAGACCACTCCTATAGGCTGTCCGCAATTGCTTAATCAAAATATTCGTAGCCACCCTTTTAATCTGGAACATATATCCTCTATTTATGTCTTAAAATTGTAATCCGAGATGGAGTTTTAGCAGTATAAGACGTCAAGTACGTATTGTATTTGATCACCGTTGTCGGAATAGCGGGTCGCTAAGGGTTTAAATCGCTGTTGGGGTGGGACTTGGCTGAATTTGTATGGGTATATATTGGTGAAATTTTATTTATGTTGAATGTTTTGGAGTTAAAAAAAAATACTACCAAGCGAAGAGTAAACTATATTTAACCACGCCTTTTCATTATCAAATATGTACACTCATGGATAAGCTGCTGGATTATTATTATTATTATTATTAGCACCGCGTCTTACTACCCGTTCGGGTTATACGCATTTACGCTAATGTGTAATGGTAGGGTGACTGTGAGATGAAATGAAGGACCTACAGTTTAACGTGGAATCCGAACCACGGTGGAGGCCTGGCATTCCCCACATTCACAAGATGTCTTGTCAGAGGTGAAGGAAGGGTTCGGAAATCAGATAAATCTGTGCCGGGACCGAGGATTGAACCCCGGCCGCCAGCACAGAAGTCTGACACCTTACCCCTAGGCCACCAGCCAGGTCACCCAATAAGCTGCTGGAGATAAAGAGCAATAACATGATATTTCTTTCAACGGTTTGAGTGGACACATGAATCGAAAGTTGAAATAAAGTTTTGTATGATTGCGTTTGACCCGATTCTCCCAATACCTTGAATATCTAGCAATTAGGTTAACGCTCTTAAGACCCAAATACCAATTTATTAGCGTGCTTGAATAGTTTTATGGTTAAACCATTCATTCGCGGTGGCAATTGAACTGTTTCGTTATTCATAATTAAATTGTATTGAAACTATTTCCGTTTTGGTATTTTTACTTTCTCATGTCAAGAGAAAGTAATGTAATCGCGAAAAAATGTACATACAGATGGTGACAAATTTTCACGTTTTATGTGAACACAAACCAAAAAATTGGATTTTACAATTCTGACTGTCGCCATATCTGCTTGTTTGTCAGTTAGTCTGTCCCTGGCGACGGATCCAAAACGTTTTGCTGGATTTTGTTCAAACTTGATTTATAGATACTATAGGGTTTTACCATAAATATTTTTTTGAACTTACTCCTTCAATTAAGGGTAGTTTACTTAAGAGTAATTTTTTTGCATTCTACATTTTTCGAAAATATCCCTAAAAAATTGGTTTAAAATGCATATCTAGGATTTGTTTTACGTGCAAATAGACTTTTTTGTTGGTTGTTTTTGGGGAGAGGGGGGAGGGGGGGGAATTTGGCTATGTGTAGTTCACTAATGACTCTTGTTTCTTTTAATTTGAAAATTTAAAAAAAATGTTTTTAGCGATTTGGTTAAAAATAGGTATCGGGAGACTATTTATTACATATCAATTAAAATATAATTTTATTCATACAAAATACATTAATTTAAGGATAGTTTAGTTACAACAAATTATATAAAATTCGAATGGTTTGAAAATAAACTTTGAACATTGAATACAAAATGGATATCTGGGGATAGTTTTTCATGATAAATAAGAATACGTTCTTATTTTTACAGATAACAAATAATTTTAGTGTTGTTTAAAAATAATTTTCTTTAGTAAATTTGAATTTGGTCAAATACATTTTAACAATTTAGTTTAAAATTTATATATAATGAGTGACTATTTTGATTTACAAGATGACGTTTGTTTTTATGAGTATAACTCATTTAAGCTTAGTTTACTAAAAACATATTTTTGAAAATATCTTCAAAGCTAGAATGCACAATGTGAGAAAGTTTGTGCGATTGTGTCGTACCATTTATTTTTTCAATCTAAGATATTACATTGTTATTTATGCGGTTTGTATGAAAGTAAGGTAGGGGGCACGAATCTCGTCCCCGCACATAGTTTCGTCCCCTTCAGTTTATCGGCCCTGCCGCTAGGAACGCTAACGGCGCCAAAACACGTGCGTAGGGGAAGGCAAAAGGAGCCAGTTGTGAAAGTTTAGTGATCCAGGAAGCTTATGTTCATGGTTTACGAAGATTTTTCGTTTTCGTGGTAAGGTTAGCTCTTGCACTGTCATTATTGGTAGTGCTTTACGCCTAGTGTAAGCGTTATTTTTATATTTAATGCATGTCAGTAGCTTAGGTACGTTTTCAACAGAAGTGTATGTGAGTTGTGTGCCGACAGATTCACTTGTTGAGAAGTTAGGAGCCGCCATGTTAGTTTGAGCGTTGTTTCAAGGGACGAAATTAGGAATTGTAATTTTTAATGGGTTGTTTTCAGATGGGGCCCCGTAAATAATGGGATAAGGATTCAATAAAGAGGGCGATTTATACAGTACGCAACAAGGAGTTAGGATATAAAGCAGCCAGCAAGTTGTATAATGTCCCTAGGGCAACTTTGAAAGATTATGTGAAGAAAGGAGAAGGTTTGAGTGGAGAACAGTTAGTTGAAAAGAGAATAGGTCGAAAACCAGTTCTGACACCAAATTTGGAAGATCAATCAACTTGTTGGGTATTGTATTACATTGCATTGCATTGGAGAATCATTGTTATGGTCTCACATTGAAATACTTATGGTACATAGCATACCAACTTGCTATTCGTAACAATATTGAAAACCCGTTTTCAGCAGAAAAAATCAGCTGGGCGTAAGGGTATGCGTCTGTTCTTTAAAATAGATCCACAAATATAATTTCGAAAAACGCAATCTCTATCACTTGCCCAAATTCAGGGGTTCACCCCTGAAAGTGTAGAACTTTTTTGCTATTTTAAAGCTGGAATTGGGGAAAGTGGACTATAACCTGGTGAAAGTTTTCAACATTGATAAAACAGGCATTTCGACTGTTCACTACAAGGCTTCAAGAATTGTTGCTATGAAAGGAAGGAAGGACGCACACAAATTGCTATCAGCCAAGAGAGGTTCTTTAGGTACAGTGTATGTTTGCTACTGGGCATTTTGTGTCCCCGTTGATTATTTTCCCCAGGAAGCTAAGGAAAAAGGAACTAATGGATGGGGCACCACCCAGGCAGTATCGGAGCATTTTCATGAGTCTGAATGGATTATGGCTGACTTGTTTGAGAAATGGTTTCAACATTTTTTTGTCGACTACAAAGCCATCAAAAGAAGATTCTTTTATTTTAATTTTAGACGGACATCATTCACACACACACACGCAACATCAACGTCATAGATTCTGCATGCAAAAATAGTGTTTCAATTGTGTGTTTGCCTCCCCATTCACCAGAGAAAATGCAACCACTTGATGTTGCATTTATGTTCCCTTTAAAGGGTTTCTATAATCAAGCCATTGAAAATTGGTCGAGTAACCATCCTGGTCGCGTAGTTAGCAATATCCAGTTAGATGGGCTGTTCAACAAACGTTTGAGCATGCTTCAGTCATGAAAACTGCTGTCAGTGGATTTCTAAAAACAGGGATCATTCCTATTAATACAAATGTTTATGGTTCTGAGGATTTTTGGGGGGCACTCTCAGTCCCAACCATTCATCAGGAAGACATAAATGGACCTCACTACCTTTCCTTTTGGCCAACCATCATCAAACACTCAGTCCAAGGACCAGCAGCTTACAATCAGTCCTAAAGACATCAGACAGGTACCAGTGATACAGCCATCAATATCTGCTCGAAGAGGCCTCTGCCAAGAAAAAGGCTCCGGCTAAGAAAAAGTTTGTGATCCTGAAGGGTTCCAAACAAAAGGGCGGGAACTGATCCTTCAGAAAAAACCAAAACAGAAACGACCAACGACTATGATTCCAGTGACTACATTCAATATGACGACTCACTTGATGACAGCAACAGTGAGTATGATTATGCTGAGTGTCGAATTTCTGGGAAAAAATATTCCTTGGATAGACATGGCGAAAAATGGATCTGCTGCACAAAAACTTTCACTTGGTTTCATTAAACATGCTCCAGCGCCAAAAACTGAGTGAAATTTATTTATGATACTTGTTTGGAAGGCTAAACGCTCATATTAAAAAAATATAAAGTTATTTATTTTTCAAGTATACTTAATAGGCTAATCTTACTGAGTTTTGCCACATTTACTATATGTTTTTAATTTTCTCTAAGTATAAAATTTGTATTTATTCACTACTTTCTACTAAATATGTTCACTTTTATAATGACTTCTTGTATATAATATGCATTAAGTTTAAATTAAAGAAAAAAATGAAATATTATATTTAGCGCATATTTTAGGAGATCTTTAGGGGGACGAAATTAGGAATACTTTTTTTTTGTTTTGCGGAAAGAAGTTGTTTTATAATTTTTTTTTATGATACTAACAATTGATTATACAGGTAATTTGGCTTGGTTTCCGAGTAAAGGAATAGTTAACAAAGAAAATATCAGATTTTGGAACGCTTATGTCAGTTAACACCACCTCCATGTGCGAAAAAGTGATTAGGGAGCGAAATTTGGGCCCGCTACCTTATCTCATATTGTATATTACCAAAATATATGGTTCGATACAATCACACAGAGTTTATCATATAGTTTATTAAATTTTGAAACAAAATGTTCAAAATTATGTTTTCAGTAAAGTAATCTTAAATATGTTTCCTGAGAAAGACATAGATATTGTTTTGTTAATCAAGTGTTTCCTAGCGGTGAGAAATTGAACCTATTTCTAAATATCATTAAATGTATAGACTAATGTCAGTTTATTAAGGCGATTGGCCCTTTTAATTTGGTGTGTAAATGCAGAGCCATGGAAACAAACAATTATAATAAAGAAATTTTTATTGTTTTGCAATTTTCTTTTTGGAAACGGTTTGTTCAAGAATATAGAAGCATGTTGATTAAGTTATACTTTTTATATACACCTCCTCTATAATTTTAACAGTGACCAAATATCGACAAAATTGACATTTTTCAATTGAAAACTGCCGGCTTCGTAAAAAAATGTAACAATTAATAAATATTGATACATTATCTTAGAACGGGTGCTAAAAATATTAATATGAACATTTCACTCATTCTAGAGAAAACTTGATATTTACAAACGGATGATTTTTCCGAAAGACCTGTCCGGTAGCTAGTGCCATCTACAGTTTCCGTGATCCATCTATTCTTGTTGGCGTGGAAGGATACTTTGGTCTGTTGTGAAGCCACGTCACACCTTTCACCCTCCCGCCCACCATCCCACAAAATAGGTTTTAGACTTGCATTCAACAGGGTCAAGGGACTAAATGTGCTTTATGAGTTTTCACATTCAATGCCATTACTAACAATATCACTAACAACATCGATGCGTAAACAGAAACATATAACATTTTCTATTCTGGTTTGCTGGCGACGAGGAGTTTTGAGGTTTAAGTCCCAGTGAGTATAATTGTTTTTCCTGAATGGTAAATTCGACCAGAATAAAATATCTCGTTTTTGTTAGAAATCCTTTTTGCCTTTAAGATGGTATGGAAGGGGACCGAGAGAAAAGGCCAGTGTTTTTGCAGTTCTTATGGAAAAACTTTTTTTTTTTTTTTGCCAAAATAAATACTTGCTTCAATACAAACATAGAGTTTAGATTTCTTCACATGGTGATATTAACAGTTCTTGAATATTTAACATGAGCAAAGCGGCATTAGATGACAAACCTTTTAAATTAATAAAAAAACAGTTGTCATTAAATTACAAAACACTCTTGACAGGTATTCAAGAAATTTTTAGGTTGCCATGTAAAGAAAATTAAACTCAATGTTTGTACTGAAGCATTATTTTATTTATTTTGCCCCAAAAAATATGTTTTGCCATAAAAATTGCAAAAAACTAGCTTTTTTTTTTATCATCCCATTCCATCCCGACTACAACTCATTGTTAAGTATAAACTAATATTTTCATAAAGTGTTTTAAAGATATTTTTTTCATTAGTACATAACTATGAGTATCTTGCAGAAAAGTCAACCGCTAGCTCAGCTAGCCCAGTTAAACAATAAGGCGCAAAAATGCGTTTGCACACTATTTTATATAAATCAATACAGCATTTTTTATGTTCCATAAGAATGCTGAGTGAATTAGGCTTTTATCTCGTCTATTTACTTTTAAACTGTTGCTTTATTCGTGATTCATGAGAATAAATTAATTAAAAAATAATAAAAATTGAAAAAGATCAGTACTTCATGGCAATATACGATATTCTTGGGGAGAAAACTGCCAGACTGGGGAGGGGCGTATACTAAAGAACACTGTATTCTATACACGTTTTATGTGTTGAGCTGAAGAATTGTTGATGTGGAAGAACAGGGGGAATATGATGGTGAGAAAACAAGATCGAAGAAAAATGTCGAGAAATAATGCGTTTTCTTTTGCTTCTTTATGAATTGTAAGTGCACATATATAACACCGCGGGAAGAAAATACTTGCGTCTTCTTAAAAGAGAATCTAAATAAAATGCTTGTTTTCCATACGTGTTTTATTTGCCGTTTTAATATTTACTACTAGCTGCAAGTGCCCGCCATTGCACGAATAGAAAACAGATCACTTCTACTGTATATTGAACAGCAAACACATACTGACTGCTTGTAAACAATGTTATAATCCTTTTTGAACATCACACTTACCATATTTGGTGGCCACATGGTCTAAGGCGTCACTCTAGAAATATACTAGGCTTCCGATGACGGGGAGCTGAGAGTTTGATCCTAGCTGGGTGCACTGAGGGGGTCTACACTAAATGGTTTCCCGTTATCTCTCCAAGAAAATACGTGTATACTTACTCTAAATTCAACCTTCCTCATATCTAGCCCAACAGCGTGATTATTATATATGTGTACAATCCTATCGGGTAGTGAGACATGGTGCTAAAAAAAATCAAAAACTGGTATCTGCACGATTTAAGTCCTCAGGAAAGTATTACAATCATGTAAAAGTGAAAAAATAACTTGTTTTAATCCCACTTTTCGCTTTCGCTTACGTAAGTAAAATTTTGGCTCTCTTGGTTTATTGAATTTTTATGCTCTCCCTACTTTTATTCACGGAGCCTAAGGCATCAGGCTCGCAATCTAAGCCTATATTTATAAAAGTAAAAACAAATTCCAGAAGTGCACTTCTGCCAATATTCTTAAATAATTAGCCAGTATCCTTAAGTAATTATACCCAAGTTTCCGTTGTTTATAATCTTCAATTTTGGAACCCCCTACACCAGCTATCATGTGGTTTAAGACGTCAGTCTCACAATATGTATAAAAGCGTAAACTAAAGTTAGCCAAGAACGTATGCAAATACTAAATTTCCGCGAATTATGTATCATGGTTTTTTACTTACCCAAATCAGTGGTCATGTTGTCTAACGTGGATGTAAAATAAAAATTCAGATAAGGTTCTAACCCTAAAGTTTTAGTATTTTCAAATTTAAGGTTTAAATGGAATATAAATCCCCTCATTTGCAATCTCGTGTTTGATTGCTGAAGCACGAAATATGCCCCCATCACTGTAATTCCAGCATGGTCTGTTTCAATCAATGTGAACAAGCAAAAGCGTCACATTATGCCATTAATTCAAATAAATTATAGGATCTTTAGTTAAAATTATTACTTGAACCAGAATTATGGTTCCAACTTTTATATTCGTGTGTGATTTCTGTCAATACCACCCAAGCAGTTCGGAATATTCCATATTGAATAAAAACGTTGTGCAATGATTTTCCATTGCTCCATATTTGGTATGGTTTATAAAAGATTCCTTTAAACATGTCCCAAAGTATTTTTGTAGTCCTCGCTACAGTAAGTGAAAATGTGTTTGTCTCCTCTAGCGAAAGGTAACGAAAGCGTAACAAATGTGCGCCCTCTTGACAAGTACTGTACATGCGAAAGAAGAGTTTTATTTTAAACTTATTTTAAATACATATTTTATCTATATTTATTTGCATTAATAGTTTAGTATTTATACTTTTAGATAAATAATATTTAATAAGAGTATTTAACTTATTTGTAATGCAATAATTTATTTTTAAATTGGCTAGGACATTGGTTAATAAAGGGATTCCTGGTGAAGACTGCAAGTGAAGAAATGATAAATGAGAAGAGAGGAAGGAAGGAGATACCAGATTCTGGATTCAATCAAGGTTGGAGGGAGATAAGATAATACCAAGAGACTAGCCCAGGATTGAGATAGTTGGAGGGTTATAATAAATATACCTTCCAAGAGGTGGAACTACACCTGTTGATGAGAGACTTGGAGGAGTATTATAACTGGAACTTTCAAGAGGTAGAAGTACACCTGTTGACGAGAGAGTTGGAGGATTATCATAACTTGAACTTCCAAGAGGTAGAACTACACCTGTTGATGAGAGACTTGGAGGAGTATTATAACTGGAACTTTCAAGAGGTAAAAGTACACCTGTTGACGAGAGAGTTGGAGGATTATCATAACTTGAACTTCCAAGAGGTAGAACTACACCTGTTGATGAGAGACTTGGAGGAGTATTATAACTGGAACTTTCAAGAGGTAGAAGTACACCTGTTGACGAGAGAGTTGGAGTAGTATCATAACAACCTTCCAAGAGATAGAACTACACCTGTTTATGAGATACTTGGAGGAGTATCATAACTGGACCTTCCAAGAGTTAGAACTACACCTTACAATAAGATGATGATTATGACAAATATCGTTTTAGGAAGCGATTGCAAGGCAAAATTGATAAACCTCCATGCAGTCTTCGTCTGTCACATGAAATATGCCTCAAGTGGATCGGGGGCGAAGAAAAAAAGAACTCTTTATTTGATTGAGGCAATGCTATTCACATTACTCTTCATAAAAGCAGTAAGCACGACAACATCTAGAAATTTACCAGAAGCACCCGATGATGAACAAGATATGCTTGACCTATCCGAAGATGAGAAACAAGTCTAATTCAATAAATTTGTTGTGAGGCCGATGGCAATTTTTTTGAATAATTCTAATAAGGCCTCCATTGCCACTTCTTTGAGTGATAAAAAGTAATACTAAAAAAGTCTCTCCTAAGCTTTTTGCTTAAGCTCGATGAAATTACTGATCAACAAATTAAGATATCTATGCGTAAGGTTCTATGTTTGGTTGATGACATAATGCACACGGCTCCGGACACCACTACCCAACCTATGTGTTCTTCAACATCTCTGGTTTCACTGAATTCATAATCGACCCCATCTCCGATGGTACATCTATTCATTGCACTAGTTGAGCAAGCTGTGGAGAAGAATTCCCCAACGGCACGTGCCGATTATGGAGCTAAAAGTGGTAGCGGAAATCTACAATTATAACACATGCTATTTAAACTGAATCAATGTTGCTAAGCACTGCGAATTCCTTCTAAGATACTGTTATTTCATTAGGTAAACTTTAATAACTATGTTTGTAATGCTACTGCAATTGCTTATATGTACTTTGATTATTATTAAACTTTATTTTAAAACGACTCTTGTAATGATATGAAATTATACATATCAATATGTTATTATTCAAATCTATATTCAAAATTACTATATTTAATATTCGAGCGGGCTGTAAGATTTATTTGTGTAGAACTGTCGAGTTGTAAGGTGTGGTGAAATCCTTCTACGTCTCTATTTAAAAAGACAACGCACTTTCCGTGGAAAGAGACGCACCTGGATGACCTCACCCCTTTTCTTCTAGGAAGCTTCGAGAAGGAAATGTCGCTTGATATACCCCTTCAAATGCGCACATCTCCTCACTGCTGGTGATCCTTCCTTCTCGACAAGAACACGTATAGCTAAGATTCATTTAACGCAATAGTCGGGCTTTTATCAAAATATAAAATGCGTGTGATATCTAGCTAAAAGTAAACAGTTTATTCATTTAAAATTAAAATAAAAGATTATAAAAAAAACCACCAGAACTTTTAATTTATAAAATAATATAATTAATTATTAAAATAATATCACCCTTACGATGGCGTATAGACATTTCTTATCAGGCTAGCGTTTTAATTATTACACTCTATCTATTATAATAGTACTTATAGCATTATAATAGAAAAACTTAACATGGTATAACATCAATTATTTAAACTAGTTGGGAAAATAAATCTCTCTCTCTATATATATATATAATTACACAAATGGGGTAGGGATGAGGAACGAATCATTTTATAGGTAATCGATCCACGTTTGCGTGGAAGGAGGGTGCGAAACTGTTTAGGATATTTATTAGACCCGACCTGGAATCGATCCCCGATCTCCCCATCATCAGCAGTCCAGTCTAAAACGAGAGAGATGCCTTAGATCATTTGACCACTGAAATGGCTGGTTCCAATAGTTCCAATAATCTAAAGTTCATATAATCGAACTCGAATAGTTCTGATAATCAACGCTCAACTGCACAAGGCAACCTCACATGAGATAGCAAAAGAACATAAAGTAGGCGAAAAACGAATGGCTTACTTCAGAGTTATCAAGGTGGGGATGGAGGGGGCGTGAGAAAAGTCAAGTATTTTTGCAGTTTTTACAGAAAAACTTTTTTTTTTCAAAACAAATAAAATATTACCTATATACATATATAGAGTTTAATTTTTTTTTCACAATCTGATATCAACAGTTGTTGGATATCCGTCAAAGGTGTCCTGAAATTTAATGATAACTTTTTCTCTTCACTTAAAAACATTTCTCATCTATTGCTGCTATGCCCATGAAAGATATTCAACTATTGTTGATATCACCATGTGAAGACAATTAAGTTCTATGTTCCTACTGAAGTAATATTGTATTTATTTTGACCAAAAAATATGTTTTGCTATAAAAAAAACCCTGCAAAAACGCTTGTTTTTTCTCGCGTTCCCTACACCCCCACATTAATGTACTCTCCTAAGCACTCATGCATACCCGCATATTAGTATTTCTCTTTTGAATGACGAGTTCAAGGTAACTTTCTTTCGACATTCTGTACAATAATAATATAAATTGTGTCAGTTTGTTGTTCCTGTGCCATGACGAAATCTCTTCAGTTTATATTCTTTTCATTGTATGGGTGCATCCAAGGCCTTCTATGGTTACGTCTTTTATATCTGTAATAAAAATAGAGAACCAAACCTCCTCAGCAATCAAGTCACGATACAATATATTAATAAATATTACATATTTTATAAACCCGAAAAAGGTACGAAACTGGTTGAAATTCCGCCACTTGCGTAGCACCGTGTGCGAAACATAAGCAACAACCAGTTACTGACCAGTTTGTGACTTCAATCACTAACTAGTCCAATCACAGTTGAGAAACTCTGTATGTGAAACATAAGTAATAACCAGTTTATGACCAGTTCGTGACTTAAATCACTACCAGCCTGATCACAGTAGCTTATGCCAAGTTTCATCTTTCTAAGTTTCTTGATTTTGGAGTTCTAGCGCCTACACACTAACACACAAATATATATACTATGTATATAATGATTATATACCCACATGTGTGGGCACGGGGGCTAAGTCATTGATATCGTCTGGTCTAATTTGCCAGTGACAAATATATTGGGGTTTGAATCCCGTCCAGATGTTACTTTTATAAAATGTTGTATCAGTCACCCTTCTGCAAATGCGGGTAATCTTCTAAGCTCTATCCTTAGCTCATTAGCCAAAAAGACTCTAATTGCTATTTCGGTATATCTGAAACTAGCAGTATAGTCCAATTTTCTGGGAAGGTTTTTTTTCTAGGAAATACAGGGATTAAAAATATTTATAGCCAAAAATTGATGACATTAATATTTTATTAGTGTTATTTGATAACTTTTGATACCATTTATTCAAAGTGGCAGCCGCAGGTCACATGACTTGACGTACAAATAGGTGAAAATAGATATAATAGTTTTTCTATCCGTCAGATGTCATTTCATTAGTAAATTGTAGAATATTTAGTAGGAGGATACTAGTAGCTGAGCTTACATGGCCTCCTGTTACGCGTCGCTCAAGGAAGTTTGAGAAAAGCAGATTCTACAAAGAGGAGTTGTTTAAAAACACACAATAGTAAAAAAAAACGCCCGGACTTTTATCAACTACAAATGATCAAAAAATTATTTATAAAATTACTAAGTATTCTAAAATAATGACTTCAAATCTATCCCCCAAAAAAAAACCTAAAATAATAATATAAAAACTCGTAATGAATGCACACGACTAAATCAAACACGCAATTTACTAATGGAAACTAAAAATATATACTGCAATAAAAGCCTTTAACAACTAAACTTGTGCATTCTTATATAGTTATGACATTAATTTGCCAAAATATGTACCTTCCAACGCAACTCTCTACAGTCTAGTTGCAGTCTCGCCAGGAATGTTTATTTTACACCAGATAAGCAAAGAGGACACAAAGATTATGGCCTACATCATCTTCTCATTCAGACAACGGTATGATTACAAATTATAATTGATCTGCGAGTTTATAAAATATAAATAGTATTAGAAAATATACGCATTCAACATAAATGCCTAAAACTTATTCAAAAATGCGTAAAAATGACCCAAAAATCAAACACACCATAAAAATATAACCTATACATCCAAAATGACAAAAAAAAAATTGCCAAACAATTACCATAAAAAACGTTTCCACAACCAGGAGATCATGAACAGAATGTATGTACACATAAGCATTGTATGTGATGTACAAAAAATAAAAGACATTCCATTTTAAATCCGGTGCCTGATAGTAAGTTATCTATGAAGTCATTATTCCTTCAATTCCTACGGTTTGGATATCCAACAGCTTCCCTGCGCTTATTATAAATAATGACTGATGAATACTACATGGAAACCACGAAGTGATGTATCAGGTACTCAATCTCCTTGTCTTTATAAGAAAGGTGAAGACAGGCAGATGGTAATGGCAGGATATAACCGCGACAAGAACATCGATGTTAATCTGTCCCCCATCATCTTGTTGGGGGGGGGGGGGGGATTCATACCCCGTCAAGTCAGGGCGATGAACTCCGTAATGTGAGAGAAAGGAAGGCTGGATCCATCTTTTTTTAGATATGGTGGTAGCGGCTTTCTAGGAAAGCTCAGAGGGGGCGTTTTTACGTCATTATGGTCAAACTTGCAAATGTCTGCTGGCCATAAACCTCTCTCCATACCTCCTTTTCCAAATCATATCACCCGCCCGGACTGTACGCGTTTTTTTCCCCACCGCGTCTTACGTCCTCTTCGGGGTATCACCAAATACATTATCTACACAAATCTGGCATAGATGAGGAAGATAGAATTTAAAGTAAAATATACCCGTATTTGTTTAAAGATTGAGTAAAAATTAACTTCAGCATGCCCACCAGGATTTGAATCCCGACCTCCAGTTCACAAGCAAACAAGACTAGATGAACCTGACATGTAAAAAGCATGCCCCTCCAGGACATGTATATAGTCTACAAATTTTAATAACGTTGATGGGGTAGGGATGACAAAGGTAGAGTTGAGAGAAAAATGTATCCGAATTTGCGTAAAGATAAAGGGGAAATTATTTAGGAATAAATTATTTTGGGTATACCCATCTGGGATTCTAATCCCGAACTCTTCATCACAAAAAAATACAGTCTTGATGAGCCGGAAATTTAGTCCGCGTGCCTATTGATACGCTTTAATATCAGTAGAGTGTTATCAGAAGTTGATTGGGTTTTTAACTCATGGGAGCGCATTTATAGTAAAGACAGTGTTTCGCGTCACGGTAAGACTTAAAAACAAGTCATAACATGACATTTTTATTGGAGTTAAGCATAGGTGGGATTAGGGGGTTATCTTGGAAATAATAGCGAGTAAAGTCCGTTCACGATAGGCTTTTACATGGATGACAGTTCTAAAATCATATGTTTAGGTTTTAGGTTGTCAACACATGTAAAAGATCACAGTTTTGTTATAATTGTAAAATCTTTAATTACCTGTTATATATTACATTCAAAATAACGTAAACTTAAATTTCCTCAACTATTTCATTTTTTTTAATTATTTCTTTTTATCCAACTCGAAAAAATATTTTAAACATAATTAAAAGTACTTATTCTTCATTTTGGACGTTACTGCTTTGTGTAATATAGTGCACATATTAATATCTTTTAATACAGGCATCGTATTTACTTGGAAAAGAGAAAATTGTTGTCATTTTTTTACACACAATAAATGATTTTGTGATTATTTTATCTTATTTTGAAATATTTAACTGAATGAAATATTTTCATCAACTTGTGTCTGCATCATTGTAAAAAACTTGTTTACCGTCATGTTCAACCATTATGGTAAGTGGAATTAAAACGATAAATAATAAACTTTGTGTCCGTCCTCAAATAAATATATAAATAATATTGGCCTAAATTACTGTGGTTAAGTATCAGATTAATATATTATTACCATCTGTTTTCATTACAATCATCCAAAGTGATAGATGTCAGCTGTTGGTGTAGTGATATATTAAGGATTACTTCTAATAGCATTTGAGCTGTCATCCAAGTAAACTTAGGTCTTAAATGATTTATAGTAACATCTAAGCCCATTCCAGCAACATCGACCAGAGGTAAGGAATCCGCCATCTGCTTTAACTGGGTGTGTCATTACTCGGGATTATATGACTCTCTGCATCAGCCTGTCATATTATGTTCTACTAGTTGATAAATTAATAAAGAAGAAAGTAGTTGAAATTGTGTTTTGAAACAAGTTAATAAAACAATAATAGTTCATTACTAGTACATGGGATTTTTATATTGGGTTATATAATACATTATTTTACTGTTCTAATTTTAAAGCCGATTATTTACAAAGCTCGAAGTCCATGGGAATTATTTCCGACAAGAATATGTAGTTCTACTTCCTGCAGTGACAGAGGAAGATATAGTTAAACTTCCTAGAGTGACAGAGTTTCTATGTTCATACAGAAAGATATAGTTAAACTTCCTGCAGTGACAGAGTTGCTATGTTCATACAGGAAGATTAGTTAAACTTCCTGCAGTGACAGAGGTTCTATGTTCATACAAGAACATATAGTTAAACTTCCTGCAGTAACAGAGGAAGATATAGTTAAACTTCCTGCAGTGACAGAGGTTCTATGTTCATACAAGAACATATAGTTAAACTTCCTGCAGTAACAGAGAAGAAAGTATAGTTAAACTTCCTGCAGTGACAGAGGTTTCTATGTTCATACAAGAACATATAGTTAAACTTCCTGCAGTAACAGAGGACGAATATAGTTAAACTTCCTGCAGTGACAGAGTTGCTATGTTCATACAGGAAGATTTAGTTAAACTTCCTGCAGTGACAGAGGTCTATGTTCATACAAGAACATTAGTTAAACTTCCTGCAGTACAGAGGAAGATATAGTTAAACTTCCTGCAGTGACAGAGTTTCTATGTTCATACAGGAAGATTTAGTTAAACTTCCTGCAGTAACAGAGGATGATATAGTTAAACTTCCTGCAGTGACAGAGTTTCTATGATCATACAGGAAATATAGTTAAACTTCCTGCAGTGACAGAGTTGCTATGCTCATACAGGAAGATATAGTTAAACTTCCTGCAGTGACAGAGTTGCTATGCTCATACAGGAAGATTAGTTAAACTTCCTGCAGTAACAGAGGAAGATATAGTTAAACTTCCTGCAGTGACAGAGTTTCTATGATCATACAGGAAGATATAGTTAAACTTCCTGCAGTGACAGAGTTGCTATGCTCATACAGGAATATGTCGTGCTACTTCCTGAGGTGATAAACGCCATCCTAGCATGCCCCGCCTTTGTCGCCGTGGCCCATGGAGAGGCAACGTGCTGCACACGCAGCGTGGTTGAGGGACAAACAAGAGGTAGAGACTCTCAGTAAGTCAGTCATACGTGATATGCTTCACTCTCACCCCGTGTTATTCTGCAAGAACAAAACAGCAAACCATTATATACACATTGACCAGCACAAAATTAGCTCTAAAGATAATTAGTTTATTGATGTTTTGTTTGATTCTTGGTATTAACGCCATAGCAAAACATTATATTCTAACAGTTCAAAAAGATTATAGATCTGCAATCTTTTATAAATATGTCAAGTTATTGTTTTTCACAGCTGTCATGTTTGACATATGGTGCCACTTTTTAACAGTTGTAAGATATAAGTTCCTCTTTGCCAATATTGGCTTTTCTACATATAACTTGTGTTTTATTAGTAAAGTAGGTTTTCTAGTAGAAAGGAACTCTTAGAAAATACTAGGTTTTTTGGCCGTCAATATTAATATAATATTAATTAATTATTAGTATTATTTTATGTGTGTTAATAATATACATCCAAAGAGACCGCTGCAAATCACATGAGTTAATATTGTGAATACATGGAAATTGTTGTATTAACTTTTATAACTGTCAAAAAGGTCCCTTCCTATCTAAATTAACTATGTGTTTGAAAGGTAGAGTAAGTGACTAAAAATAAATGCTTCCATATTGGTATAGGAAAAGGATTTGAAAACCACATGTGGAGAACCACCTTCTTCCAGTCTCTGGAAATACAGAAAGTGTGAATCTGACGTATTTGGTTGTGCTGCCATTGGTTCGGATTACAGTTATTATGTCTACCATCAAGAAGGTTATTTTATTGGTCACCAAACTATATTTATTTTTGTTTAATCTGGTACGTAGGACATCCTGAGCGCTAACGAGCGATGAAGCACTTATCACATACTACCAACTTAATAATTATATAGCTAATCAACCATGGTAAAACTCTAATCACGTGCCTTATAGCTACAGTGGTCCAATTGGGGAAAACGATCAACTCTGCTAACGCAGTGCTAACAACATACTTGACCAAAATTAAAGAGGAATCGGATTAAAACTAGATGACAATGTTAACACCTTTTGGGTCAACGTTTTGACAAGTTCATACATAACGGACGAAGTAATCAACAGTAAAAGTCACCGCCACGCAAACTTATTGACAACGAGTAGGTTTGTGAACCTTCTTTTGGCATTCACAGCCCAAAATAATTGACGCCACTGTCATGGAGTTAGTAATACTTCTCTTGAAGAGTTGTTAATACGTCTAAAGAGAAGTTTGTAATTCTACTGTTGAAGAGTATGTAGAGGAGTTGGTACTACTTTTGTTGAAAAGTTGGTACCACTTCTGTTTAAGTGTCAATATTTCTTCTGTAGAGGATTTGATACTACTTCTAACGACTTTTTTGTCTACGAGTTTGTTACCGATGTGTTACTTTTAATTCACATGGTCACCAAAAAACTAGCGCAGAACATGAACATGGTTACGTGACAAGCTCTAAGCCACTCACAAGATTCCGCTTAATCAGCGCGAGCTGTTCTGTTAAAGTTCAACTAATCTCAACTTCATCTGCTTCGCCCAAGAGGTTTGGCACATGAGAACCAATCAAACCTCAGAAACAACCATCTCAAATTAATGCGCTTTCGCATTTGACAACGCGGTGACCTGGTGGTCTAGTGGTAAGGTGTCAGACTTCTATGCTGGCAGCCGGGGTTCGATCCTCGGTCCCGGCAAAGATTTATCTGATTACCAAACCCTTCCTTCACCTCTGACAAGACATCTTGTGAATGTGAGGAATGCCAGGCCTCCACCGTGGTTCGGATTCCACGTTAAACTGTAGGTCCTCCATTTCATCTCACAATCACCCTACCATTACACATTAGCGTAAGTGCGTATAACCCGAACGGAAAGTAAGACGCGGTGCTAAAAATAAAATAAATAAATAACTAAAATTAGATCTATTAAGTTTTAAAGCTGTCAACTACATCGGCGGTCGCATGATCTAACGCATCACTCTAATGTGAGCCATCAAAGGTGGGCGGTGCGGTGCGAATCGAAGTGATTATTCCGCGTGGATGAATACAAGAAGCAAGCAACAGGATTTTATGTATCAATAACCATGATGATGTCAAGGAAACGTGAGCTCGGTCAATTGTTTATAAATTACAAAAAGCTGAACAGAAATATCTTAAGCAAAAATATCACATACTTGATAGCTTACGTTGAATTTCACCATTTATCTGAACGAAAAAAAAAAACACATTAAATATCCAAAATTAGAAGGGGATAATAATTCCGGCCCTTCCATACGCCTCTATTGATTAAATTTATAACTCTGGTCAGGATTTAAATTCACATTTTTCATTGTAGAAATAATATCTCATAATTTGTTTTAAATAAACTATTTTTCCTTTGAATCTCTCAATACGTGGTGATAATAATTTAAATTTAAACCGTCAAATAAGGTTCTTCATACGGTAGCCCGAGTCTACTTAAGGTTGAATGGAAGAGGACGCAAGGAAAAGTCTGTGTTTTTTGCAGTTTTTATGGCAGAACTTGTTTTCTCCCAAAATAAATACAATATCGCGCCAGTACAAACATAAAGTATAATTTTCTTCACATGATGACTTCAAAATTTCTTGAATATCTGTTAAGGGTGTTCTAGAATTTAATGAAAACCTTATCTCTTCATTTATTATTATTTAGCACCGCGTCTTACTACCCGTTCGGTTATACGCTTTAAGTACTAATTACGCTAGTGGAATAGGAATTGGGAAGGTTGAATTAGAGGAAGTGAACCCGCATTTGCTCGGAGGGAGAGTAGAAAACCATTTAGGAAAAACCACCCCCAGTTCACCCGACCGAGATTCGAACCTCGATCTACCCGTCCTCAGCAGTCGAGCTCAACTCGACAAGCGCGTTAACCAACTACGCCACCGAGGTGGGTCTCTTCATTTAAAAAGTTTGTTATATAATGTCGCTATGCTTATGACAGATATTAAGGAACTGTTGATACCAACATGTGAAGAAAATTAATCTCTGTTTGTAATGGAGCAATATTTTGTTTATTTTGGTCAAAAAAAATGTGTTTCCATAAAAACTGCTAAAATACCGGCCTTCTCTTGCGTTCCCTTCCATCCCACCTTAAGGTGCAATCTTTCTGGACAAACCTCCTCCAATCATGAGCTTGGTCTTGGCTGCAGTCAGCCTCCCGTGACTAATGAACGCTTCATACGCTTCGTCCTCCCTCAAGAGGCTCGCATGGGCCCATGCGGTGTTCTAGTTATGGTCCACTTAGCATCTGTCAAGCCCACGTGTGTGGAGGTCAAGAGGTCACCAGAGATAGAAGGCCTCTCTCTACACGTGTCTATGATTAATCCGCGTCGCTGTCTAGCGCTACTGATTCGGGGAAGTAGTCTTGCCGTGACCGAGAGCTATAAACCACTTTTATATTTATTTCTCTCCTGACTCTCGGGGACTTGAGCTTTCGGCGAGAATGGATGGAGGAGTTTTGCACCCTTTTACTAGAAAGTCTGGGGCGTCGTTCTGGCCGGATGCACTGAAAGTTGTATTTACTACGAGTTAACTCGGCAAGGATTCGAACCTCGACGGCAATCAAATGCAATTTGAGTCCATCATTTTATAGCATGTGGCCACCAGAGTTGATCTCTTTACTTATTTATAATATTGTTGATATTTAACAAAATAAAGTTTCAGAACAAATAATGGAATCGTAAGATTTTTTAAGTTTATTTCAATGGCATATCAACTGGACAAAAATTAGAGGTTCCTCTTAAAGCACAGATAGGCTTAAAACAAATGAATACGTGTGTTTGCTTTGATCTTATTGCTCTTTAAATTCGTTACCTCAGGAGTAGGCTATTTATTGTTTTACTTTTTATACCTCGTCTTAGTACCTACCGTCTGTGCAACCCACATGAGTTAACGACATTGCCAACATGGATATATCGAAGCTCTTTATGAAGCGAGTTGCATCTTAACTTGACGCACCTAAACAGTCTAGGCATTATCACCCTTAGACAACAATGGGAGAAATAAAAAGAGAGGGAAGAATGTGAGAGTCTAACTCTAAGAGGGTGTGGATAACCTTTCCCTCTTGACGAGTTTACACAGTCATTTTAATATTTATGCCCATAAAACATTTAACTCACTTGCTTTTTTAATTTTACCTTTTTCTTGTTTCCTATTCCAGATAGACGTAAGCTACTATGGATTGTTTTAATCTACATCCTGGCAAGAAGATTCCTACAGGCCATTTTTGTGACCAAGCCAAATATTCTAATCTGTAGACGATTTATAAAAAGTTCATTTACAAAAAAAACTACATAAAGATAAAAAAAAAAATAAGTGTGAGAGTGTATGACTATTTTTTAGAATTGTTAAAGAATGTATGCCTTTTTTTCGGCGTTATATCTTTCAAACTCGCTGGGTAAAACGTAAATTCATCAACATTGGCAATCATACCTTGACCGACGGTGACGTCACAGGTAGGCAACATACGTAAGAAGAGTAAGGAATAATGTGTATTAAACGTATCTGCATTTTATTCAAGGAAGATTAGAAAACCATCTGTAAAAAATCAATTCTGTCCGTCCATGCAGGATTTGAACACTTCCCCCCAGCCCCCCACCCCTCCATCACCAGAAACTCAAACCAGAGGAAAAGACTGACGTATCCATCCTCTTGCCCAGGGCTGTTTGGTGTTAACAGGGATTTACTCAGAAAAAAGGCTATATTCTAATTACATCTTCTTCAATCACTAACCACAAGATCAGTTAAACCTAAAACCCGCCTCGGTGGCGTAGTTGGCTAACACGCTAGTCGTGTTGAGCCCAACTGCTGAGGACGGGGAGATTGAAGTTCGAATCTCGGTCGGGTGAACTGGAGGGTTTTTTCCTAAATGGTTTTCCACTCTCCCTCCACGCAAATGCGGGTTCACCTCCTTTAATTCAACCTTCCCAATTCCTAATACATTAGCGTAATTAGTACTTACAGCGTATAACCCGAACGGGTAGTAAGACTCGCTGCTAAATAATAATAAATGATAATAGTTAAACCTAAAGGAAAAGTTACCCTACGATTAAAGTCGAATATTTTAAAAGTGACTAAAAGCAAGACTAGATCGTATTTACAACTTGAAAGCTGAACTTGGTTTTAACCCTCCCTCGGCACGGCATCAGTTAATTCACTGTTATTTATTTTTTTATTTTTTTGTGTGAAATCCGTACCGACAATAAATCAAGTAATTACTTAACGGCCATAAATTAGTTTGACAGTCAAATCAGGAAGCTTGGATGATAGAATGAAAGCCTGTCACCGTCCGTTATTGATTAGCTGCAAATAACGTGTTTATAGCCGTAATGCTCCAAAATGGAGTCATTTAGCTACCATGTTCTTTTTTCATTTAAATGTATACATTATTTTCGTGGGAGTTTTTAAACACGATTTTACTTCCGAACACCGCTCACAATATAGATAGATTTCATTTACTCGAAACGCACAAATTCAATGCTAGAAATTCACCAATATTATTAAGGAAAACCACACTTATAAAAATATTAGGATTCTGAAAGGAAGACACTTTTATAAATAACAAACATGTTTTTTGTGGTCAGCATTGATAACATTTTACTATAATTAGTGTTATTTTATACTATATTATATTATTATATACTATATTATATTATTATATTACTATATTATACATTAAAAGTGACCGCTGTAGATCACATGACATGACGTATGAATACGTGAAAAGAAAGCTAGTAACTTTATGGTGATCATATAAGGTAAGCCCTTCTTTTGAAAAGTTGACTGTAACTACTATTTACCGGTCTGTTCCAAGATTTACCAGCACTAGTGCCGGTTCATTTTGTTACATCGTATCTTACAACCCCTCCAAGTTATACGTATTTTAATTACATTAGTTGTGTAGGAGGGAAGAAGGTATAATTTCAGAATAACTGTACCCACATTTGCTTGGAAGACACCACTTAGTAAAAAACACCCTTAATACACCCAATCTCCCCGTCACCAACAAATTAGAATAGATGACCCCGACTTCCGGTCCACGTGATTACTAATCGGTGTTAATTTATTTGAAACGATAAAACTCGTTGTTAAAGGATGTACCACTTTTGTAAAATGAAAGCAAGTATTGTATGTAACCAATCTCTAAGGATCAGTTTCAATATTTACCAGCGTCAGTGACGAATATATTGTTTTGACTCTTTGTTCCCAAGTTCACCTAATCACACAAACTGATCTATCTTTTTAAATTTAACAAAATCTGTATTATTGTTATACTTTTTCTCTCTCACCGTATCTCCTTACCTATTCAGGCTATATGCGTGTGTACTAATCACGCTAATGTGTTAGGGATTAGGAAAGTTGGAGTTAAAGAAAATGTGCCCACATATGCATGAATTCTTAGTAAATAACTATTTTGGAAAAAATAACCCTCAGTACATTTGACCGGTATTTGAAACTCGATCTCCCCCCCCTCATCAGCAGTTGAGACTTTGGTGAGAGTAGCGCCTTAGACCGTGTGACCACCAAAGCATCTCCTATAAAGTTAAGACTATATTCAAAGTCATAGTTTTAAATTTAATATTATGTTAATTTCAGCGTACCCACTTCAGGGGCCGAATGGTCTAAGGTGTCACTCTCGTGTTTGGCTAGCCTGCTGAGGCGCGGAGATTGAGGATCGAATACCAGTCCTGTATACTGAGGATGGTTTTTCCTAATTGGTTTCCCACTCTCCTTCCATGCAAATACGGTAAATTACCTCAAAAATATTTACTTCCTCATCCCTACCCCAGTAGCGTAATTATCATATGCGTGTCTAGGCTCTAAGACTGATGGTGTAGTTCACTTTGGTGGCCGCATGGTTTAAGGCGCTATTATTGCATTAGATTAGGCTGCTGAAGATGGGGTGAACAGGACTTTATCCCAGTGCACTGAAGGGGTTCTTACCTATATGGTTTTCCACTTTCCTACAATCAAATGTGGGTGCACTTCCTCTAAGTTAAACCAACCTCATCCCTAACATATTAACATAATTAGTACATAGGCGTATAACTCAAACGGAGAAAAAAAACCGCTGTGTACGTAGAAACGAACACAACCGAACGCATTCATTCACCTTCGTCGTGGTTCGGTCACTGGTCGGTACATCAAAGGATGTTCTCTAGCAGTCTGTTGAGACATTGTGTACTGTGTTTGCAGTAGGAAATATCGACAGAAAACTGAATAGAATATCGATTTTATGTATGTCTATGGAGTGTAGTAATACATTACAACTAATTGAGTTATACCGTGAACATGAGTGTCTTTATAATCCGTCACACAGTGATTATAAGAGTAGATTAAATACTATACCGTTCTATACTTTAAAAAAAGTGAAGTCATCCAACAACGCAGTTTTCTGTTTCTTCTCCTAGGCCTAACAATTTATTCGTTGATATTATAATTATGATGCACTAGCGACGCGAATAATGAAAAGTAGAGCTACGCCTAAGCTGAGGGAACACCCGTTTAAACAGTCGGTTCGTTAGTGTGGACGATAAGGCGAATTTTGAACCAAACGCTGAACAAATTCGACCGAATCCATTCGCTACCCTTCGTTCGCTCTAATTCGTCTGGTGTATACGCGGCTTGACATGAACAGATTAGTAAGATTCGGGTATAAAACATTTCAGCATGTATAATTTTTACACCTTATATAATAAACAAGTTTGCCATGCGCCTGGAGAACATGGAAAATACGGGGATTTTTTTTTTGTGTCTGGAAAAACTCAGGGGGAAATAGGGAATTTTGCAAAATCTAGAAATATAGGATATTGTTAGTTTGAGACATTTAACTGAAAGCTTAAGATAGTAGGTCTTTGGATGGACGAAAAAGTGAACTGAATAATTCAGCAAGCTGATTCAAACATGTCTCATTACCCACAAAACAAAGGTTGTGAAGTGACGGAAGATTTATTTCCCCGCTAATTTTAAATCATCCTGTTTTAAACATAAGTTACATGGCTTCACACAATGCACTTTTATGAAAGATTAAATGTTATTACTCTTTTCTTCAATATAAGCTGCCTATAAAAACGATATTTTCTTCTAAAAAACCAAGAAAACATAAGGAATTTGATAGTAAAAAATATAGTGGTAGCCTTGAAAAAAGAACCAAAAGTCGATTTTATAGAAACTGGTTCCGAGTCTTATGGATCCGTTTCATCTACAGATAACGCATACAGTAGCCCCATGACTTCTTTGGTGCTGACTGACAACTCACAGCTGACAGCTCTGAAAAGTTACTAGACCAAACTATGTATCTCTACGCCAAACCATATTATCTGCTTAAACATGTGTTTAGCAGCTGTCACTTCTGACGGTCAAAATTTAGGTATATACCTAAATATTGACTGTCAGAGGTCAGCTGTGAGCTGTCGGTCAGCACCAAAGAAGCCATGGGGCTACTTTAACATAAGTAATTAATACTGTGGTAACCAAGCACTGGTCGTAGTGTGTTAAACCGGAGTCTTCGTTAGAAAACTTTGGAATTGAGACCAGTGAAACCATTTTTGTATATTAAAAAAAAGAACTAGAATGAAAAATAGTTATTTTAAATTTAAAATAAAATTTTTCAATGATACAAATTTCTCTGTTGTCAAGTGCAGTAAAACACTCTTTGATACGTTTTCTAGTTAGAGCGTAATCGTATAGCTTATATCTTAGTTAATCGGCCATGAAATGGTCTCTTAAGGGTATTCAAGTGAGTTTTGAATCGTTTTAAACATTCCATCTACCTAATTTTGATCAAAGAGCATTTGTGCTCTTAATTCACAAAACTTTGTTCCAAAAAATATGTTCATTGCTTTGTAAAAGTTTAATCATATTTATAAAAAAAAAATTGTTAGTGTAATTCCATTAAAAATGATACACTTATCTACTAATTACACTAATGTGCTAGGAATGAGTAAGGTTGAATTTCGAGGAAGTGTATACGCATTTACATGGAGCAGAGTGTAAAAAAATTGGTAAAAAGCCACCTTCAGTACAGTCGACCAGTTTCTAGCCCTGATCTACCCATATTGGCAGTCCAGTATATTCTAAGATTGAGTCTTAGACCATGCGACACCAAAGCGGGTAAGAGTTGCAATGTTGAAGCGAAATTATCTAGGGGGTACGCGGATATAAAAAAAGAAAACCACTGGAGTATAGCAGTTAGTCATTTGTCGGAGAATTAGAACTAATTAATCGCGTTTCATTGGTCCTTGGACTTATTCCCTTTTTATCTCTAGGACGAATTGCCAGGAGAAAAGCGTGATTGGGAGAATGTGTCTGTATCGACTTTTCTTTATCCCTTCTGGAGTATGCTGTGCAGAACACCGGTTTGACTTCGGACGAATCAGAGACGTTTTTTGTTAACGTTTATATTAATTACTATTACTGTACAGGTACCTAAGTTTTTAGTTATACGTTTATATATTGAGTATTTTATTAATTTGTTTATTATGTGCACCACGTCTTACTACCCAGGCCAATATAATTTTTAGAACATGGTACAGAACCTAACAAAGACAGAGATTTTCAATTCTCGATTGTTTAATTTATTTAATAAAAATCTAGTTAATTTACTTTACTCTCACTTTATAGGTTATATACCAAGGGTTCCCAAACTTTTTTGAGGCCATGCCATCCATCCTTCACATCTAAGATTTTCGTGCGACACCCCTGTACTCAATATTTTTTAAAAAAATTGTCCAAGTTTGATATGGTGGCATTAAAAAAAAGATTATCGCTTGATCTTGTCTCAATCCAAGAAGAGAGAGTTTTGAATGACGTCACAGAAAGTTTTCAAAGAGCATTAGAATCCGAAACTCATATGTAAGGAGCGTTTTCACAAGAAAAAATTATGTATTTTCTTGTATGATTTATTCCCTTCTTTAAAATATATACGAGTACACGTAGTGAAAATTTACATGTTGCATTTAACTATACATTATAAATTTTAGTTTTTCCTTAAAGCCACGACGCCTCGAACCAAGACCGTTGACGCCTCAGGTAGTCGCGACGCACAGCTTGGGAACCCTAGGCTATACGTTTACGTAATAACTGACATTTTTTTTTTTTTTTGCAAACAAAGCCCAACATTCCATGTGTTTATCAATTGAAAGCTAGGTTTTGTTCTGCTGGTTAATATTATAACAAACCTGGTTAAGACGGGCCTTAAACCTAAGTTTGCAATAAAAAAAAAGGTAGGGATAAGAAGGTATAATTTAGAGGGATTTCATCAAAATTAGCAAATAAGGAAAGTGGGAAACCATTTTTGGAAAATATCTCAGTAAGCTCGAACAGAATTTGAACCCTTGAGGTGTTAATCATCGCCAAACCAGATTATATTTGTCTAACATTTAGTCTGCGTGACCACCGATGGGGGCTCTGACTAGTTAATCTCTCAGATTTACTCAGCTTAGCAAATACCCACACTTGTGGACACGCAGTTTAACTGTCAAGCTCATTTCATTTGGGTTTGGAGATGGTTGTAGAGGTTTGGATATGAACTATGAATATCTGTCGGGAATATTGAGGGCTTTATTCCACTCCTCCTCTACGTGAATGTAGATATTTCCTCTAAATTAAAACTTTCTAATTCCTGGCACATTATCGTGATTAAGATAAACTCACAGCCTGCTTCAGTGGCCGTATAGTCTATGGTGCTACTCTCGCAGTATACTAGACTGACGATGACGGAGAGATCGAGGATTCTAATCTCAGTCGGGTGTACTGAGAGTGGTTTTTCACTCTTCCTCCACGGATATGTGGGTAGTAAACTTCTCATAAATATAACCTTTCTCATTCCTAAAAACATTAGAGTAAAGTACTTATGTCGTATAACCCGAACGGTTAGTAAGACGTGGTGCACGGTGCTAAAAAAAAAAAAAAAATTGATACATTTAACACACATGGGTAGTGAGATTCGGTGGCAAAAATAGCAAATCAGTTGATAATAGATTATATAGTGCTAAAGATCACTTTTGATCTCATATGTCAACCTAATTGTAAAAAGTAACTAGGGTACGGCGTATTATAGAGAATTTTAGGTGACCTGGTGGTCTAGAGGTAAGGTGTAGGACCTCTTTGCTGGAGGTCCGAGGTTCAATCTTCGTTCCTGGAAAAGATTTATCTGATTACCAAATCCTTCCTTCACCTCTGACAAGACGTGTATTAATCACAACTTGTGACTGTGAAGAATGCCAAGCCTCCACCATTGTTTTGGATTCCACGTTAAAATGTAGGTCCTCTATTTCATCTCACAATCACCCTTTCATTACACATTTAGCGTAAGTGTGTATAGCCCGAACGGGTAGTAAGACGTGTGCTAATAATAGTCATTAGTTTAGATTGTTAATTTTAGCGATGAGACTTTTTTTTAACGTGGACCTTCTGATATGGCTGATGATATCACATGTCGACCCAACCCCGTGGTGTAGTGGTTAGTGCACCTGGCCACGTACGAACGTAGGGTCCCGTGTTCGATTCCCGGTTGTTAAATTGTGTATCTTTCTCTTAGGGGGAATTATCCTAACGGTCACCATTGGTTGGTAAATTAGGCTAAGTTAGGTTTAAGACTTCGACTGGCTCACATTTTCATATTAACTACCATCACTTAATCTCATTATGGGTCCAATGTTTAGACAAGCTCTATAAGTGTACCCTGGGCAATATTCTCTGGCACCAGAGCGGTTAGTAGTCTTTATACAGGGAACCGAACTGATGGCTATGTTTCTCCTGATCAGCAATGACACACGCAAAAAAAAAAAACTTCTTACACCTTAGCTCAGTCGGTCAAGTGTCTGCCCAGTGATGAATTAACGGCCGAGGGCTTGATATTGTGTCTGCTCTAAATTTAAGTTAACTCAGTTTATAGGCCTAGCCATGTGTTGTTATAATCAGTCGGTTCAGAAAGTTCACGTAAAATACGTTGAAAAAATAATTAAAAATGTAATAAGCACGTGATTTGTAAACTAACTAAAATTTAGATTCATCACTGTGGACGGAGAAACCCGTATTTCCCTAAATGGTTATTATACCTTTTTCAGCCATGCCGGGCATAGAACCTATGACCCTTAACTCATTAGGATGACACATGAGATAAGGTGTAGGACAGCGGGGCTATTGATGGGGGTGGTAACATAGTGTAAATGCGTCCACATTAATGGGGAGAAGGGATGGTAAACCACCCCATAGTGCACTTGACCCACATTCAAACCGCAACTGACCACTGACGCCGGTCACAGAGTATTATCTTGGTTGTAAACTAACAACAGTTCTACTCCATAACTCAATTTACTAGAATTACTGCTAGTTCTACAGAATGGCCGTAAAGTCTGAAAATATAGGGAAATTAACTAAATTTGCTCGTTGTGTTAAAGAGAAAGCCCTAGAAACTTGAAAAGGGTATTCAAGAAGAGAGAAGAGAGAAAAGTAGAGTTGGTATTGTAATGTGTACGTGAGGAATGATCATATCGAGGGATAACAGATTATTTCACCAAAACTGATGCGAAAAGCAGAGAAGCAGCACTTGGAACTCATCATTTAAAAAGTACAGCATTGGAAAACAGTGCTGCTTATCGAGACGTGCTCATGAAAACCTTAAGTATCTCCTTTACATATTTACATATTAATATAAACAGTGTGTGTGTGTCTCTGTATAAATACAGGGTGTACGGAAAATACCATTCAAAAACAGAATTCCATGATGAAAGCGTGCAAGCTATCTTACCTTGTAGAGTCTTTCGGCGACGTAGAACGATTACCACTCTATGCCGGGATCACGATCAACTTAACGTTAACTTAACGTAACTTAACCTAACGTTCACTTAAAGTTAACTTAACTTTATGTGTGATCACTATACACTTAACTTAACGTAACAACTCGAGTAAAACATATGCATTCTCGAGTATGATCTGTGGTTTTGTACTATTTGTAAAGTGATGATCTGTGAATGTTTACAGTTTTCAATCAATATAATAAATATATATTAATAAACTTTTTTGATCAATTTAGTTCCCTATTTTAGTTTAATTATTTTGTTTCAATGTCTGATCACTAAAACTTACGCTAAAGAGTAAATATTGGTCATAATACCAACAAATGAATTACTAAATAGCCCTGTTGACGTCACTCGCATAATGATTGGCTGGCTAGATCACGTGATACCCTTCAAGTAACGTAAAGTAAAGTAAAAGACCTCCCAAGACATCTCTTACGTTAATTTAACTGCAAGTCAACGTTAAGTTAAGTGCATCGTGATCGCTTCCATTTAAACACACGAGGAGGTCCTTTACGTTAAGTTACGTTAAGTTGATCGTGATCCCGGGATTACCCAGGATAAGATGAGGGACGCAGTACTCTGCTTAACCAAAAGTATCCATCCCAATGCTACGGTGTACCACTTTTAAATGAACCGGCACACCACAATCACAGACGCTATAATACTACCAGTCGTGTGATCTATGATGCACCAGTTACGTAAGCGCTTTCATTCGTTGTTGGTCATGTACTTTGCTTATCTCTTGCGGTACTGGTTCCTACAATGTGGTTCATGGACCACCAGATGCCCGATGCCTTCGTGTCACTTAAATAATTACTGTTAACAACACAAAAGCGGTTTAAAAAGGAATATTGGCTCTTATCAGGGTATTTACAGTAATACTTAAGCTGGGGGATGGGCTAAAGCTACATTACGCTACTTGCCCCATTTGACTTAAAGTGAAAATTAACCCGCCTCGGTGGCGTAGTTGGCTAACGCGCTTGTCGTGTTGAGCTCGACTTCTGAGGACGGGGAGATCAAGGTTCGAGTCTCGGTTGGGTGAATTGGGGGTGGTTTTTCCTAAATGGTTTTCCACGCAAATGCGGGTTCACTTTCTCTAATTCAACCTTCCCAATTCCTAAATCCATTAACGTAATTAGTACTTTAACGCGTATAACCCGCAAGGGTAGTAAGACTCGGTGCTAAATATTATTATTATTATTATTATTATTATTATTATTATTAAAGTGAAAACTGTTAACTAGACGATCGGTTCCTATCTAAATTTCACAGTATATGTCTTAATTATTTTTATAATGGCCTATGGTTATTGGACGGTATTTTCCGTACATCCTGTATACGTAGATACAGATTATATACACCTATATATTAGTATTATGGTTAGAATAACCTTTCAGAAAATTCAAACTTTTATTTAGATGAAATTGATAGTATTTTCGCAAGTTCGAAAAATTACATATTCACTATCATGTACAGTTGTCATTGCATTAACGGTGGGATAAACACACTGTAACGTGCTATTTACCCGTTAGCACTTACACTCAAAATACCTTATATATGGTTACCACTATAAATTCAAGAACTAATAAATTCTAATAATGTGCGGCATATATAAACTCACTGTGAAATCATGTTGTTGGAAACGCCCAAACTTGAGGAAAGTTTGCTCCAGCTTAATTGAACACACTTCCTGGAGGAAGTTCAACACACGGACATCTTGAACGCTTACAAGACTTACAGTAGCCTCATGGCTTCTTTGGTGCTGACTGACAGCTCACAGCTGACTTATGACAGTAAACATTTAGGTATATACCTAAGTTTTGACCATTAGAAGTGACTGCTGCTAAACAATTATTTTGTTCGCAGATTATCAGGTTTGGCGTAGGGATACATAATTTGGTTTGGTAGCTTTTCAAAGCTTTTAGCTGTCAGATGTGAGCTGTCACTCAGCACCAAAGAAGCCATGAGGCTACTGTAACTGCAATGACGGTCCACTCCCCAATGTTGTCATCAGCGGCCGTCTCCAAGTGCTAGTTGCCGTTGACGTTGTGGATTTCCCTTTCCTAATACGTCAAAGCATTTTGTATAAAACCGCCCCCACCCACCATCGCTTCACATATTGTATTCTATTGTAACGATTCATTGGAGGAACATCCTAGAAATTACCAAGGACCAGTGGATAACAAGCGGTGATCACGATGTTTGACGCGTCGGTCTCACCTCCTCGCTGCAGATTAATAAAGTCTGTGACTATGAGAATTTGGATCTAGTAATTTTTGATAGTCTTTGTGTTCTGTTTCTACTATGTCCATAAGACATAATTGTGAATGCCAGAGTTTCTGACCTGTTCTCCTATGTCCATAAGACATAGTTGTGAATGCCAGGGTTTCTGACCTGTTGTCCTATGTCCATAAGACATAATTGTGAATGCCAGAGTTTCTGACCTATTTTTCTATGCTCATAAGACATAGTTGTGAATGTCAGAGTTTCTGACCTCTTTTTCTATGTCCATAAGACATAATTGTGAATGTCAGAGTTTCTGACCTGTTCTCCTATGTCCATAAGACATAGTTGTGAATGCCAGAGTTTCTGACCTCTTTTTCTATGTCCATAAGACAAAGTTGTGAAAGTCAGAGTTTCTGACCTGTTCTCCTATGTCCATAAGACATAATTGTGAATGCCAGAGTTTCTGACCTCTTTTTCTATGTCCATAAGACATAGTTGTGAATGCCAGAGTTTCTGACCTGTTCTCCTATGTCCATAAGACATAATTGTGAATGCCAGAGTTTCTGACCTCTTTTTCTATGTCCATAAGACATAGTTGTGAAAGTCAGAGTTTCTGACCTCTTTTCCAATGTCCATAAGACATAGTTGTGAATGCCAGAGTTTCTGACCTCATTTTCTATGTCCATATGACATAGTTGTGAATGCCAGAGTTTCTGACCTGTTCTCCTATGTCCATAAGACATAATTGTGAATGTCAGAGTTTCTGACCTGTTCTCCTATGTCCATAAGACATAGTTGTGAATGCCAGAGTTTCTGACTCTTTTTCTATGTCCATAAGACATAATTGTGAATGCCAGAGTTTCTGACCTCTTTTTCTATGTCCATAAGACATAGTTCTGAATGCCAGAGTTTCTGACCTGTTCTCCTATGTCCATAAGACATAGTTGTGAATGCCAGAGTTTCTGACCTCTTTTTCTATGTCCATAAGACATAGTTGTGAATGCCAGAGTTTCTGACCTGTTCTCCTATGTCCATAAGACATAGTTGTGAATGTCAGAGTTTCTGACCTGTTCTCCTATGTCCATAAGACATAGTTGTGAATGCCAGAGTTTCTGACCTCTTTTTCTATGTCCATAAGACATAATTGTGAATGCCAGAGTTTCTGACCTCTTTTTCTATGTCCATAAGACATAGTTGTGAATGCCAGAGCTTCTGACCTGTTCTCCTATGTCCATAAGACATAGTTGTGAATGCCAGAGTTTCTGACCTGTTCTCCTATGTCCATAAGACATAATTGTGAATGCCAGAGTTTCTGACCTGTTCTCCTATGTCCATAAGACATAGTTGTGAAAGTCAGAGTTTCTGACCTGTTCTCCTATGTCCATAAGACATAGTTGTGAATGCCAGAGTTTCTGACCTCTTTTTCTATGTCCATAAGACATAATTGTGAATGCCAGAGTTTCTGACCTCTTTTTCTATGTCCATAAGACATAGTTGTGAATGCCAGAGCTTCTGACCTGTTCTCCTATGTCCATAAGACATAGTTGTGAATGCCAGAGTTTCTGACCTGTTCTCCTATGTCCATAAGACATAATTGTGAATGCCAGAGTTTCTGACCTGTTCTCCTATGTCCATAAGACATAGTTGTGAAAGTCAGAGTTTCTGACCTGTTCTCCTATGTCCATAAGACATAATTGTGAATGTCAGAGTTTCTGACCTGTTCTCCTATGTCCATAAGACATAATTGTGAATGCCAGAGTTTCTGACCTCTTTTTCTATGTCCATAAAACATAATTGTGAAAGTCAGAGTTTCTGACCTGTTCTCCTATGTCCATAAGACATAATTGTGAATGCCAGAGTTTCTGACCTCTTTTTCTATGTCCATAAGACAAAGTTGTGAAAGTCAGAGTTTCTGACCTGTTCTTCTATGTCCATAAGACATAATTGTGAATGCCAGAGTTTCTGACCTGTTCTCCTATGTCCATAAGACATAGTTGTGAATGCCAGAATTTCTGACCTCTTTTTCTATGTCCATAAGACATAGTTGTGAAAGTCAGAGTTTCTGACCTCTTTTCCTATGTCCATAAGACATAGTTGTTAATTCCAGAGTTTCTGACCTCTTTTTATATGTCCATAAGACATAGTTGTGAATGCCAGAGTTTCTGACCAGTTCTACTATGTTCATAAGACATAATTGTGAATGTCGAAGTTTCTGACCTGTTCTCCTATGTCCATAAGACATAGTTGTGAATGTCAGAGTTTCTGACCTGTTCTCCTATGTCCATAAGACATAATTGTGAATGCCAGAGTTTCTGACCTCTTTTTATATGTCCATAAGACATAATTGTGAATTTCAGAGTTTCTGACCTGTTCTTGTATGTCCATAAGACATAATTGTGAATGTCAGAGTTTCTGACCTGTTCCCCTTATGTCCATAAGACTTAGTTGTGAATGCCAGAGTTTCTGACCTGTTCTCCTATGTCCATAAGACATAGTTGTGAAAGTCAGAGTTTCTGACCTGTTTCTCTATGTCCTTAAGACATAGTCTTAAATATCGGGCCAATTACCAGACGCTCTATAATGAATGGCCATGTTACAGCTAGTCTAACCCTTTAGATCGAAAAATGGTGGAAATGAGTTTATCTATAGCTTTGTTCCATGACCTAGTTGGGTCCTTGACTGATACCAGTCTCTGTTCTTTCTATATTTGTACCTTTGTACTGTGATCAACTCGTGGGTACGCCACTAGTCTAGAGTAGTGGCCATGTGGCTTTGTTTATTTTGTCCGGCCCCGTTCAGACGCCACTTGATTTAGTTAATTTTTAATTGTTTTCAGTCGTTATAGTCTGTGTCCAGACTTGTGTTGAAATTTAAATATACTATTGAATGACCAAGCTGTACTAATGATAAATAGCCGGCCATAATATATTTACAGCTTAGATCCCTGGTTCCTCTTCTAAAAATTTTGACCTTTGTATCTCGTGGCTCAATATGGAATTAACTCGAGCTCATTTAACTACCAACGTTGTAACGATTTAAACTAGGACTTTCTTGAATTAGGTATTGTTAACTATTATTCTTTTATATGGTTATTAAGTTAAAGTTTATTAGCCACAAGGCTGGAGTGGTGTTATGTATGGTTGCTTAATTTTAAATCAATAATTGCTTCCAATTTAAATTTCCGTTGTGTTGAGGCAGACGCACCATCGTTTTATAGAGTGTGTGTTTGTTCTACTTTAACAAGACACAACCTTTTCTAATAAATACACAACTATACTTGTCATGGTTGTAGGTCAAACCTAGGTACGTCACATCGAACGCTCCCAATTGGAACAGCAATGCATAAATTAACAGATATATTATTATTATTATTATTATTATTAGCACCGCACTTACTACCCGTTCGGGTTATACGCACTTACGCTAATGTGTAATGGTAGGGTGATTGTGAGATGAAATGAAGGACCTACAGTTTAACGTGGAATCCGAACCACGGTGGCGACCTGGCACTCCACACATTCACAAGATGTCTTGTCAGAGGTGTAGGAAGGTTTGAAATCAGATAAATCTGTGCCGGGACCGAGGATTGAACCCCGGCCGCCAGCATAGAAGTCTGACACCTTACCCCTAGACCACCAGGTCACCCAAACAGATATAATTTCCATTAATAAACAATTGAATGTTTTGGATATATCTTTACAAACCATTTGTAATGCTTTCGACTTGTTTGAATTTAAATAAATATATTTGTTAAACTTGTATATCGCTCTTATGTGTCATCATTCCCATCCTTCTTTATATATATATATAGTAACTGTACTCGTCACTTCTTCTATCAGAAAGAAGAAGCGGCGATACAACACTACCGAATCATCGGCGGCCGTTGTATCAATAATAGCTCATAGTAACCGATGATTTCAACACGTTTATCAGAAATTCTGTCTTAAACTATGAGTGAAGAACTACCATGAGAACTGGACAAATCCTGGCCAGCTCGGTGATAGGGCATTAGCACCCTTAGCCAAAGTGTCCCGGTTAGAATTCCCATGTTCAAATGTCATTTTTCAAAATTACGTAATAGATTCTAAAATATCTGTGACACATAGATCATGTCAATCTCACCAAGCTTTGCTACTCATGTTCAGTCCAATTAACTGTACAAGCGTTAACTTTCTCCGTAATAATATTTTACTATTTTTTTAGTGTGTTATTTTATAGATGTTGAAACTACATATCAAAAGAGACAGATGAATATTCCATAACTTGACGCGTAGCTATATTAAATGAGTTTAAGTAACTTATTTAACTGGCAGATAGATATAGACTATACTTCCTACCATAATCCTACTTTAGCTAGCGTGACTTTTTGAAGTTATACTTCTTTAGGCGCGTTATGAAAAAATGATGAGAGTGAAATTTTAAGATGCGCGCGCATCACTGTAACACAAAAGTAACAGGTTGAAGCTAAACCGCTCATTAAGTCTCGAAAAAAAAAAAGCTACCAACAAAATAGAAATAGAACCTCTGTTATTCGCGCATGTTGGTACGCTGGTCGCCTCTGATCACTGTTTTCATATATATAATATTTATCCACATGTTTCTAGTTTCTACATTCACAACATGTGTTTTAGTTTCATACAAGTGCGAATTATATATGTGCTAATAAATTATATTCAGTAGTGATTTAAATTGAATATTTTGATTAATATTATTATTTACTATTCGTAAATATTAGTGAAAAAAAATGTGGTTATAGACGTTTTTCAAGTGCTCCAATATAATTGAGGTTAACTATCCGTATGTATTATTTATTGATATAAATTAAAATATTATTATTTAAAATAATTAATACTAAATATTATTAAATTATTATTGTTAAATATTTATTATTGGTTATTTAATATTTACATAATAAAGAAATAAAATTAATAAAACATTTAAAAAAATTTTGTGATAAAAAATTAAATCGAACATCAAATTAAAATATTATTTTTAATATTTATTATTAAATTGAATAAATAAATATTTATAAAAATAAATGAACAAATTTAATGAAAACTTTTTGATAAAATGAAAAGTGAATATTAAATTAAGAAAATAATAAATATTTAAAAAATGAATAAACTTAAATTCAATTTTTGAATTTATTATTAAATTTATTCATTTACTTTTAAAATATTAAATAATCAATAATAAATATTTAAAATTAAGAATCTTATAATATTTAGTACAAATTATGTCATATATATTTATTATTTACTAAATTTTATTTTTAATAATTATATATATATATATATATATTATTAAATTATTAATTTTCAATTTTAAATATTTATTATTAATTTCTAATATCTAATTCTCTATTTAATGATGCCAAAGAAGTATAACTTCTCACGCGCGTACATAAGTACACACACCCATTTTTTTTTAACAGGACAGCTAATAAATCAAACTATCAATAACAAGAAAAATCCTGCTCATGCATACACATAAATTTATTATTATTTTTACTTTAATTATTGAATGTAAATAAATTGATATGGTGAATGCTAATCACTTCACATTAATAATATGCTACAAAAGCTATACTATGGGTGAACTACCACCACCTGTCATATCGGACAACAGGACATCACCCAGAAAAACAGTTCTGGCCTGCAAAAAACAATATTTATGGTCATCATAGATATAGTTTATCACCAGAATTAAATAAATTAAACAAATATCCTTTTCTAGAGATAAGATTAAAAAAAAAAATGTTTGAATTTACGAAATTCTGATTTTTTGTTATGCATTTTTCAAATATAAATGTCTCCGAGTTTTACTTTTGATCATTTTCATGATAAGTTTTTGGACAATATGTATTTTCCTTCGTTTTCTCAGGTAAAGTATGTGTTTATTTCTTCTTCAATAAGTTCGCCGACCCCTACCCTCTTTGATTAAATTTTTAAGATCCCCAGGGCCACCCAGAGATCTCAGGGAACCTGCGGCAACGTAATTTTGGGGGGCCCTTTTCATAAAAATAATAAAAATAAACTGCTTATCTTCCTCTTTTCAATATCTAAAGCTTCACACTTACAGTGGACTAGACTGCCAATGATGAGTTCGGGGTTTGAATCTCGCATGGGTGTACTGAAGGTAGTTTTTCATAAATTGTTTTCCACTCTTTCGTCATGTAAATTTGGCTGCACTTCCTCTTAAATTAACCATCCTATCCATAACATATTAGCATAGTTAGTAGTTAATACATAGTTTATATATAAGCTCGAACGGGTACCAGTGAAACACAGCAACCAATTTTTAAAATGTAATCGATTTATTTTCATAAAGATAATCTTAAGCGGTGTACATTATATAGAAGTTTGCTTCAAAAATGGTTAAGCTACATTAGTAACTTCATTGAAATACTATGCACGTTCACTCTCATATCATTTAAGAACAATTTTTCGCGCTTTCATTGCAGCAAATTCATCAATAATATCCTTAAAAATTATTTTCTTAACAAGATCATGTTCAAGGCTCAAACTTAGCAAATGGTTTGGTCTATTCCCACCGGTGGCTGAACGCAAACGAGTTTTAATCAAAGTTAACTTACTGAAAGCACGCTCCCTCGATGTAACTGACACAGTTAATACTTTTAAGAGTCTTAAATAAATACAAATTTATGAAAAACTGTTTCTAGACCCTTTTCAAACAAACAATTAAGCAATTTGAGGGCAGAGCTCACATATCCACCAACACACAATTTCGATTCCGTCTGTATATTTTAAAAGAGCCAAATTTATTCCATGATATCTTCTTTTTTGAAGGTCCTGAGGATATGCTGCCTTCAAAGCTTCAGCATGAATGGCTATGGGTGAGGTGTTCAAATAATCTGTTAGGCTCAAAAGAGGCGAGAATAATACTGACAATTTAACCATTCTATCATCCAGTTTATGTATTCATACAATAGCAGATCTAATGTAGGAATGAAAACCTGCACTTTGAATCTAGTTTCTGGAGAGTCACAATTGTAGGCAACATCCCCTCTCTCATAAGGGAATTTTAATTTATTTCGAATTCTTGAGATATTTAACTTTGGTTTGATTCCGAAGTTCTAAGCGACTTATTTTGATTATGTAAGCAAACTTGGCCAGGATTATTTCAAAACTTGAATCTCATCTTTAGGCTCTTCATATTTTGTGTTCCATCTTCCATTGTTAGTTAGGATTTTTTAAGTACTTTGTTTCTAGCATCAATGCACTGCAAGACTTTGCACCATTTGTAGTGAAAAGATGAATTCAAAAGATTGCAGCCACTCATTTAGACCCGATAAATCTGTTTGGCTCTCAGGTGGCATGTTAAGCTCCTCCTCAATCCTAATCAAAGAATCTAGAACACTTAGTGATGTGTCGTCAGAGGACCAACAGCGTCTACTCTTGCCTTCCATCTAGTTTTCAATATAGAGTGAAGAGAGGTATTAGCAGTATTTTGTAGAATTTTCCCTCTCTCAGGACTGACAGAAAATACATAGTAGAGTTTATGGATATCGCCAAAATAGGTTTTCACCTCTAAACTGGTTTCCATAGCATGCACACCTCAAATATTTAACGTGTGCACACTACATGGTGAAAAATAGTCTTGAGGACTCTTTTCAAAAATGCTTGCTTTCACACCTTGAAATTTACCTGACATATTAGAGAAGCTATGGTAACCTTGTCCTCTTCACAGTGCTAGCTCTAAGTTACATTCTTCTAAGACTTTCTCGATCTGTTCTACAATATAATGCCCCTTTCTTCTTGTCAAAGTTTATCAGCTTGATGAATCTTTCATAAACCACCCATTTTCTGTTTCGTTGTATTATATATCCGAGGACAAAAGCTAACTGCTCGATATGTGATACATCAGGTGTGCCATCAACGATAATGATGCAATATTTTTTATAAATACAAAAGAGGATTAGGAAAAAAAACATATTAATAAAAAAAATACTGTAACAACCTTTTATTCTACTTAAACTACCTAAAAAACAGACAAAATAGTTTAAAAAAACATGCTATTAAATTTTCTAAAATAAAAGTTGTTTGGGTGACCGGGCCCCCCCTTTTGGGGGCCCTGGGCAAACTGCGCCATTTCCCCCCCCCCCTCTTCCCCCTCTGGGTGGACCTGAAGATCCCTTGTATTAGTGCATTAATAATCAGGAAACTGTCGTACTTTTTGAAGCCAGCGTTCTAAATTAAATTGTAAATGAACCCCTTATATTAAGGTTGCAACATGGGAGAGGACTGAAATGCGCTGCAGACGTTTATAATCCAGGATTATTTATGAATTGGTTTCATATTTTTAAATATGTATTTCACCAAAATATAGGATAAAGTTCTGACTAGTTAAAAAGTTGAAGTGATAAGCTTAAAGTGTTTTTAAAATGTGTGATAACTTACATAAGCTGCTATAAAACATTCTCAATTTATCATTAAAAAAAGTTCTGTTGTGACTACCAAAATTTTACTTTAGCTACTATGAGGAAGTGAAAATTTTCGGGTAAAGCGCTGTTAATTTTTTTAAACTTTAAACCAAAAAGGTATCTTTTTTAATTTGTCAGAAACCTGTTGAAAATGTTGTCCATATTATGTTGAAAACTATATTTAAAAATTATCAAATAACTTCTTAAATAATCCAGGATTTCTTAACGTCTACAAAACCTCTCAGTGACGTCTCATGTAACACCCTTAAGGTAGGGGTGCGAACAGTACGAGTTAAGAGGTATTTATGCAGGTTTTACATCAACACCTTTTGTTTTGTCAAAATATATTTAAAAATTCTCTAGTAAAAACATAGAGTTTAATTTGCTCCACGTGGAGATATCAACAGTTGTTGAATATGTTTCAAGGGTGTCCTGGAACTTAATGACAACTTTAAAAAGTTTGTTATCTAATGCCGTGATGCTCATGATAGATATTAAACAACTGTGGATATCACCATGTGAATAAAATTAATCTATGTGTGTACTGACGCAATATTTGATTTATTTTAGCAAAAAAAAAGTTTTGTTATAAAATTCACCGAAACACTTCCCTTAACTCACGTCCCTTACACTCCCACCGTTAAATGAAGTTAAAATCTGTTTTTAGGAAGTCAATGATTAAAGCTCACACAATAAATCTCACGAGTCAAACTAATGGACAGTGTGTGTGTGTGTGTTTTAAGGAGACCGGTAAGTGGCTGTGGCGCTAGGGTAAGATATATATTATTCCACTGCTCCGTAGAGGTATGGAAGAGGGGTGGGGGAGGACTTGCGCCACGACGTGAAGCGCCGGTGTGCGTGTGGCGGTAAAACCAGGGGTCAGGCAGGGTCACACGGAAGCAGGCGCTCAGAACACTGGAGCAGGTGGCTGGAAACTCTCAGAGGGTGTTTAGTAGGGGGTTGGCTGTCAGGAGATGAACTCCCACCACAAGGGAGGAATGAACGATAACAACCACGTATGACCCGTCAACACATAAAAAATAACTTTTTGGACAGACTCATACACAGGTGGATATTTAGCGGGGAACTTGTTTATTTTACCGTTTAAAACAAGAGCTATTAACTACCTTCTCCAAATGGTAGGTATGAAGAGTGAAGCTTTGAAGAAATGCAACCACATTAGTTTTGTCATGGGGGGAGAGGATTGGAAAACAACAGTGAACATCACGTGTGTAAGCCCAATCACCAGTGCACTTGTATGGAATTTGAGCCTAAACCTTTCTGTCAATAGCAGCAGTGCAGATCTAATGCCTTGGACTATTTGGTCACCTATCCGGGTGATTGACTGTATTTTATGTATTAAGCTCTACAGATGTATGTATAACATAATAAGTGTTTTAGTAAGGAATATTTTTAGTATGAGACATTTTCCGCTGCGGCTTACAATCCGTTAAGGCTGCATAATACACACTCACTTTGCTCGTTGCGGGCTCAGCCCACCAAGCCCCCAGTGAGTTTTTTTTTTTTTTTTTTGCACGTGGATGTAAACTAATGTAATTCCAGAGCCGTTTTTTTTATAGGTATTACCGTTTAGCCACAAGAGACCTCCAAAGAAAGGTCCGCACCGACTTTAAAGTTACCCAACATTTTGAATTTTTGGGGGGGTTAAAAATTACATGTTTTAACTTTTTGGAATTTTCCCGTCGGTTACAGGCTAGAAGATATAAATTTTCCAGCTGATTTCAAGTTTCTATCTCATCTGGAAGTGGGTAAACATTAATATCAGTGAGTGAGTCAGCCATGTGGCTTTATAGTAGTATAATTTGAACTACGCTTACACGGTGAGAACGAGTAAGTTGAAATTCAGAGGAAGTGTACCAGCCACCATTTTCGCCGAGGTAGAGTGGGGAAACATTTAGACAAAAACATTTAAGCTACACTTGACCGGGATTCAAATCCTGATCTCGCCACCAGTAAGCCTGACAAGATGAGCCTAGCAATTAGTCCACGTGCCCATCAATACGGTTCAAAACCTTATTTACAGTTTATTCAGTAAGTTCGTTAAAATTATTAGACCTAATATTTAAAATAAGCATCCTCACGTGATCTATTTCCCAATATGATATTTAACTGGCTATAAATTCATTGTAGGCCTACCTAATGCCGTTATAAAGCTTCTTCAAAACAATCCCTTTTGATAACATAAAAAGTTGGTGCTTTAGGATCTAAAATTAATTTGTAATTGATAATAAAATCGAGTGTTTCAGTGTAGGCTATATCTCACTCATAACCCCCCCTCGTTCTAAACCGGTTGTTTTCACCAATTGGCGCCTTGAAGGGGGAAGGGTCTAAGTAGTATGCAGTCATTGCCCTCCCTTTCCCTCCTAACAAGGTGGAGTGGAGGTGGAGGAATAAGGGGTGACTATAATTAGTGATTTTACCATTCCTAGCGTACCTAACAAATACCAGTTATCTGATTCATATTGTATAGTATTTGTGTTTTTTTTCCCGTAGTGAAATGGAATTCCTGCCGATGTTGCTTACTATTTTATTGGACCCATTTTAAAATATTTCCTTCAGGGAATGGTAAAGTGACGCGAGTAAAAAGCCAGTGCTTTTGCAATTTTTATGGCAAAACTTTTTTTTTTTTGCCACATGATGACTTTAAAAAATTTCTCGAATAGCTTTAAAGTGTGTCCTGGAATTTAATGACAACTTTTTGTCTTAATTTAAAAAGTTTCTCGTCTAATGTCGTTATGCTGACGATGGATATTAAGGAACTGTTGATATCACTGTGTGAAAAAAATAATTAAACTCTGTGTTTGTACTGTAACAATATTTTATTTATTTTATCAAAAAAAAAGTTTTGCTATAAAAAAATGTAAAAACACTGGCTTTTTCTCGCGTCCCCTTCCATCCCACCTTAAGGCTCCTTCAAATAATAATAATAATAATAATAATAATAATAATCAGAGGCTTGAGGCAATTTAGAAAGTGTTGTAGATGTAGATTTTATTAATTTTAATAAACTTCGTCAATCCTGGGCATTGAGGTATAATACAAACATACAGTGCGTCAAAAATTTTGCTTTGTTTCTTAGCACCACCTATTTATATTCCCTTCGTACTATACGTAACGTTATTAATAATACTTTTGGGGGAGGGGTTTTAATCCTTACACCCACCTATCTCATAATTTTTAATGTAAGGGTTCAGGAAACGCGAGAAAAGGGCAAGTGTTTTTGCAGTTTTTATAGCAAAACATATTTTTTGGTTAAAATAAATAAAATATTGCTTCTATACACACGTAAAGTTTAATTTTCTTCACACGTTAATATCAACAGTTGCTAAATATGTATCAAGGGTGTTCTGGAATTTCATGAAAAAAATTTCTTCCCTTAAAAAATTCTCATTTAATGCCACTATGTTCATGACAGATATTAAACAAATGTTGATATCACCATGTGAAAGAATTTAAATTATAAATTGGTAGAGAAGCAATATTTGATTTTTATGACCAAAAAAACAATATGTTACTATAAAAATTGTAAGAACCTATACCTTTTCTAACGTTCCCTGCACTCCTACCTTAAAGGTATTATAATCTAAAAGCAAATGATTAAGTTTATTGAAATGTTTTATTTTATTTTATTTTCATAGATACTTTGGGAACCTAAATATTGCCTCGGTTCACCCTTGTGGTAAATTATAGGATCAGCTTGGATTCAACTCTTAATCCGGACCTCCTATATCTGCCTAACGTCCCGGGACATTGTCTGTGTCACACAAAACACGCATTGATCGGGTCACCCCCACATCGACTCGAATGGAAAATCTAAGGTCGTCGACACCATTCGTTCCAGCCATTTACCATCCAAAAATAGCACCACTTTTGTAACACGAGAGAACTGAGGTCATGATCTCTTTACAATGCTACCACCCATGGTGGGAACAGGTCAATGAAATTAAAGTAGATAACGTTGATCAGGGCAGTACTGAAAAGGGAGAGGGAGGGTTTTAAGGCTTAAAACTTGATTCACACGATCACCGCAAATAGAGGACAGAATCTGCTTGAGTGGCGCAACAATTCACTCGCTGTATGTTGAAGTATGATTCATTGCAATGCAGGGGCAGCCTGAGGTAGATTTCGTGCCCGGGCAGGATTTCATTGTGGCGCCACCCTATGTAATCGGTGGATGATATAGTCCATTCGCCATGGGAGTGGTGTTAAATCACAGGCAAAAGCTACCAGATATACTCTCATGAAGCCATTCGCCAAACCATATGAACTACAAAGCCATGATATGTTGATTTGTTGTCACTTTTGGCAGTCAAAAAGTTGACAAAAACAATCTGATTTTAATTTTGTTTTTCTTTTGATCATTCTTTAAATCTTCTTCTAGCTGTCAGTTAACATAGTTCCCATGGCGTTTGGCCTCTGGCAAAATTTTAAAACAACCCCCAAACCTAACATCTCCAAACCTACCATAACCTGGGGGTATTAGGAAAATAATCTGAAGGGTAGACTCCACAAATGTTAACTATACGCTAAACCTTTCACTTCGAGATTGTACAAAAACTGTTAGGATTACAAATAAGACTATAAGAACCCATTTTTTAGAAAATTTATCTTCTATTTTTTATTATAAGTTTAACAGACACTTTAACAATACAAACGATGTATGTTATAATTGCAACAAAAAAGTTTTAGGCCGCCATTTTTTCAAGATTGCAAATGTAAAATAACCTTTTGAGAGTGGCACTAAATTTTAATTTACTCACCACAAAAGTATACTAATAACTACCTCTCTGTACCCCTCAGAACAGCACTGAGGCTATCAATTAACATACTTTCCACATCCGGTTGATTTACCATTATATCTCATCCACCCCCGAGCCCCTGAGATTGGTTCCACCTCCGAGACCATAACCCCGGGGCGGAGAGCCAGTGCTGATGGGTTTAGCCCAATTCTGTGTGCCCAATAATGTGTGCCCAGTGCTTATTGGACTGACTTGGGTGACAATTTGGGGTTCCCGATGCAGTGAGGAGGCCCCAACCCCATTAAATTTTAATGTGTGCCCGGGATCATTGGTTAACCCCGGAACCCTCAACGGCTGGGACCAAGTATTTTGAAGCTCGGGGGTTTCAAACCCGGGACATTCCCATGACGTGTCGAGAAACATCCTCGCTAGATGGCCGTGGTGTAAATATTGTGCCGACAATTCGGGGGTTCAAACCCTGGACAGGACCATAACTAAACAGCCATTGTTTGAACCTCACCCTTAAATCCACAGTGTATAATGTTGTCAATTAATAACGAGTGACCACGCACAGACCCTCTGCATTTACGGCACTTTCCCGGTGACCCAGGGCTCGTTGAACAAGTAAATACTTGTCTGCTTGCTGATGACAGGGATCTTTGCCTAAGAGTCTCATTAACAATTAATACGGTAAAGGAGGCTTATAGCAGTGCTATGACAGAAAGCAAAATTACTTCTAAACTGTTTCTCCTACCAAAACAACTTAAATATATTCATAAGGGCAAGTCCATGATCTTATAGATATGGAGCAGAAAGTTTGTACGTTAATGTTGATCGCAAAAGTATAAGTTTGTATTGGTTTTCTCTACCAAACAAATTAAATATATGCATAAGTCAAGTCAGTGAGATACTGACCACCTGTAAAGGATCCGTGATTTAACCATAAACTGCTCTTCCTACTAGAATCATACTATAGTTCTGTTCCAGCATTTACGTGGAGTGAGAAAGAGGGAAACCATTTAGTGACAGTACACCTTAGTGGAGATTCAAACCCCTGCCATAACTAGATGAGTTACACACACCTTACCATTACTGTCTCATGTAATTTTTCTATCGTGCCTAGAACATTCCAATGAAAACTCTCCTAGCCCTATTCTCGCCCACCAATCACACAGGCAATGACGCTAAGGTGGTGAGATATTACAACACATTTTTCAAGACGCTAGGGTCCTGCCACCCCTCAAGATGCTGCGTCCAATTGCGTGCACCTATAAAAGGGGAATCCCAATGGCGTGCCAGCTATAATCACGACAGTCGTTGAAGCGAACAAACATAATGGAAGCTCAAGACGTTTACACACGCAAAGGAAAGCCGGTGAAGCCACTCGCCATCACCAGTATTTTCAACACTTTATTTCCGCTGAACGAAGTCGATGCCAAGCAAGTCATCGTCGGCATGAGCGTCAAGAACAACTTTACGCCCTATGTCCAGCTAGAGAAATGTGGAGGGAACTGTGCGGTATTTAACCGTACAGAGTGGCAAGAACTGGGCAAGTACAAGTCTGTAATATCAAAGTTTTTCAGCAACATGCAGCCTCCTCAGAAGATTAGTCTGACTAATCATGAAATCTCTCTGCGACGCCTGTGTGGGGACCGTATGGTCGTCATTAGCGAGAAACAAGTCGCCGGACTCAAACGGGTCGCCTATCTAGCACCTAGCTGGGCACGTCTTTGTGATGTGTGGGATCTCATAGACGTCGCCGTCGACCGACGGGATATGTGGTTGACACCCGTCGCACGCTATTGGAATGATTTGATCGACACACTCGTTGTGGATATGTGCGACACACTAACAGAGATGGCGGATGTTATCGATCTTAAACAGCCTTAATTGGAAACGCACATCAGAAACCTGGATCTTATCAGTGCTACCTACTATACACGTCAAGTAATCGGTTTGGACTATTACATGTTGGATTGTGAGCTAAAGACAATTTTACTGAACCTCTAAGAGAAACTGTAGAAAACATATGAATGGATATATGTGCCATTCCTGTAAAAGTGTATAATAAATATTATGTATGTCTGTGAAACCTTTAATGTATAATATATATATGTTTGTTATATCGTGTTTTATTCACGCAAAACCTGTTTGTCCCTTACGAGGCTTGACTTGTCGAACCGACAAGCATGACCTCTCACAATCTATTCCTGTCTCGACTTGTATTGTCGAACCGCTAAACTGGCGCCAAGTATGAGTCATCAGGGAAAGCTCAATGCAACATTATTCATGGTCGTGATCTATTCCTGGGGTGTGTTATGAGGGGGAATAACGATAAGTCACCCGAATGTGAAAAGTAGGTTAATTGATAGCCTCGGGGCTGTTTCTATGGGTCCAGAGAGGTAGTCTAATATGTAAAATTTCCCGTTAGTATCAATCAAAAAGTGAACGATTGTTTATGCTTAGCAACTCCACTACTTACGCTTAAGGTTATGCTAGGTTTGGAATTATCAGATTTGAGGATTATTTTCCTATCACCCCCAGACTACGTTAGGCTAGGTATAGCTCTGTTTGACGCCCCCTCGAGCTGGCACCCCGGTCAGACGCCCGATTCGCATGGCCCTTAAGCCGGCCCTGTTGTAACGCTAGCTTAAAACAGCTGATTTTAAAAATGTTTTATTTTCTAGGGGATAAACATATATGTTAGATAATTCTACCGATGGATGTTTTCAAATTATAATGCTATGTTGCGGCAAAATCCAATACACCGGTACATACGCTTTCTAGGGTTATTTCAAATTTCCTCACGAAAACCAATGAAACTGTCTGTTATCTTCTGGCTGTAGAGCTCATGCGTTATCAAATGCGCATTTTTAGCTGATTGGTTTTGAGATTTGATTGGTTCTCCTGTGCCGAACATCTCTGGCAGAGCTGACGAAGTAGAGATGAGTTGAACTTTAGCGGAACAGCTCGCATTGATACGGTGGAAATTTTGTGATTGGCTTAAAGTTAACCACATGTCTACCTTTTTGTTTGGCGCTAGTTTTTCGGCGAACGTGTGAATTCACAGTAAAACCCTCTTTCCCTTTAAAACTTTCTTTTCAATGCTTAAAATAATTGCTTATTGTAGTCTAACAAACTGCATAGTACTTACAATCCCTATTGTGGTTATTTTAAAATAACTAAGCATCCGCAAATCTAAGATATACAATTTAGAATAATTTCAAATCTTGGCTAGCAGACTCATTTTTAATTAGAATTTTTGAATACGGGTATTAGTATTTGTATTAGAAATTTAGAAGGCTTGCAAAGGTTTAAAATAACTTAACCGCTTCGGGGGTCGAATGATCTAAGGCATCATTCTCGGAATATACTGGGAAGCCTTTGGTGGGGAGATCAGTGTTTGAAAGTGTACTTAGATGGTTTTTTAAAAACGGTTTCTCATTTTTCCTCCACGCAAATTCGGGTACAGTTCCTGTAAAATTCTACTATACTTATTCTTATCCTATTGGCTTAGTAGCATGCGTATAACCCAACC
>JBCFYV010011164.1:45454757-45544525 GCA_039000515.1 Timema cristinae
AGGGAAAAAAAGCCAGTGCTTTTGCAATTTTTATGGCAAAAACTTTTTTTTTTTGCCACATGATGACTTTAAAAAATTTCTCGAATAGCTTTAAAGTGTGTCCTGGAATTTAATGACAACTTTTTGTCTTAATTTTAAAAAGTTTCTCGTCTAATGTCGTTATGCTGACGATGGATATTAAGGAACTGTTGATATCACTGTGTGAAAAAAATAATTAAACTCTGTGTTTGTACTGTAACAATATTTTATTTATTTTATCAAAAAAAAAAGTTTTGCTATAAAAAAATGTAAAAACACTGGCTTTTTCTCGCGTCCCTTCCATCCACCTTAAGGCTCCTTCAAAATAATAATAATAATATAATAATAATAATCAGAGGCTTGAGGCAATTTAGAAAGTGTTGTAGATGTAGATTTTATTAATTTTAATAAACTTCGTCAATCCTGGGCATTGAGGTATAATACAAACATACAGTGCGTCAAAAATTTTGCTTTGTTTCTTAGCACCACCTATTTATATTCCCTTCGTACTATACGTAACGTTTATTAATAATACTTTTGGGCGAGGGGTTTTAATCCTTACACCCACCTATCTCATAATTTTTAAGTTAAGGGTTCAGGAAACGCGAAAAAGGGCAAGTGTTTTTGCAGTTTTTATAGCAAAAATATTTTTGGTTTAAAATAATATAAAATATTGCTTCTATACAACGTAAAGTTTAATTTTCTTCACACGTTAATATCAACAGTTGCTAAATATGTATCAAGGGTGTTCTGGAATTTCATGAAAAAAATTTTTCTTCCTTAAAACAATTCTCATTTAATGCCACTATGTTCATGACAGATATTAAACAAATGTTGATATCACCATGTGAAAGAATTTAAATTATAAATTGGTAGAGAAGCAATATTTGATTTTTTATGACCAAAAAAACAATATGTTACTATAAAAATTGTAAGAACCTATACCTTTTCTAACGTTCCCTGCACTCCTACCTTAAAGGTATTATAATCTAAAAGCAAATGATTAAGTTTATTGAAATGTTTTATTTATTTTATTTTATAGATACTTTGGGAACCTAAATTTGCCTTGGTTCACCCTTGTGGTAAATTATAGGATCAGCTTGGATTCAACTCTTAATCCGGACCTCCTATATCTGCCTAACGTCCCGGGACATTGTCTGTGTCACACAAAACACGCATTGATCGGGTCACCCCCACATCTGACTCGAATGGAAAATCTAAGGTCGTCGACACCATTCGTTCCAGCCATTTACCATCCAAAAATAGCACCACTTTTGTAACACGAGAGAACTGAGGTCATGATCTCTTTACAATGCTACCACCCATGGTGGGAACAGGTCAATGAAATTAAAGTAGATAACATTGATCAGGGCAGTACTGAAAAGGGAGAGGGAGGGTTTTAAGGCTTAAAACTTGATTCACACGATCACCGCAAATAGAGGACAGAATCTGCTTGAGTGGCGCAACAATTCACTCGCTGTATGTTGAAGTATGATTCATTGCAATGCAGGGGCAGCCTGAGGTAGATTTCGTGCCCGGGCAGGATTTCCTTGTGGCGCCACCCTATGCAATCGGTGGATGATATAGTCCATTCGCCATGGGAGTGGTGTTAAATCCAGCAGGCAAAAGCTACCAGATATACTCTCATGAAGCCATTCGCCAAACCATATGAACTACAAAGCCATGATATGTTGATTTGTTGTCACTTTTGGCAGTCAAAAAGTTGACAAAAACAATCTGATTTTAATTTTGTTTTTCTTTTGATCATTCTTTAAATCTTCTTCTAGCTGTCAGTTAACATAGTTCCCATGGCGTTTGGCCTCTGGCAAAATTTTAAAACAACCCCCAAACCTAACATCTCCAAACCTACCATAACCTGGCGTATTAGGAAAATAATCTGAAGGGTAGACTCCACAAATGTTAACTATACGCTAAACCTTTCACTTCGAGATTGTACAAAAACTGTTAGGATTACAAATAAGACTATAAGAACCCATTTTTTAGAAAATATTATCTTCTATTTTTGTATTATAAGTTTAACAGACACTTTAACAATACAAACGATGTATGTTATAATTGCAACAAAAAAGTTTTAGGCCGCCATTTTTTCAAGAGTGCAAATGTAAAATAACCTTTTGAGAGTGGCACTAAATTTTAATTTACTCACCACAAAAGTATACTAATAACTACCTCTCTGTACCCCTCAGAACAGCACTGAGGCTATCAATTAACATACTTTCCACATCCGGTTGATTTACCATTATATCTCATCCACCCCCGAGCCCCTGAGATTGGTTCCACCTCCGAGACCATAACCCCGGGGGAGAGCCAGTGCTGATGGGTTTAGCCCAATTCTGTGTGCCCAATAATGTGTTCCCAGTGCTTATTGGACTGACTTGGGTGACAATTTGGGGTTCCCATGCAGTGAGGAGGCCCCAACCCCATTAAATTTTAATGTGTGCCCGGGGCTCATTGGCTTAACCCCGACCCTCAACGGCTGGGACCAAGTATTTTGAAGCTCGGGGGTTTCAAACCCGGGACATTCCCACGACGTGTCGAGAAACATCCTCGCTAGATGGCCGTGGTGTAAATATTGTGCCGACAATTCGGGGGTTCAAACCCTGGACAGGACCATAACTAAACAGCCATTGTTTGAACCTCACCCTTTAAATCCACAGTGTATAATGTTGTCAATTAATAACGAGTGAACACGCACAGACCCTCTGCATTTACGGTACTTTCCCGGTGACCCAGGGCTCGTTGAACAAGTAAATACTTGTCTGCTTGCTGATGACAGGGATCTTTGCCTAAGAGTCTCATTAACAATTAATACGGTAAAGGAGGCTTATAGCAGTGCTATGACAGAGAAGCAAAATTACTTCTAAACTGTTTCTCCTACCAAAACAACTTAAATATATTCATACGGCAAGTCCATGATCTTATAGATATGGAGCAGAAAGTTTGTACGTTAATGTTGATCGCAAAAGTATAAGTTTGTATTGGTTTTCTCTACCAAACAAATTAAATATATGCATAAGTCAAGTCAGTGAGATACTGACCACCTGTAAAGGATCCGTGATTTAACCATAAACTGCTCTTCCTACTAGAATCATACTATAGTTCTGTTCCAGCATTTACGTGGAGTGAGAAAGAGGGAAACCATTTAGTGACAGTACACCTTAGTGGAGATTCAAACCCCTGCCATAACTAGATGAGTTACACACACCTTACCATTACTGTCTCATGTAATTTTTCTATCGTGCCTAGAACATTCCAATGAAAACTCTCCTAGCCCTATTCTCGCCCACCAATCACACAGGCAATGACGCTAAGGTGGTGAGATATTACAACACATTTTTCAAGACGCTAGGGTCCTGCCGCCCCTCAAGATGCTGCGTCCAATTTGCGTGCACCTATAAAAGGGGAATCCCAATGGCGTGCCAGCTATAATCACGACAGTCGTTGAAGCGAACAAACATCATGGAAGCTCAAGACGTTTACACACGCAAAGGAAAGCCGGTGAAGCCACTCGCCATCACCAGTATTTTCAACACTTTATTTCTGCTGAACGAAGTCGACGCCAAGCAAGTCATCGTCGGCATGAGCGTCAAGAACAACTTTACGCCCTATGTCCAGCTAGAGAAATGTGGAGGGAACTGTGCGGTATTTAACCGTACAGAGTGGCAAGAACTGGGCCGGTACAAGTCTGTCATATCAAAGTTTTTCAGCAACATGCAGCCTCCTCAGAAGATTAGTCTGACTAATCATGAAATCTATCTGCGACGCCTGTGTGGGGACCGTATGGTCGTCATTAGCGAGAAACAAGTCGCCGGACTCAAACGGGTCGCCTATCTAGCACCTAGCTGGGCACGTCTTTGTGATGTGTGGGATCTCATCGACGTCGCCGTCGACCGACGGGATATGTGGTTGACACCCGTCGCACGCTATTGGAATGATTTGATCGACACACTCGTTGTGGATATGTGTGACACACTAACAGAATGGCGGATGTTATCGATCTTAAACAGCCTTCATTGGAAACGCACATCAGAAACCTGGATCTTATCAGTGCTACCTACTATACACGTCAAGTAATCGGTTTGGACTATTACATGTTGGATTGTGAGCTAAAGACAATTTTACTGAACCTCTAAGAGAAACTGTAGAAAACATATGAATGGATATATGCGCCATTCCTGTAAAAGTGTATAATAAATATTATGTATGTCTGTGAAACCTTTAATGTATAATATATATATGTTTGTTATATCGTGTTTTATTCACGCAAAACCTGTTTGTCCCTTACGAGGCTTGACTTGTCGAACCGACAAGCATGACCTCTCACAATCTATTCCTGTCTCGACTTGTATTGTCGAACCGCTAAACTGGCGCCAAGTATGAGTCATCAGGGAAAGCTCAATGCAACATTATTCATGGTCGTGATCTATTCCTGGGGTGTGTTATGAGGGGGAATAACAATAAGTCACCCGATGTGAAAAGTAGGTTAATTGATAGCCTCGGGGCTGTTTCTATGGGTCCAGAGAGGTAGTCTAATATGTAAAATTTCCCGTTAGTATCAATCAAAAAGTGAACGATTGTTTTGCTTAGCAACTCCACTATTACGCTTAGGTTATGCTAGGTTTGGAATTATCAGTTTGAGGATTATTTTCCTATCACCCCCAGACTACGTTAGGCTAGGTTTAGCTCTGTTTGACGCCCCCTCGAGCTGGCACCCCGGTCAGACGCCCGATTCGCATGGCCCTTAAGCCGGCCCTGTTGCAATGCTAGCTTAAAACAGCTTATTTTAAAAATGTTTTATTTTCTAGGGGATAAACATATATGTTAGATAATTCTACCGATGGATGTTTTCAAATTATAATGCTATGTTGCGGCAAAATCCAATACACCGGTACATACGCTTTCTAGGGTTATTTCAAATTTCCTCACGAAAACCAATGAAACTGTCTGTTATCTTCTGGCTGTAGAGCTCATGCGTTATCAAATGCGCATTTTTAGCTGATTGGTTTTGAGATATGATTGGTTCCCTGTGCCGAACATCTCAGGCAGAGCTGACGAAGTAGAGATGAGTTGAACTTTAGCGGAACAGCTCGCATTGGTACGGTGGAAATTTTGTGATTGGCTTAAAGTTAACACATGTCTACCTTTTTGTTTGGCGCTAGTTTTTCGGCGAACGTGTGAATTCACAGTAAAACCCTCTTTCCCTTTAAAACTTTCTTTTCAATGCTTAAAATAGTTGCTTATTGTAGTCTAACAAACTGCATAGTACTTACAATCCCTATTGTGGTTATTTTAAAATAACTAAGCATCCGCAAATCTAAGATATACAATTTAGAATAATTTCAAATCTTGGCTAGCAGACTCATTTTTAATTAGAATTTTTGAATACGGGTATTAGTATTTGTATTAGAAATTTAGAAGGCTTGCAAAGGTTTAAAATAACTTAACCGCTTCGGGGGTCGAATGATCTAAGGCATCATTCTCGGAATATACTGGGCAAGCCTTTGGTGGGGAGATCATGTGTTTGAAAGTGTACTTAGATGGTTTTTTAAAAACGGTTTCCATTTTTCCTCCACGCAAATTCGGGTACAGTTCCTGTAAAATTCTACTATACTTATTCTTATCCTATTGGCTTAGTAGCATGCGTATAACCCAACCATGTATTGAGCTGCGTTGGGGAAAAATCCTTAAGTTTCTTCAAGAGTTGTTCAATGATAAAGAAAAATACTATCAAACATCTCCTTTGGATAACTTCACTGCAATTTACTACAGGTAAGGAGGGAAAACCCTTCCCTGGCCTCCATCCTCCAAAAATGTTTGCATATGGCCTTGACGCCGATAATTATATTTGTTTATAAAAGTTTAATCTAGAAATGAACCTTAAATACTCTACATAATTTATCAGAAATAAGTATTTATATTATAAAATTTCGGATGTCTTGAGAGATTAGATAAAATCAGAATTGATCAGACCCAATTGAGTTTAGAATTAGGTCGAGTAATCTACTCTCTTACTTCTCTTATAAGAGTACCTCTTTCTGATACCTCTCTACCTATTTAACATCCATCAAATCCTCCAAGACGAGAAGTCCATTCGTGAGTGAGAACATTTCAAAATCCCTCCTGTGGCCCCCGTTCTCGGCTCCATCCCAGCAGCTCTCCCACACACGCATCACCTTTCCCACCTTGCCCACCTGTTCTCCTTACGTTCCAATTTTCCATCTCACCTCACCTCCCTGAATATGGGTTATCATATTCCCTCATGACTTCTCCGTTCATGGGATGATTCCTACCCTAGCCCCTTTATTATCATGTAGGAGACATTCAACACCAGTCTGTCATTTGCATTTTACCCTCATGCTCTCTTTTCTTCATTTTACGTTCTTTTCAGGCTTTTGCACGTCCTATATTATCTGTAGGTCATCCTTGTGCAAGTTTTTACGTTGCTTAGTATTCATACTTGCTATTATTGGTCTCACCAATATGGTGTAATCTTCTCAAATTGCTTAGTTACTCTTCCCCACAGATTTCTTATTGACAAGTTTTATGCCGCAATAATTGAATTAGTAGGATAAAAATACAAAGTAGACATTATTTGTACTCATACTTTTAACCCTCCGACCGTATACTGGCGTCTAGGAGAACCCATGTAATTTGAAATTATATCTAGTTTGTTTTTTTCACTAAGCGTACAATAATTTATAGTCTGTTAATCTATCTTGGCATCACTGCGAACGTGTGTCAGCTATTTTTGAGGTCATTAAACACCAGTTCGTCAAGTGATATCGTTCGGAAATAGTGAGTGGGTAAACTGGACCCCAGTATAACTGAGTATAAAAAAAATACCAGATATAAAATTTATTTTTTATGTTAATTTTGAACATTCATTTGTTATATTTTTATAACTGTAACGCAATGTTACTAAATCAATTTATAATTTTACTATTTACTAAAAATTTATGTTATGTGTGTTTAATCTAAAAATCCGTAATTTATCAACTTTATTTGGAAGAAAGCATTTTTTTAGCCTGCCTTTTCATTTCGCAGACCCATTGAGAAATATAAATTTAAAACATTTGCCTCGAAATAATGAAAAGCTTACAGTAAAATAAAAATAAAAATGAATAAACAAATTGGGGCTTAGCAGACCCCAGTGTACAGATCGTGTATCAAAGAAACATGGGTGCAGTCGGAAGGTTAATATACCTCATCTAACTTTCTGTCCAGTAGCATTACCCAATCATTCCCTGTGGCAGCGTTTTACAATGGTCAGCAAATGTTCTGCTGGAGTTTCAGGAAAGATTAAAAAAAACGAGATAAAATGATTACTTGAATAAAAATACATAATTTTAAATCCATGAAAAACATTATTTTTAAAGATAACACTATTATTAGAATTTTAGCCAATGAACTATTAAACATAATCTAAATACTAGCTATTTTTTAATGTTAACATTTCTCCTTAAGAAATTGAAGGTGTTCCTTGAATATTTTAACGTCTTGGTCAGTGTCCGTGAGTTTAAAAAAGTTAAAAATTCTGCCATATTGGTTCTTACCATGAAGTAGCCAGGCCTATACATGAGTTTCTACATATTCACGATAATTCTGTCATCAACTAATATTTTTCAATCCTATCATGATAACTTTATTTATATCACTATTCCCCATTATTAATCTAATCATAAAAATCTGTATATTGACGTAATTATCTATCATATGTAACGTATCCTCCCACCTCCCTCTTTCTCTTATTCAGACATCTGAGGACGAATTGACGATGTTTGTATACTCTTTCTAAAGTAATACTTTATATCCATTTCGATGGCATTTCTCTGTCACCGGTAAGTTCATTCAATTTCCATGATACCTCCCTTCCATCAGCAGGCATGGAGACAAAAGTGTCAATCTCAGCTAGTCTGGTTCGCCGATGATGTAGAGATTGGGATTTTAATCCCATCCAGGTGTACTGAATTTGTTTTACCCTGAATTGTTTCACATTCTTATTCAATGCAAATGTGCTAACATTAAAAAAAAATCTACTTTGCTTGACCCTAGCCAATTAATGCAATTCTGTGGATAGATGGGTAGTAAGACGTGGCGATTCTTCCTATAAAATATTGATACAATGTCATAAAGAACCTTATCAAAAATAAAAACGTGTCTGGTTAGTGAAGATTGCCTTCCCCCTTTATTTCTATAGCTAATGTCACATTAAAGTTATAAACAAAACTTTTATCAAGCGAGCTTTGTTAGCCGCATGGTATAAGGCGTCCCTCTTGAAATAAACTAGGCTGTCAATGATAAGGATATCGGGGTTCGAATCCCGGCTTGGTGTTCTGAGAGTAATTCTTTTCCTAAGTGGATCTCCACTCTTCCTTTACACAAATGTGGTTACCCCTCGTCTAAATTCAACCTCCCTTATTCCTAACAAATTAGCATCATTAGTGTAAGATGTAGTGATAAAAAAAAACACTAACTCTCCTCTAGTCCATTCTGATTGAACACAATCAAGGTTCGAACCCTAACTAGGTAGTTTCACAACCTTAACGCGGTGTGAAAATTAAGCCGGGCGCCAGTGTTTTTGTGCCAAATTTAACTTGGTATATATATTTTCGGTCTCATATCACAAGTTATCCTTACCTAAAACCGCATTTATAGTGAACTCCCAACCATACTTATTTCACCTGTTTTTACCCTGTGTGAGAACTATGAAACTTCAACCCTAATGGTATTCGAAACAACCAACATTCTCAGAGGTTCAGTCAGTTCAGGCGTAGCGAACGCCCACAGCCAAGGTTACTTCAATAAGTTCAATTCCTAGAGAGCATGGACAAACTTTAGTAACGATGGTTTAGAAATAAATAACTTGGAAACCCTTCGTTTGTATACATTCTACAAATGTATGTAATTATCTTGAATCAGCAGATGATCCTCATTTTTACCATTAATTTAAAATGTATTTTCATATCTAACAACCACATTAGTGCAATATAATATTATTTATCACCCGCTTCGGTGGCTGCATCGTCTAACACGCTACTCTCGTGTTATAGTCCACTGCAGTGGACGTGGGGTTTGATACCGGTCGGGTGCACTCAGGGGGGAGTTTCCTAAATGGTTTTTTACTCTTCCTCTATGCAGATGTGGGTGCATTTCCTCTAAGTTAAACCTTCCTCATACCTAACACATTAGTGTAATTAGTACATACCCGAACGGATAGTATGACGCGACAATAAAAAAAATGTGTTCATCACGTGCCTTTTAAATATAACATACGAACAGAGACTAAAAATGTTTTCTTAATAAATTCAATTCTTTGTATATTCTTTAAATTGAACCATTTACATTTAGTAGATACTTACTTATAGGTGAACAATCATGCGTAATCAATGTTTATTATTTCACAATAAGTTTAAGATACTTTCAGAAATATTAAGAATGACACGTTGGTGCTGAAACGGCCAAGTAGACTATTACATTATTCCTTTTAAAAAAGAGAACCATTGCATTTTCCCGTTAATTATGTCTGGTTGGATAGAATTACCATGTCCTACCAGTAATAAGGTGTGATTTGCACACCTTAATTCCTTCTGGTGCAGTTGGCGGTCATTAAACCCTGAGAGCATGCGCAGTGTGTCATCATGGCGACTCCTGGGGGTACTTATTACGCATTCCACACAAACATACCATCGACCAATTTAAAGAGAATACAAAGGAAGGTATTTAATAATTATATCATCGCCTTCGTCACCCGGTAAACAGAATTTATAGTTTAGTACTGAAACAGCTAAACATTTTTATTTTTTTAAATGAGTAGAATAATGACGTTAATTGGACATTGGTGTGGATTTTAAAGGTGTATCCTTTATTTAAAGTTTCAAAATGCGACCTGATTTATAACACCTGGGGCTCTCTTCTACAGTCAACTCTCGATTCTACGACCTTTCACGATTCCCTGGAAAAGGGTCGTTATTTCGAAGGGGTCATTATTGGAATTTTAATAGATTTTGTTCCACTCCTGACCTTTATACGAAAAAATTGCATTTTTTAGACAACAAATAGCGTGGGTCATCAAAAATGGTTCACAAAATCCAACCAAAAACGTAACCAAATCAAAATAACAATGTTAAGAAATAGCATGGGTCGTCAAAAATTATTCACAAAATCAAACCAAAATAGTAACCAAATCGACAAAAATGGCAAAATCAAGCCTGGCGCGTGATGTAGCGGCAGTCGCGCGCGTGGAAACATTGTCTTGCTTGTAGGAGGGGGTGGACAGAGTCAAGTGCTATTGGCTGGCATTGATGAGGTGGTGTCTATTTTTATACCTGACCCACCCCAGTTACTAGTAATACAGCGCTCACAAATATAATTGCAACGCCAGTGACCTAAATAAATGCAACATCACACATTTTACAGCCAATTTACTTAAACTTTTCAACCTTTTTTCCCACATTTTTCACGGTTCCCCAAAAAAGGGTCAATTACTTCGAGAGGGACGCTCTTCCCGGGGTCGTAGAATGAGAGTTGACTGTATATAGCCTTTTGTATGTAAAGCGTTGATTTCTGAACTGAGTGACGTCACAATCTTAGCCAATCAGATGTATTTCTCCCATCTGGCGCTACTTTATATTATCTTTACATTGCCATCAACGACCGTGCTTGGGAGTTTTTCTATCCGTGCTCCACGTTGTAACACCTGCATAAAATATGCGCATACTCACACTAATGGGATAGGGATGAAGGATGTGAAATTTAGAGGAAATGTTCTAGTATTAATGTGAAGGAAAAGTGAGAAACCACTGAGTTCACCCATTCGTGATTCGAACATACTCTCCAGTCAGCGTACAACCAAATAAACCACAATGACACATTATTCTGCGTTCTCACTGTTGCGGTTCATTTAGATTAGAAGGTTCAGACAACCGGAACGTCCTGTTATTAGCAACCACACCCAGTAGTATTACTCCAAGAGATATATTTATTAATTTGATAGCGGGATGAATCCTAATACTTAATAGTACATTTATTAATCTGTCATCACCAAGACAAAACCAAGGTACCCTAGACTTACCACTCTGTCCACTTAGTCATGGGAATGAGTAAGAATATGTTAAACGAACATTTTATTAACAACGCTTCGATAGCTGCATGGCCTAAGGCATCACTATCGCAATGTACTGGACTGCATATCGAGGTTCAAACCCAGGTTGAGTGTAGCCCACTGTGGTTATTTTACCTAAATTGTTTTCCATTCTCCCTTTACGCAAAGGAGGGTAAACTTCCTCTAAATTTAACCTAGCTCATCCCTAACACATCAGCGTCAAAAAGCATCTGACCCAGAAGATGCGGTGCTAAAAAAAAACACAATTTGAAAGGGCGGTAAAATTCCCTACAAAAAACTTTAATCAGAGCGAACTCGTCCTAAGCACATCATTGGAGGCTGTGTGTTCTAGATCGTGTTTTTCGAACGGCCTAGAAACCCCGCGTTGTTTGTTTGTAACGTGTGTTTTATCAGGGACTTCTTGAGAGCATACCCACCTGGGCCCAATCATCAGAGGGAAATACTCCTACCCACTCGTATTCTTGCCACTAATTACTCCTTGAAACCCTCCATCGAACTTCCAATAAGAATCTCCTCTAGAGTAGACGCACCGCTGATAAGAGACAAGTTTTTAAATGCGATGCCTTAGCATGTTTTGTGTACGTTCAACCCAAGGACTATCAACGACCTTATCACCAGTGGATGTAAGGATAATTTGGAGAAAATTCAACTGGCATTAGTGCGATGAGAGGATGGGAAAATCACAGTTAAAATCATATGCGTAAAAGAATTCCCAGTTCATCTTGCACAAGAAATGTCTCCACCGTTAACCTCTCAGCCACAACTTTAGGTTAACATATCTCAGAATTTACCTAGAGAAATAGAGTGGTTAAATACATTGTGAAGACCCTCTTTGGAGGCCGCATGGTCTAATACGCTACTCTCACAATAAACTAAATTAACAATGACGAGGAGATCAAGATTTGAATCTTGGCAGGGTGTACTGAGGTTTTTTTCCTAAATTATTTTTCCCACCCACCTTCCACGCAAATGTTGGTACACTTCCTATAAACGAAACCTTCCTTATCCATAAAAACCATTGGCGTAACTAGTACATCAGCGTATATCGCAAATGGGTAATTAGACTCGATGATCAAAAAAACATAAATTGTGGAGGAAGATCCAACCCCTCAAATACTCCCTTAACCCCCCGAGACGATCAAACACGTTAACACTCTGTAGGCACACCCAATAAAATAGCTGTGCAGGAAAATGAGATCGTTGAACTCTGCTATACTACCAAAGGCAATAACCTTGAAAGTGTCTATTTCTAGCTCTCCGAAGCAATAATTGGCTGTCCATCATAAGACAACGGGTGGGGCGGTCTTTCATAATGCAGGTGAAATACCACCCCATCCCCTATTACCGAGACAACTTCCACCAAGGCGCATCACCCACCACGCGACGATAAATCACGAGTATCGACTTTGTTCAACCTTTTCTTGACCTCATTCAAAACCTTCCTTCAGAATCCGAAAGTTGTGGAAGCACATCCCCCGACCTTAAACGATGACGTCACAAGATACATGAGACGTCTATGGACATTTCAATGCTGAATTGCCGAAGAAAATTAATTTGAAGATTTTCTGGGGCTACCTAAAGATTGATAATATCCCTATCAACCAACCTAAAATATTACTAAATCTATGTTTACTATTACTATTAGATGCACTTGTGGCTGGGTGGTCTAGGGCGTTATACTTGCCTGACATTTGTTCGTCATTGACGGGGAAAAGAAGAATTAGTAGTGAGATTCTTAGTGAGCCGAACCAATCACAGCGCAATTTTCGGGATGACCGGCGATGGTCGAAGTTTGGATAACGAACTAGTTTATCATCATCACAATGTTTGTTTCTTGATGTTAACAGCTCAAAGAACGATGACTGATGTTAGGGTTGCTCTACAATTAGCCGCAACCGCTTGACGCACACGTAACTTCAATTATCTTCTGCCATTTAAAATTATATTCATTAACAGTCTTGAATATTAATAACTTTCATTAGGTACAATGGTACATCCTTATTCATTCTTGTTGGTCAACATTACTTCTCACGACTTCTCTTAGGACAAGCTGGTGCGACTGGTCGTAGATGATCCATGACAAAGCATGTGATTAATTTAAATTGGACATCGAGCTTATAAAAATACTTTGTGAAATTATGGAGTTTGAAACATAACATTTTATTATTAACCTTTACAAATTTTATAGAACCTTAGAATGAGACATTTCTGCCTCATTTTATTCTAACAAGTTAGCTCGACAGGGGAACAATGTGTTTGTTAGTTGTGGTTTATTATCCTGGCGTAGGAAATACAAACGATTTAAAAATAAATGGCCTTCAAAAAGATTCAACCCTTTCACTGGGTTACGCTAAATTTTTTTTAAAGTGAAAGCGAAACCTTGACACGATTGTTTTTGTGTTATAAATTGAGGCGAGATGATGATTACTCATTGGTGGATCCTTCTTCGGAACCGTGGGGTTAACGATTAACTGCACGTCTCAACATGAGAAGAAGGGAGTACAATCGCTTTTTCGCAGTCAAACATTAAGGAGATTAATTAATCACACGACTCGCGGCTTAGCAGTCACGAGATAAGGATGGGAAATAATCACTTAAGCTCTATTTTTATCGTAAAGGCATTAGTTATTCTTAATATGTTAAAAACAAAATGCAAGAAAAAAACTAGATTAATAAATGTAATACTTATTTTATGTGTTATAAGATCCTATTAATACAATAAACCAGCCTCGTGGAATAGTGTTCAGTACACTTCGCTATGAGCTTAGAGGTTCAGGGTTCGATTCATGACTAGTGCCTTGGTTATTTTTCCTGAAAGGATTCACCCCCAACGGTCATCAGGGTTTGGTTAATTAGTCCATCCTCACTAACACCATCACCTCATCTCATGGAGACATAGAAAAAGCCTCCACGGAAAGGATGTACTATTAGTACATTCGGGCGTTCTCTGGACAACGGTACATTAGTACGGCTAATCTTTCCACTACTGGGCTACGATTGACGTAGCTCAGACACGCAATTTTTATATGACATCAAAATCTAGCGCCAACTAATAACAAACACATGATCATTAAGAACGACTAAGGTGTATCTTGTTTTTAAAGGAGTTGAAGTAGTGCTCTCAAACTATTAACTTCTAGTTCATTCAACCAAAAAAAAAAGTTTTAGTTGAGGTTATAATAGTTATATCGATTATTTTTGTTTCATCTAACTGTCTGTAAACGATATAAATATTCAGTGTTTCAATAAACAGGACTCCCAGGTTATGAATAGCGTAATGAACCAATATAAACATATGCTCTTATTCTAACCAGCCTTGGTGGGTACTCGGGATGCACGTGAGGCTTGCTTAGTCAGTTTGCTGGTGACACGGAGATCGGGGTTTATACTCCAGGTAGCCCTACTGAGGGTGGATCTTCCTAAATGCTCTAACAGTCTCCCTCCACGCAAATATTGATACATTATATACCTGCCCTACTATCCTATAGTAACTAAATTGCCTCCATGCTGGATAGACTCGGTGTAAATACGACCCTACAATATACTATTTTAGGTCCTTGTTTGGAATTGAAGCAAGAGACAGACTAGATTGTAGTGGAATTTTTTTTAGCACCACGTCTTACTAGCCATTCAGGTTGTACGAATATGTAATCTAATAATTACTCTAATGTGATAGGGATGAAGAAGATTGTATTTAAAGGAATTGTTCCCGCATTTGTGTGTAGGGAATAAGGAAAACCATTAAAAGAAAAAAAGCTTATTACATCTGACTGGGATTCAAACCCCGAAACCATTGTCTTCGGCAGTCCAGTATATTACTAGAGTGAAGCCTTGGACTATGCAGACACCGAAATGGGTGTCGCGCTTAGGGGCCCTCCATAAACTACGTAAATCTGTTGAGAGGGGAGGGTGAGCTCTAATGTATACATGGTGTTACATGAGGGTAGAGAGATAAAAAATATAAGAAAATAGCATTACGTGGTTTATGGATCAACTACTAGGTCACGTGAATTTTCCCCGCATTTAATACGAGTTAAAAAGCTCTTTGTATCAACAAGAAATCTTTTGTCACAAAAAAGAAAAGAAGAAATAGATGATGTTAGACACGGAAAGGAGAACAGATTTAGAAGGAAATAAGATTCCATTGGGAGCTCCCTCGAGCAGAGACGAAACCATTTTATCAAGAGGCAAACAAAAAGCTCTGCTACTTCCGTGGACAAGAGAGTATTGTTAGCAAGTGTTCTGAATATGTCTCCTACACTGTCTCGGTCTACATGCGATCAGCTTGTAAATAACAGAGATCTGTCGTTGTGACCTAAGGCTTCGTTTTGTGATCTACAATACTTCTAGATTAAAAGATTTGGTTTTAAGGGCCATTATTTTTGTCATTCTAAGCCGCTTGTCATAAATGAAGTCGTGAGAAGTAATGTTGACCAATAAGAATTAATAAGGCTGTGTCTATTAAAAGTAAGTAATATTCAAGACATCTATACTAATATTATAAAGAGGAAAGATTTGATTATTTTTTTTGTTTGTTTGTAATGGATAAACTCAAAAACAACTGGACCTATTTTAAAAATTCTTTCACCAATATAAAGCTACATTATCAGCGAGTAGCATAGGCTATATTTTATTTTGAAAATGTAATTTATTCTTCATAAAAATGTCGATAGTATATTTATAGTCGTTGGAAAAAAAAGTTGTTGAAGGGAAAGATAGGCTGGTGAAGGGGGTGGGGGGTAGGGGTGAGGAAAGAGGAATGAGATGAAAATAGGAGGGAGGATAAAAAAAGGGAGGGGGCTATACAGTGATGGTAGGACTGTATTTTTTTTTAAGTAAAAAAAAGTATTGTTTTTATATTGACATGATGGATGATTTGAAGCTTTGTTTTACAGGATTCTTTAAAATATTTTTTACGGGGAAGGGGCTAGTCCAATATAATTTTAAATGCCAGAAGATCATTTAGTTTATGTAAGCGTAAAGTGGATACGGTTGACTGTAGATATTGTGACACAACAGTGTAATATGTTCGGGATTGATACGCACTAGCAAAACTCAGGGAATTTGGCGTGACTGATAAAATTCAGGAAAATTTTAATAAACCACGGAAATTTTCAGATAATTTTGCAATGCTTATATAAATACGAAGCAAAAGGAGAATATCCAAGCACAAATTATAAATATAATCTATAATCTATGAATCTTCGTGAAAATAGCTGCACATATTTGTCATTCATAACTATTGTATCAAGAATTTATAAGGAAATTTTGAAAATAATGCGCTTCTTTAACAACTTTGCGTACAACACACTAAACTCGCGCTCACTAGAACCCCACCTTAAAGACAATGCGTTATAAAAAGCATTAATTTTCCAAGTATTTTGTATGCAAAGCTATAAACAAAAACTCATTAATATAATAAATTCATATTTTAGCATATAAATATTGATATTTTCTGAAAGTTTATCTTGACCTCTAACCATAAGAAGTTACAAGACAGTCCTACATTCCAAATCATTTTAAATCTACTAGCTTCTGCAGTGAGTATATCACACAAGCCCAAATATAGCAAAAAATAATACAACTGTGCACATAATTTAAGGATATGGTATTAAAATAATAAACATTCAGATAAACATAATAAGATTTTAAAACTATTGTAATTATTTTTAATAAAGCTTAGTTTCCATAGGACGTTAAATCGTCTAGTACTGAAGTAACTGAAAGACCTCTAAGAACGTTATTTTTGTATATCTAATGTTCCAAGTTCACATTGAGTATTTTGTTAACCCGCATCGATCAGCACACGAGCTAAGGCGTTAATCTCGTCTTGTTTGGCTTGCCAGTGATAGGGAGGTCATGTCTCGGGTCCCGATCGGGTGTATTGAGCTTATTTTTACCTAAATATTTAATGTACGTATATGGGCCATATATATCCATGTTTGACCTCTGATATTCTTTAAATAAACATATAGTTCAAAGGACAATGATCTTAAAGGCGGGAGATACATTTTTATTAGTTCGTACGTTTTAACAAAAGGGTTATTTAACGGCTTAACATGTTGGGTGGAGATGGGGAGGATGTCCAGAGTAAATGCACCACCATTTTTGTGGAAAGAGTACAATAAAACCTTGGTTTAAATCACTTGTATAAAATGATCTGAAGTACCCTGTATATGTTTGAACTTCAACCTCTTTTTCATCAGTAGGTTAGCCTGACGCCTTATATCACATAATCACCAGTTTTGAATTAAAATACTCACCGCAAAAACCACTAAAGTTAATGTCTTATATAAAATTGAAGGATGAAGAATATGAGGTTTAATATCCGATATGTGAACCGCTCCAGTGGCCACATGGTCTAAGACGTCACTCTCTTAGTAGACTGGACTGGCAAATATGGAGAGATCGGGGTCCAAACCCAGGTCGGGTGTACAGGGTGGTTTTTACTAAATGTTTTTCCAGGCTCCCTCCACGAAAAAGTGGGTATATTCTCTCTAAATTAATTCCTATCATATTAACGTAATTAGTACATATGGGTATAGCCTGAACGGGTAGTAAGACATGGGGCTAAAAAAAAGACACATGTAAACTCACTTTACACATATGGATTACATACAAGGCACATTTATTTAGCCGTTCTCTTAACAGGTGCGAGTAAATTAATCCAATTCAAAACAAAATACGAAATTGTTGTAATTGAATAAAATACTAAATTTCAAATGAATCAATAGTTTGTTTGATCGTCACTTGTTATTTTGTAACATGTTTGAAGATGCTTGCTTGGACGTCGATATTCCAATTACTTTATTCCTGTTGATCCACCTTCGTCAACGTTAGTTAGGCCCAAGCTTGTTTGCGATGTCGTTAAAAGGTGTGAAAGCTTGAATCTGTTGGTGGAAAGTGCCAGGCTTTGTTTGCACTACAAACTGGGCTGAGGTGCTCTTATTTCCAAGCTTGAGTGGGGTTTGAGGGAATCGATCATAAGTTGATCTACAAAGAGCTTCATTTAAGGAAGGTATGTAGGGAACGTGAGAAAAGTTCAGTGTTTTTTCCAATTGTTATAGCAAAACATTTTGATCAAAATAAATGAAACATTTCTCCAGTAGAAACACAGAGTATAATATTCTTGACATGGTGACAGCAACATATCTTGTATATCTATCAATTGTGTCCTGGAATTTGATGACAACTTTTTATCTTAATTAAAAAAGTTTCTCATCTAATGCCGCTATGCTCATTACAGATATTCAACAACTGTTTGTATCATCGCGTGAAGAAAATTAAGCTCTATGTTTATACTTGAGCAAAATTTGATTATTTTGGCCCAAAAAAGTTTTGCTATAAAATTGCAAAAACACCGACCCTTTCATCACGTTGTCTACCTCCTAAACTTAATCAAGAGATTCAAAACATTCTATTTACAAATTGTTCGGATGTGATCCTTTTTGTACATTGTAAAACACTTAAAATATAATGTGTAGTTTCCGACTCAATCACCTAACATCAACTTGTTCTTTAATCAACGAACCTTATCACATATTTATGTAGTTTACTAGTTCAATATTAATTTTAATTATAAATGTGTGTGTGTGTGTGTGTAAATGAGCAATGCATTAATTTATGAGTGTGTTACCATTTCTCCCAGCACAGTACGAATGAAGAGGGTGTGCGATAGCACATAATTGTTCATGCCAAGAAAATATCAAATATACTCAGGTCAATAATAATTAAAAGAAATTAAAATGCCACAAAATGTGAAACTCTCAACTTAGTGAGTTTATTCACAACGAATTTAATATCGATTGTAAGTAAATTCATCACCGGTCAGCTTATTAGTGAAAAGTCAGTAGTTTAAATAGGAGCCACATCCTGTCCTATTTGTATGTAGGCCGATTGCTGGTTAGTATAGTTGAGACAGCAATAGATCTGTGGTAATCGCTGTCTCAGTTATCACGTGATTTTATGACGTGGATAGAAATCCACTGAGTGGTGCTTTGTGCTGTCATCGGAGGAATCACCTAGTTAGCAGACACTAGTTTGTCTATCCTATAGCAGAGCTCTGAGCAGTTGGTTCCTAAAGTTGGTTCTGACAGCTTTAGACAGTTGTCAGTCAGTTGTCCGTTTAGTGATGGTGTGTCGTGATCACCACGAGTACGATAATGGTTAAGACAGTGGTTATGACGGGGTAAAGACAGTGGTTGACTGTGGGAAGTTGCCCGAGATTTAGTGTCATGAAAATGTATAAGGTTCTTGCCGTTTGCGTGGTTACGTGAAACCTTTTGAGAAGAATTGAGAACTTAGATCGAAATATAAGTTGTAACTTGAGCTCACAAGTGACCGGATGATGGATGGACCCAAACCTCGTCACTATAACAACCATTGTATCAGTTCATTTTATTTTAATAAACCCAATAATGTTAATCATCGGCCATTCCTTCAACCTACCATGACTGACACCATCACAATGTAGTGTCACAGGGACCTTAGGACCGCGTCCACACATTTTGGTGATCGTAGATCCCTTGTCTTTACATATTAGTGATTGTAAAACGTGTGTCCACAAAGAGGTATTTTTAACAAATTTGCACAGTATACACTCTAAAATGAGATAAATGTATGCAAAAACCATATTGGCATTAAGAAAAAGTACAGTAGAAAAATTGACCCTAATTTAATACTCTTACTTTTGTGTGTGTGTTTAGCACCGCGTCTTACTACCCGTTCTGGTTATACGTTAGTTTTAAATTCACTTCATACTCTTAGTATACTTCTTGGTTAAGAGATACAACATGCATGTATGTCTATATGTATAACTTTGTTGGTTATTTGATAGCATAATTTAAAGGGTTGGGATTAAGTAGGTATTTCAGAGGACATGCGCCTGCATTAGCGTGGATAGGGGATGGGAAAATCACAGTCATACGTGACATCTGAAAAACTACACTTTGTGCACCTTTCCGGTATTCGAACTTTTATATTTCCGTCAACATACACAGCTACGGGTACAAATATATATATATTTAAATATTGAAGACATAAATACATAAATATCCACTTCGGTGGTCTCATAGTTAGACGCGTTACTCTCACGGTAGACTAGATTGACTATGACTGGAATATCAAGGTTTGAATCTCGGTCGAGTGTGCTGAGGGTGATTTTTCAAAATGGTTTCCTACCCTTCCTACACGTAAATGCGTGTAAGATTTAATATAATCTTTCTAATCCCCTAAAACCACCATAGTAACTAGTAAATAATCGTATAACCCGAACGAGTGGTAGAACGCCATGGTAAAAAAAAAAATACATAAATTATAATTCACGTTATAAAATGGTAATTGAATAGGGTCAGAAGGTTCCTCGCCTTCCCCTTACATTCCCCAAGAGTAAATACTTTACAAAGCCTTACACCTTTATCTCCCTGTCAGCTAGGTGATTTCTACTTTATTTCCATGACATTTATGAGAAGATCACATGCTGAGACAACCTCTAAGGTAATGCAGACCTATCGCCATTCGTGTGTGTGTATGGGTGTATGACTAGTGACTACGGTAAAATAATAAACATTGGCAACCCTGAGTTATTGACTAGCTCGGAGTGTACATGCATTTTTCTTCACTAGTGGAGAAAGAATGTGACGGTGAAAATTATTTTTATGGATTTGCCCCAAATATACGAATAAGATTGATTTGTTTCCAAGGCCATGCCAGCCCATAATCTCAGGAGGGGTTTGGTGGGCACATACCTCAATTTCTGGAGGTTAAAAAACATTATAAATGAAAAACAGTTCTAGAAGCTATCTGAAATGTTTTATGGCAACATAGCCCCCTAACTGCTGGAGGCTAGGACAAATTCTAAATTCTAAACAGTTCTAGAAGCTATCTGAAATGTTTTATGGCAACATAGCCACCTAACTGCTGGAGGCTAGGACAAATTTTAAATATTAAACAATTCTAGAAGCTATCTGAAATGTGTTATAGCAACATAGCCCCCTAACTGCTGGAGGCTAGGACAAATTTTAAATATTAAACAATTCTAGAAGCTATCTGAAATGTGTTATAGCAACATAGCCCCCTAACTGCTGGAGGCTAGGACAAATTTTAAATATTAAACAATTCTAGAAGCTATCTGAAATGTGTTATAGCAACATAGCCCCCTAACTGCTAGAGGCTAGGACAAATTTTAAATATTAAACAATTCTAGAAGCTATCTGAAATGTGTTATAGCAACATAGCCCCCTAACTGCTGGAGGCTAGGACAAAATCTAAATATTAAACAATTCTAGAAGCTATTCGAAATGTTTTATGGCAACATAGCCCCCTAACTGCTGGAGGCTAGGACAAATTTTAAATATTAAACAATTCTAGAAGCTATCTGAAATGTGTTATAGCAACATAGCCCCCTAACTGCTAGAGGCTAGGACAAATTTTAAATATTAAACAATTCTAGAAGCTATTTGAAATGTTTTACGGCAACATAGCCCCCTAACTGCTGGAGGCTAGGACAAATTTTAAATATTAAACAATTCTAGAAGCTATCTGAAATGTGTTATAGCAACATAGCCCCCTAACTGCTGGAGGCTAGGACAAATTCTAAATATTAAACAATTCTAGAAGCTATCTGAAATGTGTTATAGCAACATAGCCCCCTAACTGCTGGAGGCTAGGACAAATTTTAAATATTAAACAATTCTAGAAGCTATCTGAAATGTTTTACGGCAACATAGCCCCCTAACTGCTGGAGGCTAGGACAAATTCTAAATATTAAACAATTCTAGAAGCTATCTGAAATGTGTTATAGCAACATAGCCCCCTAACTGCTGGAGGCTAGGACAAATTTTAAATATTAAACAATTCTAGAAGCTATCTGAAATGTGTTATAGCAACATAGCCCCCTAACTGCTGGAGGCTAGGACAAAATCTAAATATTAAACAATTCTAGAAGCTATCTGAAATGTGTTATAGCAACATAGCCCCCTAACTGCTGGAGGCTAGGACAAATTTTAAATATTAAACAATTCTAGAAGCTATCTGAAATGTGTTATAGCAACATAGCCCCCTAACTGCTGGAGGCTAGGACAAAATCTAAATATTAAACAATTCTAGAAGCTATCTGAAATGTGTTATAGCAACATAGCCCCCTAACTGCTGGAGGCTAGGAAAAAATTTAAATATTAAACAATTCTAGAAGCTATCTGAAATGTGTTATAGCAACATAGCCCCCTAACTGCTGGAGGCTAGGACAAAATCTAAATATTAAACAATTCTAGAAGCTATCTGAAATGTGTTATAGCAACATAGCCCCCTAACTGCTGGAGGCTAGGACAAAATCTAAATATTAAACAATTCTAGAAGCTATCTGAAATGTGTTATAGCAACATAGCCCCCTAACTGCTGGAGGCTAGGACAAATTTTAAATATTAAACAATTCTAGAAGCTATCCGAAATGTTTTACGGCAACATAGCCCCCTAACTGCTGGAGGCTAGGACAAATTCTAAATATTAAACAATTCTAGAAGCTATCTGAAATGTGTTATGGCAACATAGCCCCCTAACTGCTGGAGGCTAGGACAAATTCTAAATATTAAACAATTCTAGAAGCTATCTAAAATGTTTTATGGCAACATAGCCCCCTAACTGCTGGAGGCTAGGACAAATTCTAAATATTAAACAAAATATATAAGCTATCTTAAATGTTATATGGCAACATAGCCACCTAACTGCTGAAGGCAAAGAAAAAATGATAAATGTTAAACACCTCTAGAGGCTATCCGAAGTGTTTTATGGCAACATAGCCCCCTAACTGCTGAAGGTTAGGAAAAATTATGAATATTAAACACATCTAGAAGCAATTAGAAGTGCTTTTTATGGTAACACAGCCCTCTAATTAGTACTTGTACCCTAATTTTGATATTGTTTGAACCATAAATAAAGTCTTATATTTTGTTAATAAGATTTCGGGGGGTTTGAATCCTCAATCCCCCTGACTACGGCCTTGTTTGTTTCACTTTTTATTCAAACCTGTTTACTAAACATGTTTGTATATTACTTACTAGGAGGAGGACCAATTGTTTTGGCTTATAAGGGCAGCAAAATTTCAAAAAAATCCGGACGAGAGCCTCCAAGCCGCTTTGGCTTGTGGGTCACATATAATCTTTTTGTTAACTGTCCCCTTTCAGAAATATGGTTCTACCTTCTGTAAAGTAAAAATAAAGTATACATATTCATTGTTGAAAAAATAAGTTCATTTTACTATCCTCTCTTCCTACTATGTTATTACTATACTTGATGATAAAGAAAGGCATAAAAAGTACTACCCATGAAAAATTAACTCCCTTAAAATAGTTTCGACAGTCATTTAGGGTTTAAAATTTTACATGAAGAACTCCAGACCCCTCTCGGATGATTCCTCACACTTCCAAAGAGCTTCCGGAGCCCCTGATTCTAGTGTTTTCTTTGCTATTCAAACAACTCTCAACGTATTTATTGAGGTTTTAATTTTTTTTAAAGGATTGTGTCGGATACATAATTTTACAAATTAGAATCAAAATATTGAAGAAAACTATGGACTATGAACGAAATAGAAATAAAACAGAATAATTGTAATTAGATTTCAACATTTTGGTTTATAAATTCATTCATCATAACATTCAATCATTAAAATAAATGATAAATTAATGACACGGGGTCTGGTTGTTAGGTTTGTTCTATTATTATGTTGTGTTTCAGCTACGAATAAGTAATTTTTGTATCTAGGACAAATTCCAATTTTAACATTTAAAACAATATTCAAATCTCGGACCCAATATTTTCTCTAATATCAGCATCTTCAAGGAGTCTAGGTATTCGAAGGTTTCAGGATTCTAATCATTCGGAGGATTGAGAATTCTAGGTATTTGAAGGTATTCAAAGGTTTGAATATTTGGGGATACCACTCCCATTTAAAATCTTAGTGAAAATGGTAGAATTATTAAGGAGCACCAAGCATTTGTGAGAATATTCCCAATAATGTTAATAATTTAGAGCAAAAGTTTGTTTTTTAAACAAAAGAACACTAATGGTTTTACAACAACAAAATATAACCCGAATGGATAGTAAGATGCACTGCTAAAAGAAAAAAAAAAGAAAAATGTTAAAAGTAATTAATATACTTAAACAAAATCCTAAAATATATTTTTTGTAAAATTGAATTTTATGTTTGAATCTCTGGTCATGTTGGAGATATTCATATTTCATGTAGACCAACAGTATTTTGATTATCACATTTTATAAGGTATCTTTATATTCGACCAACTTGAATATGTATCACATATTGGGAGAATAGGTCTAAGCACTTAGGCCTATTTTATAGGATAAGGCATAAACGTAAACACCTATTTTTATTATTAAATTATTATTATTATTATTAGCACCGCGTCTTACTACCCATTCGGGTTATACGCACTTACGCTAATGTGTAATGGTAGGGTAATTGTGAGATGAAATGAAGGACCTACAGTTTAACGTGGAATCCGAACCACGGTGGAGGCCTGTCATTCCCCACATTCAATAGATGTCCTGTCAGAGGTGAAGGAAGGGTTTGGTAATCAGATAAATCTGTGCCGGGACCGAGGATTGAACCCCGGCCGCCAGCATAAAAGTCTGACACCTTACCCCTAGACCACCAGGTCACCCTTTTTATTATTAAAATAAATAAAAAGAGGCATAAGTCTATTGTTATAAAATTTAAATATAATTTTACTCACGATCAGAATACATGCTCTAGATTCTGTATGAGAAAGAGAGATAGATGTATTTAACATTATTCATAGAACATACGTATTACATGTTATTTTTTTTTACAGAAGCAGTGCATATTAAAAGAACAAAGTGCTTCTTAGTATTTAAACAAATAATAAAATAAATACGACACTAATGGTTCTTGAATGAAGTTGAAAAATTAACACACATCAAGATAATTAGTACGAGAATGTGCTATATAGAGTTGTTTTATAGAAAAATAAACAGTGTGTAATTAAAGAGGCTAAAATTACAACAAACCATATATAATACACTAATACACTAATGTTTTAGGCATTATGAAAGTTGAATTTAGAATAAGTGTACCCTCATTTGCATGGAGGGAAAGTGTAATACCATTTAGTGATAAAAACCTCTGTACACCTGACCGGGATCGAACCTCAATCTCCCCATCTTTGTTGGTCTAGTCTATTGAGAGAGTGATGCCTTAGACCATGCGCCCACAATCGATAGTAGAAGCTGTAACGTATTATTTTTCGTTTCTTATTTGATTTCATTAAATGCGTGTTTTGCTTTATTTATCATGAACACTGACTTCATTAGTAAAAATGAGTGTGCCTAAACAAACAAAAACCTATCTATGGGAAAATGATTTCTTTTTTTACGACGTCCAGAGATATTTGTATTTGATTGTATTTGTATTTGATATGCTGAGATAGTGTTGCAGTGACAATTTCTGAGCCTTCATAAGGAGAAAGTTAATATGACCGTGACTTTTCACCTAAAAGTGAACTACGGAAGATTACAATGAAATAAATAATTGAAATCTATGTTGGGAGCACAGCAATTAATGTTTTCTAAGCCCTTTGTAGAATCACAAGCAGAGATCATTTCATATCAAGAATATTTTAGTGAAACATAAGAAACCCTTAAAAGATGATGAAATGGTGAAGCAAGCATTTCTTGAGGCTGGTGACATTTTGTTCAGAGAATTTAATAATAACGTTGAGATTATGAAAGTTATTAAAGACATGCAGCTCTCTCGCCAATCTGTGACGTGACGGGTATAAATAATGGGTGGTGACTTACTAAACAAGCTGGATAAATTCATCGATAACTGTAGCTATATTTCTCTACAGCTCGATGAATCAACTGACGTGATAGATACTCCTCAAATAATCGTGTCCATAAGAATGGTGTTCCCCGACATAAGGAGTTTATGGACATGATCCCTGTTAAAGGAACTACTAAAGTTGAAGATATTTACCAACTTTTTGTCAGCTTTGTTAGTAAAACAAGCCTCTCTCTCTGGAAGCTTGTGTATATTACAACTGCCAGCCATGATTGCTCGAAAAAATGGGTTTCTTACGCTCTGCAGTAAAAATGAAAGATTTTCCGGATTTTACGACTTTTCATTGTGTTGTTCATCAAAGTGCTAAGTAATAAACATGAACTATATTATGAACATTTCTGTTAAGATAGTTAATTCAGTCAAAGCAAGGAGCTTATGAAGACGAGTTTTTAGAACTCAACTTGAGGAAAACGATGTTGAGTATAGAGACTTGCTGCTACTGATGTAGCTTGCTGGTGTAAGGTCATGCAGAGGCGAATCCTCCATGCATGCTTAGCATGCTTAAAGACATAAGAGTAAAACGGATTTTTTTACAATCCTAGTAATATTATTGCTTTGATGGGCATGTTTATCTCAGCCGCGCTGTCGAGCATTCGGTGGCATCGTGCCTGACTCTGTATGTGGTATGTATGTAATATATATATATATATATAGTATGTATGTAGTAGTATGTATTTAGTAGTATGTATGTAGTATGTATGTAGTAAGACGCGGTGATAAAACAAATAAAATAAAGGCGTCTGATAAAAGTTGAACTCTTGGTAGTCTACTGGTACTTAAGCCCCCACCTATAGTGATATTGGTACTTATGTCCCCACCTCTAGTGATATTGGTATCCATGCCCCCCACCTCTAGTGATATTGGTATCCATGCCCCCCACCTCTAGTGATACTGGTACTTAGAACCCCCACCTTTGGTGATATTGATACTTAGGTCCCCACTTCTAGTGATATTGGTACTTAAGCCCCCCACCTATAGTGATATTGGTACTTATGTCCCCACCTCTAGTGATATTGGTACTTAGGTACCCACCTCTAATGATATTGGTACTTAGGCCCTCACCTCTAGTGATATTGGTACTTATTTCCCCCACCTCTAGTGATATTAGTACTTTGGTCCCCAATTCTAGTGATATTGCTACTTATTCCCCCACCTCTAGTGATATTGGTACTTAGGTCCCCAATTCTAGTGATATTGGTACTTAGGTCCCCACTTCTAGTGATATTGGTACTTAGGCCCCCACTTCTAGTGATATTGGTACTTAGGTCCCCACTTCTAGTGATATTGCTACTTAGGTCCCCACTTCTAGTGATATTGCTACTTATTCCCATACTTCTAGTGATATTGCTACTTATTCCCCCACCTATAGTGATATTGGTACTTAGGCCCCCACTTCTAGTGATATTGGTACTTAAGTTCCCACTTCTAGTGATATTGCTACTTATTCCCACACCTCTAGTGATATTTCTACTTATTCCCCCACCTCTAGTGATATTGGTACTTAGGCCCCTACCTATAGTGATCTCCAAATAACTCATATGTCATATCTCCTGAAGACTATTTTGACATGTTTTAGATTAGAAACAAAATTCTCTCGCGAGTGAATATAAGTAATTTTCATGAGCTTGAAACGATACTGGCAACCTTCTAACTCTAAATACAGCCCATTCTCTTCTTTTGCCCTTATATATCCGACTTTATGTCTGCTGCCCAGACAACACGATCATTACCATCTCAATAGTTAATCAACAATGACGTTCCAATTATCTGCCGGTAATGGAACGCAATGATCCAGTTAACGCATGCGATAATGCCTGACAAGGCACGAACACCATTATTAATTATTAGGTCGCACAAAATGTCCGACAGATAACGCCAATTCCTACGGAGTGATGGTCTTAAAGGCCATCTATTATTAGTTTTTTAATTTGCGTCCATTAACTTTATAAGCTCAGGACTTGTATCAACACCCAATTTACAAACTTAGCCTTTGTGACGTAGGCAATATCGTTTTGTCTAAATACCCTGTTTCCCCCCACGGATAGTGGGTAGCTCATCTGAGTAATACTGTTCAAACCAGGCGTCGCATTGTATTGTGGGTTTCCACAGTTTTCATTGGAGAACGAGGCGCTAAACACAATTTTGTGTGATGTGCTTTAAAACGCCTATAATAATAGTAACCATAACAACAATAGCACTAATAATACCAATACAATAACAATAATAATAGCAATAACACTAATTATACCAACAATAATAATACAATAATAACATTAGCAACAACAATAACAACCGTACAACCGTAATAATAACAATCATAATTATATTAACAATAAATAACATAACAACAATAATAACAACAGTAACAATGACACTATAATGATAACAATAACACCAACCATTATAACACTCATAACAATAACTACTATAGTAACAATAATAATTATAACAATGATAAAAATAATAACAATAATAATAAATAATAAAACATTGAAACTATGTTACCATATTTAAAAAACACAATAAAACAAAAAAGTAATTATATTAAAATAAGAAACCTATTTAGCTTATTCTAATTTCGCTGCTATAAAATAAAGTATAGGCTACAGTATTATTATTATTATTAGCACCGCGTCTTACTACCCGTTCGGGTTATACGCACTTACGCTAATGTGTAATGGTAGGGTGATTGTGAGATGAAATGAAAGGACCTACAGTTTAACGTGGAATCCGAACCACGGTGGAGACCTGGCATTCCTCACATTCACAAGATGTCTTGTCAGAGGTGAAGAAAGGGTTTGGAAATCAGATAAATCTTTGCCAGGACCGAGGATTGAACCCCGGCCGCCAGCATAGAAGTCTGACACCTTACCCCTAGACCACCAGGTCACCTGTATAGGCTACAGTAAACCGCACTTTGATTACATTTACGGTTCGAGCGTAATCGTGTACCTAATAACTCGAGGAGACCCGTATTTCCATCTTTGTACCCATGCCCCTCCTATACCCCCCCCCCCCCCCCCCATAGTGCTAAAGCTACACTATTATGCTCGCACCAGAAATCACATCCAAGTGCATTTCACTGCATTCCTCACTCGACAATAGTGTTTATATTTATTTTAGGTATTTAAAATGCATTTCTGAACCGACTGATTATATCAGCACACGACCTATAAACTAACTTAAATCTAGAACAGACACAACATCCAGCCCCAGGTCGTTAATTCATCCCTGTGAAATGGGAACCTTACATCTCACCAATGATAAAGCTCTCGGACAGGTCGGGAATCGAACCTGGAACCCTTAGCTTAGTGAAAAGACACGCTACCGATTAAGAAATGGGGATCAATGAATTAGACTTTTTATTATATTTATTTTAAGCTTCAATTTTTGGAGTTCACATTAAGAGTGAAATCCGAGGTGTTATTACCAACATTTTATTCAAAGCGACCATCACCATTAGTAACGTGAACAAAGGCACCAGTTTCTTCTTGTATAGTTTTCAAGTGAAGTGTAAATTCGGGGTTCGAGTCCAGTGCAGATGTGCTAAGGTTTTACCTTTTAAATAAGTTCTCACTCTCCCTCCATGCAAATGCTGGTAGAATGGTACATTTGTAAGTTAAACTAAAGGTACTGATTGTAACTAGTCTCTGGTGTCATGTCCAAGTTTTCACATTTGTGCGCATGTTTAACTTTATGCAATAGTCTTTATTTCTTAAAGACCACGAATATAAAGCCTTCAGTAAACAGCGCCAACATCGAAACACATCTTGTGATTTTTTTTCCTCTAGTGACGTCATAGAAACAGACAATTGTTGGTTCTGCCCAATACTTAGGCAGATGATAGGCATGAGCATTGAGCAGTTTAAGAGTTATAAGCTTATTTTAAAAATTCAAAATAACAACTTGACTCTGGAAATCGAACCCGTGTCTATGTTGTCATTTTTTCACTAAATTTATTTTAATTCCAATACCAGAATTTATCCTTTATACAACTATCAAGTGTCAGTTTGTAATGCACATGAACTCTTTTGTTATATACACAATATATTGTTTTGTTAAAGTATATATATTTCTTTTGTTACAGTGTCGCCATCTTTAGAGAGTGAGGATGTCAACATGGGGAGCTCCTCTGCACAAGCACTAAAGATATCGGCTCTAGTTCTGATGGCTGTCATTGGGTCCGGCGCCAACATCTTGGTGGTTATTGTCTTTTACAGACGGCCGACACTCCGCTCTCCTTCAAACAGGTAACTTCCCCCTGTCTCACTCCTTTTCACTGTTATCTCCTTTCACCCTGAAACATACAAGCTCACCTTGTTTGGTTCCACTATGGCTGGGATGGCAAATCTCTGGTACGTAAGTATGATTTGGGTGGCATGTCTACGCTAAAATAATAATTAACTAAAACTTTTTTTCCCAACATGGTATACGTTTTTTAAGTCAATCATATTTTTACAGCCGTATCATTAAATGTTATGTCATAACCAACTGGAAAAATGTAATTACAACTCATATGTCTTTTTAAGTTTAACATAGTTATTTTTCAATTTATCGTATTTTTTCAACTGAAGATGTCATAGTTTGAATGTCTTTACTTCAAGATATTCAAAATAATATTGTATAAGACACTCAATTTTACAATTAAATAGGTTTTCCCTCGTTAAAATGAAGACATTATTAAAATACATTTTATAATTTGATATTATTCATTCATTATGTTTCATAATATTTATATATTTTTATTTTTAAATACTCATTAAAAATGTAAATAGGAGGTGACACACTAGACTAGTTCTAAATTTAACCAGTCCTTAATTAAGGAGCACACTGGTGGGCACGTGGAGAGAGGCGTCATTTTTATCTTATCTGGTTTGTTGGTGATGAAGAGATAGTCGTTTGAATCCCGAGAACGTGTACTGAAGTTTTTTTATATAAATGGTTTACCACTCTCCCTCCACTCAAATCCTTGGTGCATCTACTCTAAACTAAACCTTTCTCTTTCCTACATTCATAATGTAAATATGCAGATAGCCCGCCTACTTATTAAAACTAGGTGCAAATAAAAAATACGTAAAAAAATCACAATGATCTATACAGTTGACGTGTTCCTGTAGATCATTGCAATGATCCATACTGTTGACGTGTTTCTATAGCTAAATCATCACAATAATCCATACTGTTGACGTGTTCCTGTAGATAAATCATTGCAATGATCCATACTTTTGACGTGTTCCTGTAGATAAATCATAACAATGATCTATACTGTTGACAAATTGTTAATGTGGGGAATGCCAGGTCTCCACCGTGGTTCGGATTCCACGTTAAACTGTAGGTCCTCCATTTCATCTCACAATCACCTTACCATTACACATTAGCGTAAGTGCGTATAACCCGAACGGGTAGTAAGACGCGGTGCTAATAATAATAATAATAATAATAATAATAATAATAATAATAATAATAATATACTGTTGGCGTGTTCCTATAGCTAAATCATCACAATAATCCATACTTTTGACGTGTTCCTGAAGATAACCATTGCAATGATCCATACTGTTGACGTGTTCCTGTAGATAAAAAATCACAATGATCTATACTGTTGACGTGTTCCTATAGCTAAGTCATCACAATGATCAATACTGTTGACGTGTTCCTGTAGGTAAAACATCACAATGATCCATACTGTTGACGTGGTCCTGTAGATAAAACATCAATATCAAGGGAAAACGAGCCTAGTCAAACTTACGGGAGTCCCGTTTACAATATTCTCCATTATAATTGGGTTTTTTCGATTATGTCCAATAGTATACAGGGCTACATGCAAATAATAATCCATATTAATTACGCTATTGTAGGGATTATGAAGGTGTATTTTAGAGTAAATGTTCCCTGATTTGTGTAGAGGGAGGGAGTAAAACCATAAAGGGAAAAACTTTAATATACACCAACCCGTGATTAAAACCCCGACCTGCCCGTCACCAGCGAACCAAAGCAGATGGGCCTGAGATTTAATCCGTACGCCCACTTAAATGTATTATATAAAAGGGTTTGCAAAGCCAAGGAATTTAAAGTAATTCAAAATTGGTCTAATGGAAAAAATATATTCATAGTCATTCATACTATTTATTCCTATTCCTACCAAAATTAGAATATTTTAAAGAAATTTAAAATAAATACTTTAGTAGATTTGTGCATCTAACCTTACTTCGTTTTCTTGATAAAGTAAAATAATCTAGATTATTTTCAAGTCACTAATGTGCTATTAGTTTTAAGTTATCACTTGTCAGTGGTACAGGTAGTCATTATGTCTGCATCTTAGATTTCAGCGATGGCAGTAGTACTAAATATGTTAACGATGTGATTGTGTTTTTCTATAACCAATGCGTTTCATCCCTTATCCTTAGGTTCGTGATGAGTTTGGTCCTGGCCAACCTCCTGACCTCCCTTGTGGTGGATCCTATCATCATAGCGGAGCTGCTACATCGACACTCACCGGCTCTTTCCTGGTTACATCAGGTCGCCTATGGACTCACGACATTCACAGTCACAGCCTCCATCCTCTCCATACTCGCCATCGCCGTCGACCGCTACAATGCTGTCCTTAGCCCCCTCCATTATGCAATGACCATCACGCGTCAGAGGAGCAGAGGCATGATCACCGGTGTCTGGGGTTTATCCTCTCTGCTTGCTACACCTCAATTCCTTGGGGCTTTCTCTAAAAATTCATCGCATTTCCAAGCTAGCTCTTCAATACCTTCTGAGAAAACTATGAACTGCACCACACCAGGAAGTAGTGAAGTGTTCACGCTGACCTATGCCCTTGTCCTAGTTACCGTAGGATTTACCCTCCCTCTGTTCGCACTTTGTTGGATCTACGCGAGAATGTACAACGCAGCGCATCTCAATAGTGAACGTACCAGACGTCATAGTGTCTGCACAAACCCAGGAGATGTAATATCGGCCAGTAGATCGTGCAGTAGAGGAAATTCCCTTGAGCTTCCTATACCACCAAATTCTGGCACACCGGATAACCTTAGACGCACTTGGAGGAATCCTCCTCTATCTCAGCTCGCTGTTCCCAAAAGGCGATCTTCCAATGCAAGTTTTTCAGCTCTACTGTTTCGAGAAGAAGGGAGAGCAGTAAAAACAGCTGCCATGGTCATTGCGTCGTATATACTGTGTTGGACACCTTATTTCGTCACACTACTTGTCGACACATGGAGCGCGGTAGGAACAACGAATGGAATTCAAAATATCAGCATTATTCCTGAGTCGTTTCGTTTCCTATCTTTAATATCCGCACTCTCCAGCGGGTGTATTACTCCGTTTATTTACGTGTTTCGTAATGACACCGCAAGGAAAGAAGCTATCCGTGTTCTTACTTGGTGGAGAGCGGTTGGTGGAAAGTACAATGGAAATGTAACGCGGTGCAGCAGGGATGCAGGACCTCACTGTGATAATATAACCAAACCTCAAAGTTTTGGTCCACCAGTGCAAGACAATTTCGCCCTAAGAAGGCAGTCTCTCTCGTACTGTGACAGTGTATCTGTCCAAAGTTTCCACATCCCTGCCTTGGTAACTGAATGCAGTCATTGCAGTGATCCATTCTCTGGTCCAGGAACCGCAGATTTTGTAGCTACATATGACGTCATTGAGAGCCCCGTGGAAGATGGAACCAAACATAAACCCCCCGATGGGAGTGAGGTTAAGAATGATACCAATACCTCCAATGTATCTCCTTTGAGAAAGCCTGGTACGAGAACGAGGAGGGAGAGTGTTACATTTCGTCTTGCATTCTTACCACAACGGCGGTGTCAGACATGCATCAGGCAAAACTCAGATTCTTCATCTGGGAGCGGACATCCTTTGATTCGTGAAGGGGACTCAACGGAAGCCAAAGGTTCGCCAGTGATCCATGTGAACAACAACTCGGTGTCATCTCTCGTACGACTGACTGTCTCTCAGAAAAGGCAACAGTTTCTGATTGGACGACAAGGAAGTTCTGGTGAGGAGCTTACCATTAGTGAAAGTGAACCTGGAACTCCTAGACAGTTGTTGGAGCTGCAGCGTAAAGGCAGCACTGGGAAAGAGAGCTGTGATAATAACACCCCAAGACAGAAGTTCCTACAGTACAATAATAATAATAACAATAACAACAGTGAAGACAACGAGGAGAGAGGGGTGAAGACTGGGGCGGTTATTCTTGAGCTGGATGAGCAGATTAACGATGGGGTTAACCCATTACAAAGGGTGACAGCAGTCTTCCAGGTAAGTTAAACTAATATTTTTAGCTGTGGCATGATGTTGTTGGGCATTATTGTTATTACTAGTGGTGATTTAGGAACTGACTCTTTCTTCCCTTCATAAGTTGAGTAAAATCAAAACAAAATGTACTGTATAATAGTTTCAACAGCAAACTCTCACCGGCGAGGTACGAGCATCTACACATCAGTTTTGTCATGCATGGTTTGATGATGGTAGTAAGGTCGGGCCTCTGGCTTCATGTACTGAGTTTTTTTAAACCACGAAAATTTAAGTACACCTCTCCACTTTCTTTTCCTTTTCTCTGCTTCATTGGTGTGAATAACCCATGCGGATAGTCCCGAGGGTTAGTAAGACTCCAATGATCAAATATTTCACTAATAATATTCGATTCTTTTCGGACACATACAAAATGTCAATACCTAATAAGACAATGCATTCATTTTTTTAAATATGAATACACCTTAAGATAATTAGTTGGAGTCTCATTTTGTAAGTTTTTACCACTAAAAAGTTTCTTCAAAAATATTCTGGTATTTTCTTTGTCACCGTTAGCTTTTATTTGCGTCTAGTAGAGGCATTGTCACTATTAATAACATCGTGTATGTGTGTTTAGTTAAAATACTCTTTGTTTCAGTTTCAAGAGACAGCCCTCGAAAGGCTCACACCTTCATCAGTCTCCCAGGAACATTATTCCCAGTGTAGTATAGATCTGGAACCTCCCGCTTCAGAGGAGATCCTTGCAGATTCAAAGGCGAGGCAAGACTCTTGCCAAAGTGACACGACAGTTCGACAGGACTCGAACTACAGTGATATTACGGTAGATAGTGGCGTAGTGGTGGACATTGGGGTCTTTAACAGGAGTCACTCCAGCAGCAGTAGTCTTAGCGCGGTCAGTGTTAATGTCCCGCAGAGACCCAAGCGGCACAGACACAAACTGCAGAGGTTGGCGGCAGTGGAGGACGAGGAGATCTCGTCCGGTGGTCAGACGATCTCCCGGTGTGAAGAGAACTCGTCCATGAAAGATAAACTCAAATCTAGCTTCAAGTCGAGGTTCCACAGGCCAACTTTTAAGTTTCCCAGATGTGACTTTTAATGAAACAGACTATTTACATAATGGAGGAAAAATTGCGGATAATTGGGACCAATTAAAAAATTTGGATTATTGTGAATAAAGTGAAAACAGGGTTGTACCCATAAATATATTTTCTAGGTGTGAGAGGAATGGATTATGGGAAAATTCCACAACAGAAGGTGGCAAGGATTTTTGTTAAACACTAAGCACCCTTTGAAGCAATTTCGAATGGTTTTCATTTTAAATATATAATTCAAGTTGTAAGGGTTTTGAATTTGACTCAAATAAGCTTACAAGCCTAGGCGTTGTGGAGGAATATATATTTAAAAAAATTATAATTCCAAGGAGGTGCAAACCCTCTACAACCAACATCTCGTTAAGCCCCTGAGTAGTAAGTTATTGTGAATAATATATATTTTATTTTCAAATGTTATAGTTATTTGTTCAGAAAATATTAGAATTGTTTTTATTAGGTATTTAAAGTATTTAATCAAAAAACATGAGTTAAACCATTGTTAACAGAAGCAACATTTTTAGAATATTGAGAAAATAGATAATTTTAGATAAAACTGTATGGTAATCATACATTTTAGAAAGATAAAAAAAATCATGAAAACGTAAGTTGACCTCTAAAATAAATGACTCGCAAACACCATGACTAAAGATTTTAATATAATTTTAATATTGTAGCTAAATACTATAATTAAATTAATGAAATATATTTAAAAATCTATTATTATTTCACTTTAAACAAGGCAGTAGAAAATTAAGCATGGACAAATATGTATTACTAATTTATCAGTAATTTATTAATAGTAAAGTCTTAGTTAAAACATTATTGAAAGCTATATCTGGTAAACATAGTTTTCAAAAAACAAAATATTTTCATCCCACCTCATTTTCAAATATAAAATATATATTTTTAAAATATTTTTTTGAAATTTATAGCCAAAATTACTGTAAGAGATGAATAAAAAAAATGCTGGAATTCTTAATACATAATATATTTTAAGTTTTGATTGGTGCCAAAATATTTTGTTAAAATAACTTACAATATTAAGATTATCTCTGTAAAAAAAATTAGCAGCTACTAAAGATGAAATTTGGCCCAAAATTGAACTTTGTGCTCTTCAAAACAAACTCTAATATAAAAAAATATTTCTATTCACACCTCCAGGTTTCTGTTAGTACAGATTGCATTTGACGTTTCAGACTAGGTTTTGGTGGGATTAAAATTGTGGTTTTAAATAAACATTTTTCCTTGCTTATTCAACTGTCAATTTTAAGTTTGGGGCTGCATAAATGGAAATGGGAAATCAAAAAAGATTTACTATTTTCTAAAACTGAAAATAAAAGGCTTTTTGTCACAAACTTCCTATTAAAAAGAATCGCTTCCTTTACATATTGGCTGCTACTAGAAATTAAAGTGAAAATATGTATAATTTATAGTTTTCTCTTAAATAAATAAATAAATTATTAATAAATGGTAATGCTAGAATCTTAATAATCAATATTTTATGGTTCAACAAATTAACAAAAAAATGAAGAAACTTTCCATCTCTATATTTCATCTCTTATATTTTATTTTGGCCATTGTTAAAGAAAAAATTTAGCCTGGGTTCTAAATTTGGACCCATCAAATCAAACATAAAACAAATAGCATCTGGAGGCTCACCTCTAGAGTCACTAAGAAGATAAACATAGTTTCATGCCTTGGGGGTCTTTGAGATGTTGATACACAAACACAGGTTAGTTTGGTTTTATACAATGAAATATCATTTTATATTGTGTCTTGTTGGGAAAATGCACCAAATCAATTAATAACACGATGACTGAGTATGTATTTTTCTGCATATGATAGTATTAACAAAATTTGTAGTATGTGCCAACTAAACTATTGTTGCTTGACACTTCATTTTCATGCAAAAAAAAAACTTGAAGGAGGAAGCTAAAATGTGTTATTGAAAATAATATTTCTTTAAAATATTAGCTAAAAAACTGTAACTATAAAAAAAAACTCACAAGATGCTTCTAATGCTCAAGGCGATTTTCAAATTTTCAATGTCGTAGAAGACTTTTTTTTTAAGTGTTACCTACTTTAAAAACACCATCAGGGAAAAGCGACATTGTTGAGAATTTATTAATTTACTACTACTATAATCTCTTTTAAAAACCCGAATTGTTGTATATTAATAATCTACTTCTGGCTGGTCCAGAGTAAAATATGTGGTGCTCTTCAAGTTGCTGGATGAAACTACTGTGAATACTAAATTTTAAAGTTCACTTTTGTCTATTGTATGGATCATATAGTGTGATCCAAGTATGCTGAGTGGTAGAAATACCTAAAATACATTTACTAATTACTTTCCTCAAGCTAAACTAATTATTTTTACATATTTAATTGGTCAATATTACAAATTTCTTTTATTGTTTTTAATAACTAATGTAAATTGTGAAGATGTTCCATAGTGCTGTTTTTTAAACTTTATTTGAATTTAAATTATCTCCTAACTAGTTGTAGCTATGAACTCTTATTTCACATTTTGAAAAATTATAGAGTATCGTATCAAAAAGTATTTTTCAAAATATATTCATTTTTTTAAATACATAATTTATATATATATAAAATAAAAACATAATCTTTAATGTCAATATGTAAATATTTATCTTGTTTTGGTGGTTTTATAATATTAAAATGTAAGCTTTGGTGATATTAGTATTTTTTTAAATGTGAAGCAAACTTTTGTAAATATTGTAAAATAGATTTTTAGTCATAAATTATTATACGCTATATAGTTAGAAAGTGTATATTGGGTAATGTGATTACTTAAATTCTATGAGGCATTTATTTATTTACTATCCTAAAAAAAAGGCAGTTTATAAATCCCTTTAAATCTTATGCAATTTTTGTGTTTTTTGATTAAAAATTTAAGATTTTTTATAATTTACATTTTTAAAACATGCATAAAACTACCATTTCAATTTTAAAATTTCAAAATGGGGAAAAAGTGTTTGCACCAAAATATATTTTTATATGATTTGCTATACTTTAAAATATAAATTTAAACTAGACAAATTACTTTTCAAAAATATTTATTTTATGATTCAAAATTATATCTGGGAAATTCCTATTGCTTACAGTATTACTGAATAATATAATATGTGTTACAAAAAAATAAAGTTCTAGCAATAAAATATGTTATAAGTTACAGTTAGATATTAAATATGAATTAATTTTCATATTTTGTGTTTTTTTGCTTTCTTTGTTGTTAACATAGGAAATATTATTTACATTGAGTATTGTGTCATCTATAAATATGTATTTTTCCGAGTATTTATTTCAAATTTAATATGTTATGTGCCAATTTGCATACCAATTCTTCTAGTGAAAAATGACTGACAGACGATGTGAAGGAAAAGCCTAAATGCAAACACTTAAATAATGTACATCGATGTATGAGAATGAATAAAAATTTGTAACAAAAATAAACGGGTATGTTGAGTCTTCAATAATTTTAAAAAAAGGGATTTTGTGGTTTATGTGAGCTAAAAAATTAATTTCTTTAAATTGAGGTTTCTTTTAATCTTAATGCACTCGTTATAAAATATTTAGTCAACATTAGTTAATATATTTATTTTTGACTAAAATGTGTAGTGTAAGAGTATTTATAATATATATTATGATCAAAACAATTTTCAAGGATGCACATATTTGTTGGAAAAATATATTAAGTATTTCTACAAATAACATTATTTTCCAACGACAATTTTGATCATACAGCATTTGAACAATTTTAGAAAATATACTTCCATTCCATTGTTGCTATTTTAGGTATGGTAAAATATGAAGATATTAAAATTTAACAGGTGAATTGATTCATTGTTTGACATTTTGTAATTATGCATTTTAGATTTTAAAGCAACAAGATTAAATAGATTTTATATTTCTTCATACATTTACGAAGGAGGGGTAATAGCCAAAAAACAATTTATCTCCTTATTGTCTCATAGTGTTTTATCCACAAACAGGGGGAGAGGACTGAACTATGTTTAAACTGTTGGCTCTAAGTAAAGGGGGGTTGGGGGAAATATAAAGGGGTTACATTTTAGTGTTCATTGATTATTAAACACTAGTCAAATCCCACAAATTAGGAACCAATCAAATCTCTATATCTAACATACAATATTACTCATTACAATAAATAACTCATTTTATCAAAATTATGTTTTATATAGGTTGTGCCCACTTATTATGATTTTAATTTTAACATAAAATTGTATTCATATTTTGTAGAAAAACTGCTGTGATTTCTGAAACTTTAAATCTATAGTTTTATCAACAAATCATGTTGAAAGCCTTCCCCTTTATTTTCATGATTATATCAACCACCTTAGCATCTTTATTGAAATGTTTCTGCCAAATCTTAAAACTTAATAAAATGTGTGAAACTTTATATAGCAATGCTAATCTTGTGAAAGGTCCTAATAATGTTTTTTTTAATCCATGAACTGTTAATTCAAGAAAAAACAGTTTCTCACAAGAAATTGATAAAATACTAAAAAAAAAAAGTGGCAGGCACAGCTAGTTCTCCTGTATTTACGTGATTTGGGTATTATTAACGCTTTAAATCTTTAAATTTAAATATAACCTATTTATTTTGAATATAGGACATATTTATGAAACTACACAAATCTTAACCATTGAATTTGCGGTATTTCTGATTTTGTTTTTAAGGGAATTAACTTACCCATATTTTTACTAAAGCAAAGATCCAAAGCTAGACTCTCTAATGAAAACATCACCATAATAATTTTTAGAGACTTAACCTCAAATAATACTAATTTCCTGGCAATGAGTGTAACACTTATAATTTTAATTAAAATGGTAGAAACACTTTTGCAAAAATAGTGCATGCAATAATATTACGACCATAAACCTAACTTTCTTAGGATACCATGGACAACTAAGTTTTATTTCGACTCTAATGAAATTCTAATTCTAACTCTAATTAATGAAATAAATATTGAAACTGATCAATGTTTAAAAGAGAAAAAACTATTTTTTTAACGCTTCGTGGACATCTCAAAATGTGAACCAAAGTCAAACTTAACCTCAGATGTAACATTTAATACTAACACTTATGAGAATATACTCTCCATATAAAATTACTAACTAACTTATATAAATAATGTAACTACTGGTAATTAATATTCAATAATTCAATTACCGAGCTACTACAATCCTTTATTTAAATATAGTTTTTTTTTCATTTATTTGCATTCTTTACTAACACTTGGCCTCAAAAATTGCCCATAAATTTGGTTGTATCCAGAAAAATTAATTATATGTTCTAATCACCAAACATCTAAGCATTTTGTAACAGAGGTTCTTGTCTGTCACCCTAGTCCCCAGCTCATTTGTTAGAGTGTCTGCAGGGGCTCCAGAACAAGGGAGACGGGGGCTTAAGCCCCCTTGTTTTTATCTTGAGGGGGGGGGGGTCTGGGACTAGCTTAAGGCCCCTCAATATTTTCTAAGTAAATTCAAAATCCATCTATAAAACATACATATTTTGATACCATAACTAGTTTGATCATCTTAAGTATTAAAGACATAGATCTATAATTAATTTTATAGAAAATTAAAATGCCCTAATTTAGCAGTTTATTTTTCGCACATGAGTAAAAACTCTTGCACAAAAATATAGTAAATAACATTAGCCCTAATTGTGATCTCCTTTAATCTAAACAATATCAGAATAGTAAAGCCAAATTGTAGTACTTATTGAACTTTATGCCACAGGTAAGAACAATTTGAAAAAAAAAAAAAATCACATTTGGATTGTAAGTTTAATTTTAAGAAAAATACTAAGTATTTAACTAACCCTAGCTTAGAGGTCCATTAAGTTGACTTTCACAATTTGATTCTCTAAGTGTTGAGTCGTACACTTAGGGTGATGTGCAAGAATGTATAGTGAATACTTAGTGGACCAATAGTGTGGTCCTAAGCACACTTTCCCTACACCTTATATCATATGATGACGCAAGCAAACCTACGCTAGTGTCCACTTAGCATCCATTTAGTTAAGTTCTTGCATATGGCTCTTTGTCTACCCTGGAAGGTAGCAGACTTAAATTGCGTCGTTCAACTATGGTATAGCCAATAAAATATACATATAGCATGGGTGTAGCGAGGGGGGATTATGGGACAAAAACCCTCCACATCTCCCAGATATTTTCTTACGTTTTTATTGTTGATCGCAAAAGAATGTTTGTGAAACTATTTATCTTAATTTGATTCTTTAAATCGATTTTCAGAGATAGTAGTTTATCATCTAAAGGCATCCATTTTTCAACAAATTTTTGGGGATATGCCTCTTCAAATAGCTTTTTTAGGACATGAAAATTTATGGAATAGGATCATTAGACCATTTCTAGAGAATCTAATTTATGAAAAAATCTGGTCTACCGCTACTTAAAATAGCTTTTAGAGGCATCTACTTTTTTAAAAAATCTAAAGAAAGACTACTCTAAATAGCCTCTAGGATTATCCAAAATTAAAAAAACATAAAAATAGAGGGGGGTGTGTTTCTAGTCTATATTTCTCTTAAATAAGTATAATTTTCCAAAACTCTTCACTTTTGAGGACCTCTCTAAATACGTTCCAGGCCATCCAATTTCCAATCATTAACTGGAAGGAAAAAAAATTCTAATGTATTCAATTTTTAAACATTAACTGGGTGGGAGAACAATTCCTAAAATAACTATATTTTGCTATACCTCCTTCCCCCATCACACAAATAAGGTTCCACTACCACTTTTTTAAATAATTTTCTTATTTATCAGATATCGCGCCTTAACATCATGCCATAAGCTTACAATTTTGAATTCTCTCAAAATTAAATTCTCCCTACACCGATGAGACTATGTAAGACTTATACCTTTCAGAGTAAGGGGAGTGTATGTGTAAAATAGAGAAAACCTGTAAAAACGAATTAATTGGATGTGACATGACAAGTTAAGGAGAAGTCTGGAAAATTATAAAATGTAATTTAAGTTTTTAATTTTATTTTTGCAATAATTTGTGAAATATGAAGTCAAGAGCATTACCAAGTCCAAACAATTAGTTTTATCTCCAATTAATGTGATTTTTTAATAATTATTATGCCAAGAATTTAATAGAAGGCAATGAAAATTATGAAACTTTGCATACAAGTTGTATAGATTTTATTATAAAATAATGAGAAAGTAAATATCCTTTTGTCTGGAAAACCTTGAGAAGTAAAAGAATTTTAGAGTGTAGGCCTTATCAGCGCTATTTAAAGCTGTGTAAAATAAATCAATTTTATCAGCAGAAATCAGCTGGGATTAAAATGTTAATCAGCCGCTACCTGTGTTAATATATTTCAAAATGAAAGGACACCCGAATGTAGGGCCAATGTTTAATCATAAGGCTAAAATTACACCATAGAATGTAGGGTATCTGTCGAGAGACTTGGAGAATATATTCAAAATGTGACAACAACAAAATTATTGCAATGGGTGGTTTTGCATACCACTAATAACTGACTTCAAATACGAACTCTCAAGAATGTTGTTTTTACTTAAAACTTTCAAACAAACATTTTATCTGTATTTGAGATATTTTTCCTCAATTAAATATTATAAGAAAACATTTTGATATATAAATGTTTTCCCCTCAGGTGTTTTGCATCCTCCATTTACAGCATCCTTATTGTAAGTTACCCACCTCGGTGGCGTAGTTGGCTAACGCGCTAGTCGTGTTGAGCTCGACTGCTGAGGACGGGGAGATCTGGTTTCGAATCTCGGTCGGGTGAACTAGGGGTGGTTTTTTCCTAAATGGTTTTCCACCCCCTCTCCACGCTAATGTGGGTTCACTTCCTCTATTTCAACCTTCCTAGCTAATTCCTAATCCATTAGCCTAATTAGTACTTAAAGCGTATAACCCGAACGGGTAGTAAGATGCGGTGCTAAACAATAATAATAATATTGTAAGTTGTGGATAACCCTGGCATTCAACAAGACCTGTAGCACCTACGTAAATCTAAGAAATATTTCTATGGTTGTGTGCACTAAGCTTTAACTATGATTTAAAAAACTCAAAAATATCTTCTAAAGGCATCCATTTTTTTTGAAAAAATTGCCACTAAATAACCACTTTAAAAAGTTTATTGGGGCATCTAATTTTTTTAAATTCTCAGGGTAAGACCACTTTAAATAGCATCTACTAATACATTTTCTAATGATTTCCGGTCGAGGAAACCTTTAAATAGCTTTTAGAAAATTCCAAATTTGAAAAAATCTTTTGGGTGAAGGCAACTACAAATAACTTCTAGAAGAATATAATATTCATAAATTTTTTACAGGTGTAGACCACTCTAAATAGATTCTAAGAACATCTGGGTTTCAGAAAATTTCTGAAGGAGGGCTTCAAATTCCCACTTTGGCTAGGGAGCCAGGACGTTAAAAACACCTTTTTTTTTTCTTTTTTTTTCTAATCGCTCTTATTACACAAATATTATTGGATAGTAGGCCTATCATTTTTAATTCTGGACCCAAAAAAAGCTAGCATGCTCTTCTTCAAACAAGTTCTTACTATACATAATGGCAAAGAAAGCCATATAAAAATGTACTATCGGAGAAATATAAACCTCCTTCAAATAAGTTCAAAAGTCATACAGGACCTAAAATTGTACCCGGTCAGGACCTTCGGATTCCCTCTCAATTGAGCGTACCAACTTTCAAATATCTTCTGGTAACTCTGAGTGTATGTCTACTGAATTAAGGGTTTTAGGTTTGATTCCCAACATGGCTGAAAAATATTTCATTGTTGAAAGAAATGTGGTTTTCCTCTTTCACAGCCATGAATTTATGGCGCCGGGGCAGGAGTTTGTGTCTGTTCTAGATTTAAGTTAATTAATAAGTCGTGTGATTATATGGTCGGTCGGTTCGGAAAATCCACGTTAATTACCTTGAATGAATAAAATGAAAAAACTGTAAACGTTTTTGAAATTATGACCAGAAAACTTTAACAATAAGGTCGCATCCAAACATGAAAAATATTACTGTATTGATCTTAAACTAAACCCACACCAACTATATATCCAAACTCTAGATTTGTGACATATTGCCTTTATCTCACATGGCTTAATGGATGCTACATGTTCTGTAAATATGTATTCCAGAGATCCTGACAGTTTATTTTATTTATCAATTTCGAGATTGACATCTGTCATTGTGATTCTATCAAACATTAACATTATATTGTATTACTGTCTACTGTTAAACATATTATTTCTCTCAGTTTCAACTGAGTACTCGGTACTCACCACCTCGTTTCTTTACAATTATATAGTACTCAAGAATAGATGCCAGGCAGTGCCTAAGATAATTTATTATTTGGAAAAGGAATAGCTTTATTGTGGCTACTTATTAAAAAGTATTGAATTAGTCAAGAAGATTTAGTCTGAATCATAATTTACTAGATAGTTTTTCATTAAATATTCCTGTTTTCAAAAATACACAAGAAAACTCACAAAGTAAAAAATTTGAGTTTTAGACGTTTGATATATTTAAAAACTTTGTGAAACTATGTGTGATTTTTAATAGCATGTTCATATAATTTATTTAACAAGAGATCTAAGAAATAATTAATCGTAAAGTTTCAAAAAGATAATTTTTTTGTAAACTTTTATCAGTGGAAAATTAAAATAAATGGTTTTGTGAAAATATATTTTGTGGTGTCTTTTTTTTTTCTTTAAAACTATAAAAATATTAACATATTCCATTGATCAATAAAATGTGTTAAAAAGTATGAAAGTATAGATCATTAACTGCTTATTTATTTGTTACTGAAAGAAACATAATTATTTATTAAATATATAATAATACATTTACTATAATGGAGTGAAAGGGGCATCACGAGTGTAAATGGTTAAACATATTATTTATTGTTATAAATATGTAAATATTTTAATTTTAGAAAAAGTACATTTAACGCTTAAGATTTAAATGTATTTTATGCCTAAAAACTTGGCTACTTTTCAGAAAGTAAAATATATAATGGATGATATACTATGTTACACTCTGACTACAGAGACAGTATAGTTTAATTTAGTTGGGTAAAGAAATATATTTATGTTTTTCGAATTGATCTATTGAGTAAACACTATGGATTTAAGATTAGGATAGGCACAACATCCATTCCCCGGCCGTTAATGCATCAATGTGAAAGTGTAAAAAGCCACATTTTACCAATGATAATTATTTCGACCAAGCCAGAAATCGACTCTGGGACCCTTAGCTCAGTAGACGTAAACGCTTTCAACTGAGCTAAGGTGTTGTATATGTCGGAATATGCTAATAAATAAATAATTAATTAAAGTTAATAGGCTAGAGTCTTTAAATTATGAATAGAAATAGGAGCCATATGTAATTATTAGAGCTATCATGAATTTAAGCTCAAAGCAATTAAATTTTTTTTCATCCCAACAATTTGACCCACTATTTAATTATTTGTTCTACTTAATTCAGTTGATAATATGATTTGAAGGGATCCACCAGGATTGTAACTACTTCTTCTAGTTACATTTCAAACAAAAGCGGTTCAATGTGAATTTGTTAATGATAAAAGTAGAGGAACAATTTAACCAGACAGAAATAGTTTATGGTTTATTATCACTGTTGAATTATCCTTAGAAGATATGTTAACAAAATATTTAAGTAATGAATGCATTGACTTTCAAGTTTTTTTTGTTTTTGTTTTCTGAAAAGTAGCCTAGTGAACTGTGGATTTGAATTTTAAGTGAATAGAGTTTGAAATGAGTGATCAAGCTGCAAGATTTGAATGCGATATTTTTTTATGAAAAAAAAATCAAGAAGCTAACATTTAAATCAGAAAGTTCCTTTTTACAAAGATTGTTCTGGTGAAGAGTGAACCTTTGGTCTCATTGCTGTGTACCAGTTATGATATTTTACAAAATAGGCCAAAATATCATATGGACATCTCCTATTTTTGTACTTTGCTCTAGTCTGTTTATGAAGAAAATAAAGAGCTTCAAGTGTTAATTGTTCTAGTCTACTGTATACAATTAAAATGTAATAGAATAATAAAAATAATGTAAAATATGTTTTAATTAATTTCTAGCTGTATAATCCAATGTACAAAATAAACTAAGTAGAACAACACAATGTTTCGTATAGTCTAGTATAGTTTTAAAAAATCAGAACTTGGTATCAGTAAACTACCGTTTGAATAATTTAAATTAAATTGCAATTAATTTTAATTAATTAAGAAATGACACCTAGACCAGGTAATCAAACCCAGGATCTATAGTTTAGCACGCCAATGCTATATCTGTGAGCTATCCAGGATTCGTTCCATGCTCAGGGATTCAGGGTCATACAATATTTGCTTATCTTTATCAAGATTAAGGTATTTAAAAAAATCTATATTTGAAAGAAGTATAAATGTATTTATTTATTCATTTCCAACCTAAATTATTTCAAAAATATGATGATGTTTACTAGGTGTTTAGCTTAGCCAAATTATAGTATAAACCCTTTAACTAGACCCCAAAACATTAATTTATCACTTAAATTAATGTTAATTTATATTTTAACAACAAAATTTAACCGTTTAGATAGAATTTCTATTGTTTATCATAACTAAGAAATTAGAATTAAAGAAAAAAAGTCGTAGCAATGTTGGAAGGCTAATTTCTTTTGTCTAGAATGTATTCTACAATTCAGATTCGATATTGAGGATTCACAGGTAACAATTTTTGATTAGAGATTAAGACTAGAAAATAATTAGGTTTGACCCATATCTAATATATTTACTGTATATACATCTAGCGGGAATATTTTCTCAGGATGGAGCAAAACTTACAACATCATCTTTGGTAAAGAGATTTTAAGCAGCTAGCTCAATAATTTGTAAAAAAAAAACTTCAGTGGACTTGATTGAAACCCAGTCGAAACACATTTTATTTTTCACGTGATTCAAAAGCAGGTTATTTGGGGATATTTTGATTAATACCATGGTACTGATCGCATGAATTGAACTTGTAAACAATAAACAAATGTGAAGTTAATCAACCTCGTTCTTGTTTAGTTTAAAAGTATTGTATGCCTGGAAACCGCTCTTTAGTTGAACTACATACATTCTAATTGTTTATAATTGCATAAGAAGGGAAGAGGAGGGGGGGGGGGGGGAAAGGGAAATATCAAATTTTTAACACTAATTTGATTAGTGCTACCATCTGTTAGATATTCATGAGACAGTTCTATAGCACTTTAGATCATGGTTAAAAGAGGTTTCTCTCGTATTTAAATAATACATTTAAGGGGGAACTCCCATCAAATATCTAAAATACTTGTACTACTAACCTCCTTAAATCTGATGGTAGTTATTATTTAATAGATTTGTAAATTTTTCTCCTATTAAAATAAAGATTGTTTGTTACAACAAAAGTTATTTTGTTTCTGTAAATCCAACCATTTAAAAGATATAAAATATTGAACTTCAACGTTTTAAAATAATTTTTATGATTTTTCTTCCATGATTACGCCCAAAATAACTTTTCAAAAAATGTATGTCTCTGTTTTCAAAAAGATGATCTCTTTGGCTATTTCCTGAATAATTTATTGATTTTTTTTTAAATATTAAAATATGTATTTTAATTAATAATTTGAACAAGGGTCGTATTTTAAAAAACTATATTTATTAATTAAAAATAAACTTAAAAAAATATGTAAACAATTATTATTTCACCCCCTGAATAATTGAATACCTTTTCACCTGAACAGTTTTCTGAACCAGCATATCAAGTGTTGTACTTTTTAAAAGAGAATATCATTGTTTTTAAATATGAGTCTACCAACCGGTTGCTGTGTGTGTCTCGTGAAGCCATTTCCTCCACCGCTCAATGACCCGCTAGCTCCCCTCACAGTTCCATGAGGGTGTGTTGCAACTGACGTCCCAAACTGGTTTTCAAATAGACATTCTTCAGTGAAAATAGTTTTAATGTTTTTGTTTGTTTTTTTACTATAAAAATGCAATACATTTTAAGTAATATTATTTTATTTATTTAGTCCATGTGTAAATTTTTTTTGGTGTTGATATATTTGTGATAGTTTCAAACAAATTTATCAAGTTTCACTAAGTAAACTAGTTTGAGACTTCTCTGCTATGGGTCCGGGATTCAATCTTTCACCTCTGACAATACGTGTATTAATCACAACTTGTGAATGTGTGGAGTGCCAGGCCTTCACAGTGGTTCGGATCCCACGTTAAACTGTAGGTCCTCCATTTGATTTCACAAACACCCTACCATTGCACTTTAGCGTAAATAGGTATAACCGAACGGGTGCTAATAATAATAATAATAATAATAATAATAATAATAATAATAATAATAATAAAATTAAAATCGTGCCCATGGGGAACAAAAAACCACCACCCTATAAAGTAAAAAACTCCAAACAAATAAATGAAATAGCTATTCCTCGGTAAGTGTTAGAATTTAAATTGTATCTATATCGAATATGAAACAGGTATTTAGATTAGCTAACAATTTATACATCTTCACTCCTAATAGTTTAATAATAGTAATAATAAACACATATTTTCTCATTTATAACTTTTCATTAAAAATATTAATAGTTTATTTAATGCAACGTAGGAACTAAAACTATTAAGTTCGTAAGAAAATGTTTTCATAAATCACAACACTAATAAATATTTTAAAGAGATATTTTATCGAACAATTATTCAATATATCTGAATCGTTGGGTGCGCGAGGTAAGTTTCAGGATCATATTTGGTTTGCTCGTAGCTGGAAGTTCTGGGTTCAAATCTCAGCCACGTGGACCGAGGGCTGTTCTTCCCTAAGTGTTTATCCACACTTCCTTCACGCAAATGCGGATACGCTTACTTTAATATATATTTTCTTTAGCTCTATTCCGTTATTATAATTAAAATGTGTATAACAGATGGATAGTATCAGGGCCGGATTAATGATAATAATTTGTTTGGTATTAAACGTATTAATTTGATTATTTGAATTTTTATTGCGTGGGTAAGGAACGGGTCCAACTACTAGTTTTATTTATTTGTTGTATTTAACGTGCGCTTTCTGAACCAAGTGATTATATAAGCACACGAGAATTTTTATGAGTGAGAACAAAAGAGCCTAACAATTTTGCCGGGAAAGATATTTTCACAAACCTTACAGGGTTATCTTACATACCACAATCAACATGGGACCAATGGCTTTACTTTCCCTCCAAAAGAAGTTATGCTATGAATTGTTATCACTTGAAAGAAATCCTTTGACCCCGGCGAGGTTTTAACCCACAAACACCGGGCCTTGAGGCGAGCACTTTACTCCAAGACCAGTGAAGTCGACCAAACTGCTAGCATTATTATATGATTGAATGCTAAAGTATGAAGATAGCGCAACACACACAAAACCAAATATTGTTCGAGAATAGGAATAAAAATCTCAACTAAAATCATTCATGGCGACACTAGTGAGTACGTAAACTAAATGCAAGTCTCATTTAGTCTAGTCTACTGGCAACGGGGAGATCGGGGTTCAATTCGCAGCCGGTCATTCTCGAAATATTTTTTCTAAATGTTATTCTTTTATTTCTATATGCAAGTAGAGGTACATTTCACCTATATTCTACCTTCATCACCCCTACCCTATTAACGGGAGTAAGTTTGTATAGTCCGAACGGTTAGTAAGGCAATGAGCTAAAAACTAAAGTCAAAGAACGTCGAGCAGGACCTTATCTAGGGTGCTGTGCTCATTATAGGAGCCGGGGAAATCCTTACTAAAATGCCAAATAGCTATTTGTGCTAACTTTTATGCATTTTTTAAATCTGAATATGGTTTTTCTCATTAAAAAAACTTTACACGAATCAACAAATTGACGAGCTTTGAGCGTAAAATCACTACTCCTCTTTTTATTAGAAAAGATGTCAAATATATAATGTCAATAGATATATTGTATTTGTTTATTTCTAAGGGAATTTTAAATATTTCATTGGTATAAACTCATTAGGTAAATAAAAATATTTATGGTTATTTAAAAAAAGTAAACTAAATATTAGGGCTAATGTTAAAGGGTGTTAAATTAGTGAAGAACATTTTTTAAATAACGGCTGTTACCATAAGCTACGGAATTTTTTAAAATTTATTATTATTATTATTATTATTAGCACCACGTCTTACTACCCGTTCGGGTTATACGCACTTACGCTAATGTGTAATGGTAGGGTGATTGTGAGATGAAATGAAGGACCTACAGTTTAGCGTGGAATCCGAACCACGGTGGTGGCCTGGCATTCCACACATTCACAAGATGTCTTGTCATAGGTGTAGGAAGGGTTTGGAAATCAGATAAATCTGTGCCGGGACCGAGGATTGAACCCCGGCCGCCAGCACAAAAGTCTGACACCTTACCCCTAGACCACCAGGTCACCAAAATAGTATATTGACTTAGTGTTAAAATGTATGACTAATTCCCTTTTTAATTTATTGCTTTACAAACTTGTGTGCATTTTATGTATTTGAAAGATCAATTTTGTGTTGACAACTACAAATATGTTTTATGTTACATACTGTTTTTGGTTTGACAAATGCTGTGCATTTTATTAATTTATTTAAAAAATTATTATTTAAGCAAATTTTTTTTGTCACTACATGAACGTCATTGTTCAACGCTCGATTTATTTATCTGACCATAACATAATAACTGTCCAGATAGCTAGACATTCTTTTGTGACTAAATATTATATTGTTTTTACTGGGGAGGGGGCTAGAGAAGAGACTTATTTCTAATAATGGTTTAGGGTGGAATCATCACACTTTTATAATTTACTAGCAGGCTGATCCATTCTTTGTATTATATCAAACTATTCAAATTAGGACGTTCAACATCCGGGTGCTAGCATTTATATAATTACTCCTTGCACAATACCAAGCTGACTAGGGCAATCATAATTTAAATTTTACGCTCAGAGTTCACTCATAAATTTTAAATTTTAACTCTTCTTATTTTCTGGAGTAGTCCTTCTACCTTTTCCCCAAATTTCAATTTTCTACCAAAGTAAAAACGTCTTTCTTATTTTGACTACCTCCTCCAAGTCCCGGAGCCCAATTTTTAAATTCCTCATTTTGTAAATTTTCCTTGTTAAATGAGGTGGTCCTTCTAAAGATCTTCAAAATTTCAATTTTTCATCCTATCTCGAAGGGGCTTAGATTTTTCTAAACATACACCTAAACTCACTTTTGTTTTTATTATATTAATAGCATGAAGTACAGCTTTGCCCGGGAGAATAGTTTAGGGTAACTAAAATGATTAAAAAGGGTAAAAATTACTCAAATTAATTTTTAAGGGTTATTTAATAAGTTAAAATAAGGTTTAAGTATATAAAAGGGGTGCTAAAGGAAAAGTGATGGACAGACAAGACGGCATTGCGGAAATCATGTTTTTGGTTTCAGGGGGTCATGAAACGTTGACATTTATCGAAATTTCGAGTTAGATTTTTTTGACAATCACAATACTAGTAGATATAGATCGTTCCTTATATTTATTTTTGTTATTTTTAAACAGTAAATAAGGTAGTTTTAATTCAATATTTATCTGGCTTTGGCCTTGCATACAATAGGCCTATATAGAATCTAGTATGAATTTGCTTTTTTTTATTAGGAAACTCAGGGGTTATTTTAATGTGTAGAGCATTTATCTCTTTTGAAATATGAATCGTAAACCTGGTTTTAAATGGTATATTATGCACTCGACACATCTTTAATGCTTTTTATTTTAACAATCACATAATTAATGTATTTATTAAACTAGTATTGAGTCTTGGGGGAGACAAATTCCCAGTTTTCCCTCTATTGGGTGTGCCACTGACCTATATATACATATATTGGGTTATATATATATATATATAACCCAATATATATATATATATATATATATAACCCAATATATGTATATATAGGTCAGTGGCACACCCAATAGAGGGAAAACTGGGAATTTGTCTCCCCCAAGACTCAATACTAGTTTAATAAATACATATATATATATGTATTTATATATATGTATTTATATATGTATATATATATATATATATATATATATATATATATATATATATATATATATATATATGAGTATATAATATCCAAGGAAGAAAAAACAGAGAAATCCTGCACTAGTCTTTTTTTCGGTGGTATAGCTTCAATTTGAGGAAACACTCAAATTTTCTATGTTAATAGGCTGGCATTTATAAATTATCAGAACTACATTATATCTATTAAAATAACTGATTATTTTTTTGCTTTGAAACATTTTTGACAGTATTTTATTTTGTGATAAATTAATGGAAAACTATCACTTTATAAACATTTTCACGTAAATTAAAATGTATAGTACTACACAATCTTACATACTTTCTCATTTAGTAACTAACCAAGAGTTGGTTTACTTCCATTGTATATTACAATTAGGAAACAAATTTTCATAATTTGTCGCCAGTAGCCCATAAGGGAATGTCTGTGCGGTGCACTGTACCATTTATTTATTTTTTCAAACCTCTAAACACTTTAAGCAAGATTGATCCTGCTAATTTTAAAGTATGGTGTTGCGAGTAAAGACATGCCTACTTTGATGAGTTTTGTTTAAATCTTTATATTAATTGTATAAAGCCGAAAATGACCGAACTCGATTGAGTATATACATTAATTTGGACACCATTCGCTTATAAATTGTGGGCAGGAGGAGGATCACAAACCAAACATGTTTGTGTCCTTGTATATTATGTGTGCGTGTGTGTTCAAATACCATACACACACACAAGTACGATTCTAGAATTGTTATTTTTAATTGTGTAACTTTTTAGAAATTCAAACCATTCTATTCTCAATGAATAATTCTTGAAAAACTTGAAAAACTCCGGGCTATTTAAAAAATAGTTGGGCTATATTAGGTTTTATTGGGTTTGTTGTGGTGTGATTAAAGATCTTATGTATGTTATCTGATTAAACCAATCATTCTAACATATTAATTAGTGCCTAGACTGTTACTTAAAAAAGATAACGTCCACGCCTAGCAATAATATTATATTTTATAAATAATTTTTTTTAAGGAATTATAACAATATACATTAGTTTATTAGTAAAATTTGGTTCTTACAAAAGAATGTTTTAAATTTAAATTGTATGTGTATTTATTAAAATAGTCAATAACATTAGTTTGATCTAGTCCTATGTTAGTATGTTTAATTCCATTTCCAATCAATCTACATTTTTATTTAAAGTAATTAATCATATTTTAATTATTAAAAGGAAAATAGACTAGCTAATTTAAAAAAATTATACAATTGCTTTGTATTCTAAATATAATATTTTGTTTGTTTTATAAGTGGGTATTTTTACTAAAAACCTATGTGGTTTTTTTTGGGGCTGGATAGAATTGTAACAACCCTATCTTAGCTAACTCTACTTGCTTTAATTATATGCAATTGTAACAAAGAGCTATTGCATCCATATTATTTACCTTTACATTTTTATCTTTATTGTTAACTTATATTGTTGACGTGACTCTATATGAAATTTATTTAATTTTATTATAAGACCACTTTTTCAATTACATTTTTACATACCATTGTTTGATACTTGTAAACAATAGGAAACCCCAAAAACAACATTACTCAATCATTTAAAGAAATCTTATATTGTTATATTTCATTTCAACATTAGTTAATCACTAACTTCCAATACTCAATTAAAATAATTTTAAAGATTAGACACTTTACAAAGATTTTTGTTTATTAATAAATAAAGAAGTGTTTAGTTTGTCATTGGTCTTATTTATAGTTCTTTCCCTAACGCTAAATGACTGGACTTTGTAAATACTATGGGAATTAAACACACATGGAAATGTATTATTTTTTCACAATTGTTTTGTCAAATACAGTATTGTAAAATTTTACTTAATATAATTTATATTTTTATTGTCTTTTGGTTGAGTGTACTATAATTTTGATCTTAAGAAGAGTAAATGACTGTCACACACGTTAGTAAAACTACATTGATTTATTCATATCTCAAGTAATGTAATTTACATCTTTAACTTTCGATATATATTATAAATATGCCTACCTTTAAAATAATAATAATTAAGTAAAATGCCATCAATTTTGACCACCATTTTTTGTTATGTATTTATTTGTATTTTCTAAATCTGTTCTTCCTACAAGAATTAGAGTATACATGGCCAAACGCATTGGGGGGTGGTTTTCACCTTTATAGTTATCACATTTCTTTTTTTTTTACATCCTTGTCAGAAGAATGTTGGTGCATTTCCAATAAACAATCGTTCTTAATTTTAAATTATTATAACTAAAGTCCTTGTATATAATGTTAATGTAAAAAAAAGGGTTTTTATCCAAAGTAGTTTTAATTTGGTCTATTATAAATTATTATTAAAACAATTTAAAAGATTTACCCACATTTTAATTTATTGGACCTTTTATTTTAACTATTAACTTTCAATTAGAATTATTTATTGTATTAATTAATGCATAATATTAAGGTTATCGGCCTACACCTTAATTAGAAATACAAATCTAATATACTATTATTGATAAATAATAAGATACTATACTATACATGTGTACACACTGAAATAATGTTGAATGAAAACTACTACAGCTAAGTATAATTTTGAGGTAGAACCCAAATCCGGCCTTCCAAACATTAGCCGAGAAAAAAAAGAAGAAACCGACCCTCTACTTTCTTTGTCTCGGAATCTATTTTTGGAAATAATTTATACCTGCCAGTCAGTCAACCCTACAGGCGACGAGATGTCTAGCTGTACACAAGAGAGTTAACAGAGGGGGAAATGGAATTAAAGTTCTCTACAAGCACGAAGCGTAGCGGATTTGAAACAAAATAGAAGGTATGGGAGTTCCCTCTTAAGAGCGTTCGTCATTACAGGTCAAAACTCAGCTCCCATCTCGCACGAGGTATTGGAGTAAAAGGGAAAAGAAAACACCTACGATGTGCCAGAAATAGGTGCAGTGCATTCGTATTTGAATGATTACTCGAATATTTTAATGGTGATGATGGGGGAAAAAGTGACAAAATGTCTTGTTAATAACTACACTATGTTTCTATTATGACAGAATGAAGATGTTTGTGCACAATGCTTAAATGTGAAGCCATTCTAACATGGTCTAAAACGTCCTTATCAATGCAGTTTTTATCAAAATATCATTTAATATTTCAATAATGTTCTGTATTAGGATCTTCTATTGATTCTTTATCTCCATTAATGTTTAATCAGAAATGATCCACGTGCAATAGTGTTCGTGTAAATTTACGATTTCTAGCCGACTGTATCACAGAGTTGATAGACATGTGATGCACGATCTTAATAAAGTATTTGTTAGAGTAATTTTGGGGTTTGAGATATAAAAATTATTGTCCTTGAAACTGTCTGTACACTTTCCCCCTTGTATCCTTATACAGTATCCCCATGGCTTCTTTGGTGCTGACTGACAGCTCACAGCTGACTTCTGACAGTCAACATTTAAGTATATACCTAAATTTTGAATATCAGAAGTGACAGCTGCTAAACACATATTTTTGCAGATCATATGGTTCGGCGTAGGGATTCATAATTTGGTCTGGTAACTTTTCAAGGCCGTCAGCTGTCAGCTGTGAGCTGTCATTCAGCACCAAAGAAGCCATGGGGCTACTGTAGTTAAACTAATCAGTAGCATCTAATGTTCTACATCGATAAGGAGTGAGGTATGTTAGACAATAGTAGGCCTATATTATATTCGTTACCTTAGTTTAATTGGATGACAGCTCAAAAAGTTACTATAAAAGGTCCCAAATGTATACCTACTCCAACAGCTGGCATCTATCACTTTGGATAACTGTAATGAAAACATATGGTAATGTATGAATGTGATAGCTAACCACAATAATTTAGGCCAATATTATTTATATTTATTTGAGGTCGAGCACAAAACTTATTTATCATCCAAGAGCCTCTTTGTGGTTCGCCTACACTTAGATACACTCGTAAGCTGCGATGTGTTTGTTTTCTGCTTACTCTGGGAATGTCTGCAAAGAATTCGGAAGACACCATTTAAACCGATATGAATAAAATATAAAATAAATATAATTTTTACAAATATGAATCAAATTGATTTGGTTAAAATAATTTTAAAAATAAACTAATTTCATATTTAAATATTGAACGGAAAACCCTGGAGATATACCTTCAGGTATTTTGGAATTGTATATGTAATTTTAGCCGCTTCGGTGACCGCATGGTCTCAGGCGCTACTTTCATGTTAGACTAGACTGCCAATGACAGAGATATTATGATTATATTCAGGTCAGGTTTACTAAGTTATAGTTTTTTCCTAAATGGTATGACAATATCTTTCTCCTCGCCAGTGTGGGTACTTTTCCTCTAAAGTCAACCTTCCTTATCCTTGGGCCATTAGAGTATTCTAGTACATGGGTGTATAACCTCAATGGGTGGTAAGAAGCAACACCAAATAAATGTAATTTGATTTTAAATCTTAAATAAACAATACTTATTATGTTAATACTATTATTACTAGTCTATTACTAAATAATTTTGAATGTAATTTTTTTCCTCGCAAACTGTTATAGCCTACTAGACAAAAACTATTAGTCCTAGTTGTTGATTTTTTTTATCATATACATAGCTTGCATTAGTCACGATAGTGAAATAATAATGAGGAAGATGGAATTTTAGAGGAAATGTATCACCATATGTTTGGAGGGAGAATGGGAAACCATCCAGGTAAAACAACCCTCGCTACACCTGACCTGAATTCGAGCCCCAATATCTTCCCATCCCATCTAACACGAGAGTGACTGTTAGACCTCGTGATCACCGATTAGGGCTTGTTTTAGCTTAATGCAGTAATACAATCATTTTTGTTTTAGCTAGTAGCTAACGTGGCATTTCCCTCCACGCAAATGCAGGTACTTACACCTTTAAATTCTACCTTCCTCGTTCCTACACAATACGTGTCAATATTTGTATATCCCGGAGGAGTAGTTTGATTTAAAGTACGGTAAATATGTATTTAGAGATAACTAAAAGCACAAATCCATCCCTAAGATCTATTTTTATGGATAGTTTTTACTTATGATCGATCGTGGAGGATTACCCCAGTAGGTAAAGATGTAGAAAGCTCGTTTTTCTTGGGGGTCCGCTAGAAAATGTTACTATTCCATTCAGTACCTTTAGCCTATCAAAGGCTTTATACTTGTCCCACTATGGGGGTAGGGATGGGTGTACATCAAATTTCAGGGGGTCCAGAGCCCCCCTCTAACCTCAGCCTTTCTACACCCTTGCTATTTATCATGTAAATAACTGCCTAAATATCCAATTTTCACAAAAACTTTAAACTCATCTTTTAAATTATTTGAATTTTAAAAATAAGAATTGTATATAAACTACATAAAAAAAATTTTCTATGAAAAACAAGTATAGGTCTAAAGTGTTATTCATCTTGTAAAACACTCCTATGATATATATTTAAATGAATCTCAGAGCAATTTTCGAGAAACATATAATTTTCAAAAGTTAGTTGTTAGTTAACTACCCCTAAACGATTTAAAAAAAAAAAAGTGTATACAATATTATTTGTCATGTCAAATTCACTCCTGCTATCCATTTTAAACCAAATAAATTGTTAAAGCCATTTTCAAAAAATTTAAAATTATTAAAAATTAGTAGACCTAACCAATAAACAACCCTTAAGGGTTATAATTAGAATTTTTAAAATGTTCCAAGTTTATACCATATAATAACTGATTATCAGGTTTGAACAAAAGTCCATCAAACCTTTTTGGTTGTGGCACTGACAAATCGAGGGACACACAGAATTTCCAGATAAACTTTTTTGGGTTTGGAGGAACATTAATTAAAATGGCAATGTTCATCATAATTTCAAGGTCGAGTGTTTTCACGATCACAATATTTTATTTTTATATGAGAAAGTAAAAACAGATTTGTTAAAAAATAACAAAGTGTTTTGTAAACAAAATCATATTATAAGATTATTGTTATCTTTAAACATTTAAAGCGAATGTAATATTGTTAATATTAGCAGCATTGACATTAATACCATCCACGCCAGTGAGAACATGGTCAAGATCATTAAGTCGGATTTGCCGGTGATGGGGACGTCGGGGTTTGAATTTCGGCTGAGTGTACTGAAGGTTGGTTTTCCTAAATGGTTTCCTCCTATACCCCAAGCAAATGCGGGTATATTTCTTCTACATTCTACTTTTATCATTATTACTACAATAGCGTGAGTAGTACCCTACAGATACACAATTTAACCGAATAGGCAGTGAAACGTGGGGTAGTAAGAAATAAAACACATCTCACCTCTCTGGTGTCTCTTAGAGAATAGTATTCGCTGGTGGTTCTTTTACTAACCAGGCGGCAAATGAATGGGCCGTATGCAAGAGCTTGACTAAGTGAATGCTAAGTGGACACTAGCGTGGGTTTGCTTGCGTCATCATATGTTATAATATGGAGTGAAAGTGTGCTTGGGATCACACTATCTCTCCACTAAACATTCACTAACGTTCTTGCATACCACACTATATCTACGTTCAACTTATTTTTATGTAACTAGCACTAATCCAATAGTGTTCTTACCTGCTGTGTATCGTGGGGAAGTGCACCAATAATGTTCTTACCTGCTGTGTATCGTGAGAAAGTACACCAATAGTGTTCTTACCTGTTGTGTATCGTGAGAAAGTGCACTAATAGTGTCCTTACCGGTTGTGTATCGTGGGTAAGTGCACTAATAGTGAGGTGATGGTGATAGTGACCATGACGATGTGAAATCAATGGGAACACTTAAACCCAACCCAAAGATTAATTAACCAAACTCTGGTGACCGTTGATGTAGTTCTTCTTTCGAGTAAAATACTCAAGGTACCAGCTAGGAATCAAACCCGGAACCCCTAGGCTTGTAGCCAGGTGCACTGACCACTACACCATCGGACCGGTTATTATCTTCATTACTGCCGGATGATGATTTCACAAATTCCATTACTCTAAGGCCCGGTGCCCACGAGCGACGTGCGTCATCTTTGCAGTCACGTCCTGTGACGCTGCGTCACCGCTAAAAGCAGTTCACACAAGCGGCGTGCGTCTTGTGACGCTAAGGTGACGCCACGTCACAGCACCCGGAGTAGTGCACACTAGCGACTTGCGTCTATTTAGACGCAACTCTCGGCCACAGTCGGTTTGAAACCATGGCCGTGGTAAGTACACTCCGGGAGCGGAATAAAATAGATAAACTTATCTTTGCTGTACACAACCCTAATACCCTGACATGAACTAATAAGTCATATTTATGGTATCTGTAACAATAACGTATAGGCATTTAAGTAATGCTTAGACGCAGCGTCACATGACGCGACTGCAAATATGATGCACGTCGCTTACGGGTGCTGGGCCTTGTTGTGCTATTTAAATCAACTGCCGCCATATTACTAAGTCTTGGCTCAAAGACAGTGACGCGCTGATCTCACCGAGAAACTGCAACAACGCGATTAGAGAATGAAAAAACAAAGGCACCCTAATACGTCAATGGAACAAACTTTTTCTTGCACACGTATTATATAATATGTTCAGACTGCACATGCTAAATTACAAAAAGAAAGGAAGAACAGAAATAAAATGTTTTAACAATTAAGTTTAGGAAGATTAGTAAACTATTTAGGAGAAATACACTTTCTGTATTCCGCCGGAAGTTCATCCCGACCTCGGCGCCCCGTCACCAGCAAACTGGACTAGATGAGCTTGCCGTTTAGTCAACATGTCCAGCGATGGGATTAGCCCAAATTTTAAGCAGACATTTTAAGATTTTCTTCAGAATTTAGGGGCTTCTTCTTTTGTCTTCTTTTTTGGCACCGCGTCTTACTGCCCGTTCTGGCTATACTAATTACGCTAATTGGCTATGGATGAGAGAGTTTGAACTAAAGGAAGTGTACCTACATTTGCGTGGAGAGCGGGAGCGTAGGGAATCATTCAGGATAAACCACCCTCAATACAACCGAGATTCGAACCACGATCTCTCCATCATCGGTAGTCTAGTCTATTCGAGAATAACATCTTAGACCATGCGCTCACCAAAGCAGGTAATTTAGTGTTCTTTGAAAGAGAAGCATAAAATATGTATTGTATATTACTACCGTGATGCTGCGAAAACGAGCCGCAAACAAAATAGTTCCCCCTTGTGAAACGCCACAAGAACAGACGTAACAAAGTGTCACCCTGGTCAAGTTCTCCCCCCCCCCCCCCAACCCTGCCCATCCTAATTTAACCACTCAGTATTCATCAAATTGTCGGAGCACATGAATAATAAGCAAACAAACACAATGCTTTGAGAAGCTTTCTGTGGACGCTTTAATTACTGTATGCAAAGTAATGTTCAAAGCTTGTTAACATGCTTGTAAACATCGAGAGTATAGATGTGGGGGAGGGGGATATTGATGTGTGGGTTGTAAAGGAATCCCTTGGGGCGGTACCTCCAGCCTAGGTTACGTGGAAGCTGTCTAGGGAATAATGAGCTCTTTAACGAATACCTCGCAGACCAAACTAGGTGTCGATACATATTTGTTAAAGTAGTCAATGGCAGTCGATACATTATGTTAAAGTAGTCGATTGCTGTCGATAAATATATAGCAAAGTACAGTAGCCCCATGATTTCTTTGGTGCTGACTGAGAGCTCACAGCTGAAAGCTGACGGCTTTGAAAAGCTACCAGACCAAATTATGTATACCTACGCCGAATCATATGATCTGCAAAAACATATGTTTAGCAGCTGTCACTTCTGACAGTCAAAATTTAGGTATATATCTAATTGTTGACTGTCATAAGTCAGCTGTGAGCTGTCAGTCAGCACCAAAGAAGCCATGGGGCTACTGTAGTTCATGGATGTTGATAAATATCTGGCAAAGTAGTTAATGAATATCGATAAATATCTGGCAAAGCAGTGAATTGATGTCAATAGATATCTGACAAAGTAGGTTTTTTTTTTATCACCGCGTCTTACTACCTGTTGAGGCTATACGTATATGTGATAATTACTCTACTGGGGTAGGAATGAAGAAAGCAGCATTTTAGAGGTAATATATCCGTATTTGCATAGATGTAGAATGGAAAACCCTTTAGGGAAAACCACCTTCAGTAGACCCGACTGTTACACCCCCTCTGAGTCCTTTTATATATCGACCATTAAATAATATAAAAGGGAGTGGGTGAAATCTAAGAAACAAAATACAAGTGAAATTATTAGCAATATTTAAAAGCAACAATATGAACGGTTTATTCAAAACAATAACAAGAGCGCAGAAAAATATACATGGTCTTATTATATCAAAATGAGTTATATTGGAAATCATACTCATAGACAATAACTTTGTAACTTTAGAGTTGCGCAGGTATTTATTAGAAGGTTATAAACATGTAATCAATTCACTATTTTGATGACTCACTCTTTAAGAGACAGAGCGTTATAGGTTGAATTTAATACAAAGATTAATTATAATATCATCCATCAGTATGATACACAACTTCTACATAAGGACCTGATGGGCACCTTGAAACTGATACTAACGTGTCTTTAAATATAAAGAACAACGGCACTAAATTACGTTAATTTATCCAGAAAATCTTATACAATAGAATATACATAACGCGAGTGTTTGGCTAACAGACTTTAGTCAAACTCCCCCGGGACTATCTGATCCTCAATCAGGATTCGGAAACTAAACACCATAATCTTTAAATAAACAATAATATAAAATGTCCAATTAGAACAAACTTTAAAATTATTATTAAATATGCAAAAGTTAATTAAATTCATAATTTATACAAAGTAATAATGAAAGTTACTTTACTTTACGATATCTCAATATGCAAATAAATTTAAGATATGGCACCTCGATGTTTACAAAATATAAATTATATTATCCACAATTTCAACACATTAAAGTTAAGTCATAAAATTAAAACAATTAATAATGGTGGCTATCCAAGTGATTGAATTCTCCACAAGACTCTAGCGCCCAAGTGGCGACATAAAAAATATTGAGTTTCATTTTATATAGAATGATCAGATAAATAAATAGTTGAGTTAAAAAAAAGGAATATTAATTTATATACTACACGAAGCCTAAACGTTGAAAATAAATCAGAGTCCAAAACATAGCTCGCCATAGTTACGATTCAGATACAATAATAAATGTTTATCCTGCCATTGTCCAGGTCCATGACAATGATCCTTCGTCGATCGTAGTTATCATGATAGTCATTTTGGCATACTTGCACAGCCTATTATATAGTGGGGTTTCGTCGCAATAGAACGAAGGTGGGAAAACTGAACACACGCTTGGTGACGTCAATGGTGGCTTCAAAAAGTCACGTACACATCTGTTGATACTGCTCCATCAGATTTTCAGCCTATTTCTTCAATCATCCGATGTATTGAAAGAAGTTCATCTTTCTAACATCAGGGTGCAGGTGAATAGTTATTCTCTAGTCGTCTTCAATGACGGACGGCCCATTACACGATAGTAGAATCGGAGTGTGAGGACTACGTCTTGTAGGAACATCGTAGCTCTCAGACCCACTCGTCAGTTTTGGACGCAAGGTGTAGGCCAGCCTTGGTGGTTACTAGTGTAAGCAGATTCAATTGGTAAGTACATGAACAAATTAATTGTATTGAATTGGATTATGTAGTTAAAATATATTGTTCAGCATTGTTTTATTATGTCTTACTAACCTACGTGAACTACAATAGAGAAGATTACCATTGTAGGGGTCCTATTAGCGTTGGTATAATTGGAGTGGGTAGTATGATTTATTGAAAGTTATGCGTTAATGGCAGCATGGGGCGGGTTCTTTTGTAACATAATGCACGATAATATTACACGACACGGATTCAAACCCCAATCTCTCATCATCAGCAGGCTAGTCTAACACGATAGCGACTCCATAGACCATTCGGCCACTGAAGTGAGTGTTGAAGTAATAAATTGATGTCGATGGGGCCTACATATCTGTTTAAGTAGGTGTTAATGAATGCTTAGTATTTTATCTCTTTAGTTTTTCCCCATTGTATTAATGTTATTTTTAATTTAACGTGAGTGCGACCTTTCTGATTAAATAAACAGCTAATTGATATTAATAAAAAAGATACGAATTAAACATTTAAATACCAGTCCTTTATAATGTTATGTCACTGTACAATTCACGGTCAAAGCCTAAGTCACTCACATCCCACCAGCATTGGTCCCCGTTCACGACAAACCACGCTGACCCAAGTCACACTAACACTAGACTCAAGGTGACCTGGCGGTCTAGGGGTAAGGTGTCAGACTTCTGTGTTGGCGGCCGTGGTTCAATCCTCGGTACCGGCACAGATTTATCTGATTTCCAAACCCTTCCTTCACCTCTGGCAAGACATCTTGTGAATGTGGCGAATGCCAGGCCTCCACCGTGGTTCGGATTCCACGTTAAACTGTAGGTCCTTCATTTCATCTCACAATCACCCTACCATTACACATTAGCGTAAGTGCGTATAACCCGAACGGGTAGTAAGACGTGGTGCTAATAATAATAATAATAATAATAATAATAATAATAATAATAATAATATTAACACTAGACTCGCCGATCCACTCCCGGGCACACCAGCCCACTCTTGAACGCGCCAGTCCACTTGCTTGGTTAGCCTCAACTCGGACTGAAGGTTCCTCGCTGACCATACTCCGTGTATTATATAGGGGTCACAGTTAAGAGTCTGGAATCTTCATTTATTTTCTACATTACTCTACTGGATTCGAAGAAAACTAACCCAGACTCTTTTAAACGTGTCCTTTCCTTTCATTTAAGTACTAGTTCCCTTTAAACACGAATAAAACACCCAATCTGTGAGACTGACTGGTTACCTGCTAGGCAAGGACTGAAAAAGGTAACAGAAAGGGTAAATAAATGACAAGCGCACAGCACTGCAGTCTGACACTAATCTCGTTACATTGTTTTATATAATTCACATATTTTTCCTCTAACTACTTTTTATGTTTATATTATATTTGTATAAGTTATATTTTTGCGCGATCTATTGACCAATTCGCGAAGGATTTGGACCTATAATAGACGTTTGTAAACACTGCAACTTAACTTCTCGGTTTTTCTAGGTTCTGCGCGCCATGCAACCTCTCTCCCAAATTGTTTTGAAAAATCCCATTCTAATAGCATTTATTGATAATAAGTGCGTGTAAATTGAATTGTGTGATAATTTATCAGGTTCATCATCCCACGACGACCTTAGTTAGACCTACTGGAACTACTTCGTCACCAGATTCATTAGTTCCAAGTAAAAAAAAAAAGGCACGTAGGTCTTAATCACTCGTAAGATTGAAAATTTCTCAAACCCTCAACCCCCTAAACAATGGCTGTTAACTGTTAATATATATTTGTTTAAGTAGGAATGTCGATACGTATCTGTTAACGTAGGCAATTGGTGTCTATACATTTTGTTAGTTAATGGATTTCGAAAGATATTATATATGTTTTATAAGGCAATTTCCAGTCATTGAGATTACTAGAAAAAAGATGAATTGATTTTGATGAACCTTTATTTTAAAGGTTCGAGGTTCAGGATGTCGCCAAAAATATTATCGTCCGACAAAAATCCAATTTTTTTTAGGGAGATTCTAACCTTTATTGTTGTGTGCATAATGGCTCATCTCTACACATTATTTATTTACATCACCATGGAAACATTATGTATAGGTTTGTACCTATAATATAGGTTAAATTTAAAGCTTACTTTTTATGCAAAAAAAATAGTTTCAACATATTTTAACATGTTATTTAGCCTTTTTTTTGTAACAATAAGTATTTTAAAATAATTTAGTTTTCTTTTACTTATAGATGGTGAAAATATTGAATTCTCTAAAACGCGGTCTCCTCAGTATTTTCAATTTTTAATGCGACCCTTTGATTAAACACGTTTGACACACATGGTCTAAAGCGTCATTCTTGCCATAGACTCAACTGCTGATGACAAGATCGGGGTTCAGTTCTTGGTTGATTGTACTGAGGGTGGTTTTTTCCAATCTCCCTCCACACAAATGCATGAAGCTTCTTTATTCAAAACACAATAGGGTAAACAGTTCATATGCGTATAACCCAAAATGGTAGTGAGATGTCATGACAAAAAAAATTGAAAGTGATGGTAATCATTTATAAATAACTCTCTTCAGTACACTTGACCGGGATTCATGCCCTGACCTTCCTATCACCGATAAATCAAACCAGATGATGACCTAGACCACGTACCACCGATGTGGTGATTTAAATGTAAAAACAGTAGTTATACCTTTGAAACTACAAGAAAATAGATTAACGGATTTTGACAAATGAACACTCATTTTAAAGGTTAAAGGTCCAAGAGATCGGCAAAAATAGTAGCCTTAAACTAAAACCCAATTTTCCTAGAAAATGTTCCATCTTTTTCTTCTGTGTGGGCAGTAGCTCATCAATCAATCAATCATTCTTTGTTTACATCACCATGGAAACCATGATTTGTGTATTATTATAATATAATGGTAAATAAAATATTTATCTTTGGTTTAAAATAATAACGGCTAAATAATTCCCATTGTGGCGTAAAGGAAAAAGGGGGGGGGGGGGGGAGGGGAATTTACGTTTTGATTGAAATTAAACACAGAAAGCTAAATATATATATATAAAGTTGATGACCTCTGACGAGTAAACTTTTAACTAGAAAGTCTAGTGAGGGTTTATTTATTATATAGACATTTTCCCCCCAAAAAAGAGTTTAGAATATAGTTCAATAATCTGCATTCATCCCTGCAATGATCAACTATTTTAGTTGTATATGCATTCTAAAGTTACAGATAGAGTGGCACTCTCAAATGAACTTAGTGAAACGAAACACATCCTCTTGTTCTCTTCTGGTTTGGGGCCGAATATTCGCTTGAGGAGAGTGGAAACAGGAACACCGAGCAAATAAACACTTCCAGTTGGCACACGAATCGTCAAGTTTTATTGTACTTTTAACGGCGTAGCACTTGTGTGTTCGTTCTCGTGAGAAATGTTGCTATTCCAGTGGTTGTTGGCCTACTTGGTTGAATGTCAGCTTAACATACGACTCGCTTGCTTTGTAAGTAGAACTGAGCACCTCGCGGAAAGCTTTATCCTCGTAATATATATAAGCACAGTGTCTTACTACCCGTTTGTGTTATACGCCTATGTACTAATTATACTAATATGTTAGCGATAGGAAGGTTTCATCTAGAGAAAGTGCACCCTCATTTGTGCTAAGGGAGAGTGAAAAACAATTTAGGAAAAAATGTAGTGATCCCGACCGGGTTTGAACCCTTATCCACCCATCATCAGCATTCTAGTTTACTGCAAGAATAGCACCTTAGACCATGTGGCCACCGAAGCAGGTTACATTGATAGTTCTAGTACACTTTTATAATAATAGGTAAGTGTATTTATGATGTAGAATTTTTTTAGTCAAAATATGTTGCATAGTTTCAGAGAAAAATGTACCTACATTAGTATGTAGAGTAGAGGGGAAAGTTTCACGACCAGGTACCCTTATTTACAACGCTATCAACAGATAAAACAACGTGAGCTCCCCCGCGGTATTCCTTCCTGCTTCAACAGTACAATTAGCCTGCATCGGTGGGCACGCGGTCTAAACGTCAAGCTCATTCAGTCTGGTTTTTAATTCAAGGGAAGGATGGAGATTGAATCCTGATTGAATGTAGAAGCTTGCTTTTACCAATCCAATCTCCTTACACAAAAAGTGAGGAGATATTTCTTCTTAAATTTTACCTTCATTCTTAACACATTGTCGTAACTAATATAGGTGTACAACTCAATGGGTAGTAACTAATGGTGAAAACCCGATAGTATTTAAAAAAATACAATAGTATTATAAATTTTTAGGCACCGCGTTTTACTACCCGTTTGAGCTAACCATGTATTTACACTTTTGAATTACTAGGAATAAATAAGAAAGTATTTATAAGATAGGTACCCACACTTGCTTGGAGGTAAAGTTGGAAACCATTTATAATAAAACCAACCTCAGTACACTCTGCTGGAGTTCGAACTCTGATCTTCCGACCACTGGCAGTCTTAGTCTATTGTGAAAGTGACGCCTTAGAGTTAGACTATGTGACCACCGAAGCCAGGTAGATATTATTCAAGTGTATTCAGATATTGAGGAAAGTGTTTTATTATATATATATATATATTATTATTATTATTAATATTAAAGTATTTAGAACCAAACTTATTATAAAGGGGATTTCGAAGATAATTTTTGTTCAAAAACAAGTAGTAATAAATTCAATGGATAAAAATTACAACTAAAATTATAAAAGACACAGTGATCAGAATATTTTTTTTATATAAAACATATATATAATGGTCCACGGGAAAAAGGGGGGGTGTCATATTTTATAGTTTTCCAGAAAATGAGTTTTTAACATTCAATCTAATGCTACTACTTTAATTAATTTTATATCATAATGAACTTTGCTTATCTTTTGTATTATTGTATTGTGCAACTTGTAAAACTGTTTAACCTAAATTTAAAGCTATATTCCATTACAAATAAATATATATTAAATAAATACAATTTGTTTTAGGAAAAAAGGAGGATGTCAACAAAAAGGGGGAGGAGGGTCAGAAAAGAGGCCTTTATCATCAATCACTAGTTTTGTTTATTAAAAACTAAGTATTATCTTAAAAATTACACTGAAATAATAATATTTCCTTAGTAAAAACTAGTTTCTAAATACAAGGAAAAACTACAGAAACCCAAAAACAGTCATACACACACACAAAAAAAAAAGATAAATAATCTAGTTTGAGAACTTTTAAGTCGTCCTTAATATCATCACCGTTTACACATTTTTCTTCTTAATAAACTCTTCTGCTTCACGGATTTTTGTATTTTAACCATATTTGGAAATACCATCTCAATTTTTTTGCAATATTTATTCTTAGATTTTTCTCCTGGAGCCATCTTTGGAAGCTGAGAATAGAATTTTCTGGCTTCCTCCCCACATAACTTCTTTAGTTGTTGAAGGTCTTTGAATTTTTCGTACGAAATTGGCAGGGGATCTGTTAAAAAAAGGTGTGTACTTTATGGTTAGCATGAATTTTTCTATGAATATTTTCTTTAAGTTAGGTTAGACTAGGTTAGGTTAGCTTAGTATAGTTTATGTTAGGCTAGGACCTACTGGGGCATGAAATACTACCACAAGATGAAATATTTCATTTTCTTAATACCACATGTTTTATTTAATCCAATGATAATATTACTCACCTTGGTATGCAACCTCAGGAAGGATAAATTCTCCCTGTCGTAGTTTGGGACCGTCTGATGGTTGGAAGAGAACCTGGCTCGTTGATCACGTGACCATCCCAGTGCCCATGGTATGTCGACCTGTATTGCAACATGCGTAGGTGTTTATTAAACGCAATCGATTCTCTTACTGGCCTAGACTTAAATGGGTTTTTCTTGAAGTAGCGTTGGTCGAGATATTCGGTCCATTTACGAACCAACTGTCTGTCAACCTCAATTACACTAAAAGGTGATGGCTTTGCTCGAGCCACCTCAAATTCTTCAATTCACTCTGTAGGCAATTCAACCCACTTGTTTTGGTTAACATAAGCCATATTCCTGTCACACTGAAGGTATGAGTTCCCTCGGATTGGAAAGTTCATTTTTACCTTTTCCAATTGTTTAGTATGATGAACAATGTAGTGAATAAGCTGGAAAAGTGTCCAATTCTTGTTCTGTCCACCACACCAATCACAAAAAATGTCCAGTTCTTTTACTGCAGGGTCAAGCTGAACCATAACAAAAGAAAAAAAAGAAAGGAAGACACTTCATCAGCTCTCTTGCGAGCAACAGTCTCATCGTAGGCATAAAAGAATGACTCACCTGTGGAGAGGGCATGTATGTTGAACATACACACTGTCAATTGACGTTTATAAAACACTTCATTTGTGGTGATATTAGGTACAGGTAGATTCTTTTGGAAGTCCATTGTAATAGACTCGTGAAATGGAGATTTTTGGCTATTCAACCGCGATAAACGCTTTCGAACGTAAAACATATTGGCTTTCATCAAGTGCAGTTTATTTTCTACAGACTGCTTATGAAATTTCCTCTCAGTTTCTCGTTTCTAATTGCTATCATCAGGATACATTTTTAGTCCATGTTCAATTGCACAAACTTCAGCGGAATAAAGGTCGCACGAGCTACAGATTTCCTGTCTTGGATAACCAAAACTAACGTTAAAATTCTCGTTGGAAAGGTTTCGGTATTTTTCATACGAAACTTTATTTTCCGGGTACTTCTCCTTGTACAGATTATATATTTTCGTAATATTCCATTCCTGTGGCAAATAGGTTCTCTTTGGGCCTTTAAGACTGTAATGACTCATTTCACCTTTAAAGGATCCAATGTGGTTGCAAATAGCATCAAAAGTCTCTTTAGACAAGCGATTTTTCCTGTTTGTATACTGACCACGACCATCTTTGGACTGGCCACCTCTTTTAATGTAACGTTGGATAATCTCAACTTTCTTTTTAGAAATTCCACGAAGAGAATAAAACGCTTTATAGCACACAGGGACCTCCACAATACCTTCTTGTCTTTTCACACGCACACGGTATAAATATGAACATTCATGAAGTATTGAATTTTCCTCAGCTTGCCTAGGCCTACGTTGGAAAATTGTATTCACTGTTATAAGACCACTTAAATAACTGTTCTGTTCATTTACAGTCATTTTATTGAAATTTACTATTATAGACTTTCGGTCATTTTCCCCCACATTTTGAAAACATTTCAAGCGCATACATTTACAGTCAAGCCCTGTTTGATGAGTTGATGCAAGGAGATTGTTTTTAACATCACTAATTCTGCCAGTTATTTTACGTTTCTTTGTGTTTTTTTTAAATATTACTGTCCTGTTCACTACTCACCATTGCTTTTTCCATTGTTTACTCAGTCTATAAAGAAACCACTGAATATTCACAACGCGAACACAAAACCTCACTAACCAACTCAAAAGATATACGAGAAGTGAAAGTTAAACACAGCAGTGTTGCGAAACTTATATTCCTCCTTATTTCGATGTTCCACAATTGACAATCCTTCTTTTTCCCCGAGTTGCCTGTATTTTAAAACCTTCATAAAACCTTGACCATACACTTTCTTGAAATTTACCCTAGCTTGTAAAAAAGAGCTTATTTAAAATTACACGACAGCGTGACAACCTCAAAAATTTAAAAAAAATGGACATAACCCCTTTTTTCCCCGTGGACACTTCTTTAAGGAAATCAATGCATAGATATTTTATATCAATTTCTGTTTCTAGCCTGTTTTTATTCAAGTCATATATTTTTTCCACTAACGGCTTGCTAGTCCTGTTGTAGCTTCATGTCTTATAATATTACTTAAGACTAGGACAGGCACAAAATCCAGTCCCCGGCCATTAATACATCACTGTGAAAGGGTAAAAAGACATTTCACCAACTATAAATGTCTACCATGCCAGGAATCAAACCCAGGAAGCTTAGTTCAGTAGACAAAGATGTTACCGACTGAGCTAAGGTGTCAGATATAATTATATTTATTATAGTTATGGTAGGAAGGACATTTAGGGGGAGGGGGGAATGTGTTTCCTTGGTAACAATGATAATATTTTACTATTTTATTGTTGCTATTTATCAAATGTGACATCTTCAGATAACATGACTTGACGTGTGAATATGTGAAAGTAGATCTAATATCTTTTCTAGCTGTCAGTTCTGTGATCAGATGGCAAAACCTGATATGTGCACTTTTGATAATTTTTCAGGAGATCTATTTTCAATTCAGAGATAGTTTGAATCCTTCTATAAGATTAATGTGGAAGATTAATGAAGATTAATGTGCCAAAACACTTCCCTTAGTTCGTGTTCCCTACATCCTGTAATGAAATATATTTTCATTTCACAATAATTCAAATCAAAAGTTCCAAGCCTCAATATATTTCAAATTAATGAATAGGTTTAGAACATAAAAATTAATGTATCCATATGAGTTAGGAAATCTCCTCACACACTTGGATTATCAAATTATTATTTTTTATGACGACTCTATGACGTCAGCTTATATTTCCACTTTGTTTAAAACATCCCCACACCCTATTGGTAAAACTTGTGAAATATGACCAATTAAAAAACAATTTCTCCCTCCCTTCTAGAACATGATGGAGCCTACAGAACGATAGAAGCTACTAGAATAATGTATTGCTAAATATAAAGTCAAAAAGAAGGCTCCTTTCCTTAATCGTTCTATAAACTTACAGAGGAAAGTTCCACGTCTCCCGAGAAACAATCTTACTGCAGAGCAGTCCACGACAGTTTAATCTCTATTGTTGTTTTTATTATTATTATTATTATTATTATTATTATTATTAGCATCGCGTGGGATCCGAACCACGATGGAGGCCCGGCATTCCCCACATTCAATCTCTAATTTCAACTATTTTCACAACCTTACTACAAAACGGTCTCCGCTAAATCAATTCCAATTTTCAAATTCAGTTCACGACGCGTTAAGTTGCCGTATCGTGTGTGCAAATAAAATTATTCGGGATAAATTAATAATTTTTTTTTTACAAAATAATGAATTTTTCACAGACAATTAGCATTAAAAGCGGACTCCAACCCAATACTGCACAATAAGAAAGTATCCTTACAACTTGGTTTTGACAGCGAGGGGCTTCAAAACAAAACACTTCAGAACATATCTCTACTTATTTGGCTCGACAACGTGGGACTTCCGAAGAAGGACACCCCTAAAAGCATGAAGCATTAACTCTATAATCCCCACCTTAAAGGAATCACTTTGCAATAGACTGGATAACCAATGACAGGGAGATTGGTATTCGAATCTTGGTGGGGTGTACAGAGGTTTTGTTTTTCTAAATAGTTTTACACTTTGCCTTCAAGAAAATGTGGTTACACTTCCTTTGTATTATTCCTTACCCCCAGCACATTAGCGAGACTAGTTTAATTGACAAAAACCCAAATGTTTAGCGAGATACCGTGACAATTTTTATTATCTGCCCAACAACAGTAGGTTAGGACCCACTTCGGTGGCCGCATGGTGTAAGCCGCTACTCTCACAATAGACTAGACTGCTGGAGATGAGAAAATTGAGGCTCAACACATGTCGGATGCACTGAGGTTAGTTTTCCCTAAACAGTTTTCCACTCTCCTTATATGGAAATGTGGGTGTATTTCCTTTAAATTAAACCATCCTAATCGCTAACCAATTAAAGTAACACATAGGCGTATAACCTGAACCCATAGTAAAACGCCACGATAAAAAAAAAAAGTAGGTTATGGTTTTCCCCATGATCATTTATTTAAATTGGAACATTTATTCGTTTTGAAATCCTCGTATTACCACCAGTTCGGTTCATCCGAAAACTTGTACCAATGTGTTAGCGAATTTACAGGAAATACACCAATATCTGTGTAAAAGGAGTGTTGAAAATCATTAAAGAACAACATACTAACTATACGTTGATGGAATTCGAATCCCGACCTCCTTGTTTGAGGCAATACCGTATGTTACGACGGTGACGCCTCAGACCAGTGGTTCCCCAGGTGATGCTAAGGGCCACGAGGAAGCATCCCACCTGTCTTTTTAAGCTTTGGGCGTAAATAGTGTACGACGCAGCTTCGTTTAGGCTGGGAGCACACAGGATGCGACAAAACCTTCCGTTTCACGATGAAACGAATCAATTTGAAACCATGACACATAAAACGTTTCAACTATTTATTTATTTTTTTCAAATGAAACGTGATTAGGAATAAACCTAATTTTTTTCAGTCTGGGTGAAGATGGAGCCGTGTAATGTTGGCTATATCGATCTATACTGTAGTGATAAAGTTCCCTCACAAATTTTATAACTTTGCTCAACTAAGTTTACAAAGTAACAAAACACAAACAAAACAAGAATGGTCACCTCAAATCAAAATTTTGAAGTAGACTTACACTAGCGTCACGTGGGTGAAGTGCCCACCTTTGCGTCTGCGCAGTGGCGTATTTTTCACTAAACATTATAGTGACGAAAACAGGTTCTTTGTTTTAACGTGTATCACTGTGTGTCGTAGTGTGTTATTATTTTTGTTCCACCTTGTGTCAGCCAGTGTGCAGCGACTCATTTGAAAGCGTGGTAGCAATTCCGTTCCATCAAGTAAGGCAGGGTGCAGACATGCTGCCACAAAACGTTTCGAAACATGATGAAACAAAACATTTTTGTGTCCTTGGGTTCCAACTTGTGTCATTCCGCTTTGACCACATGCTTTCAAATGAGTCACTGCACACTTGATGACACAAGATGGAACAAAAGTTATGACACACGATGACACACAGTGAGACACGTTGAAACAAAGCAGCTGTCTTCCACCCTCCAATGTTTCATACAGTTTGTTTCACGTGTTTCGTGAAAAATACGCCACTGCGCAAGCGCAGGCCGGGCGGTATGTCAACATGACGATAGTCTCCTTCAAAACTTGAGCTGTGTTGATCATTATTGTTTTATTTGTGCTTGAGAATGTTCTAAAAGGCTACCGGTAATGAGTGTAGAGACATGTGAGTGTAATTTTCTAAAGAACATTCCTTAATTCTTTTTTTCATTGATAGGGTGAACCCAGAATCTCCCATGTGATACTTTCTCCTGATTAGCCAACCAATCCCAGGAAATTGTAGCTAGCACTTCATCAGTATCAATATCACCAACATTACCCGCCGCCATCTTAGCACAAACTGAGCATTTTTTGTTTAATCATGTTTCATTTGAAAAAAATTTTAAGACTTTTTTTATGTCGTGGTTTCAAAATATTTCGTTTTGTCATGTTTAGAAACGTTTCGTGTCAGTATGTGTGCGAGGAATATCTTCCTTCTCGCCCGGCTATGAGAAATTGGCTGATAAGATATAATATCAAAGCTCACACTGACATTAAACGTGAATCAACAATAGCCATTTGAGTACTGATTGGTGCAAAGTGAGATTTGTTTAATTTGTTAGCTATATTGGATGAAATCTAACTAAATATATATATTTTTTTAACTCTTGTTCTTTCCAAATGGTTAGGATGGTTTTTAAAAAAAAGGCAAACACCAACATGGCTATTGTAAAAGCTTAGGCCTAGTTGTAAAATAATTCATTCATTAGCTTGTAAAAGTAAAGTTACCATTTTAAACTCATGTTAGTGTAACATACGTTTTTTTTTAAAATTATTATTTTATGTTCAGCTATAACTTTACTTCGAAAAAAATATTGAGGTTTGCCAGTTTATTCTGAAGTCAAGAATGAAGGTTGGGAATCTTTTCCTGAGGGTAGAGTGGTGCATGCGTCCTTGGGATTTGCGGTCATGCCCTTTTCAATGGGATTTGTGAATCAATCAGTGTCTAATAAAACTATATTAAAAAATTAGAGAATCCCAAAGGCTACTAGACAGCAGCAAGCAGCCTATTATGAGCGCGGATTAATCGCTGGTTCCAGGCGCGACTGGTAGCGATGGAGCCCACAGTTTCACAAGACTGTTTTCAGTTTTGATTGCGTCCTGTGCTGTACAAAATGTCTTCTTTAGGTACACGGCAAGAGTTGTTAAGGTGGTTGTTGATAGAACTTATCGAGGAAATGATGGGGAAAAGAGAGAAGTATCGCAAGTGGATTAAGGATTGAATAGGTCGACCTGGAGCTGGAGCCTCCTAATTACTTCTTTCACTGCAAAACAAAACACTACACACAACACAATTAGACACGAATGCAGTGCCAACAAGATGAAGGGTCCAGATTTGGATGGAGGTGCGGTGCTAGCAGGGAGTAAGGGACACAAAGCCGCGGTCACACTAGGCTGGTTTACCAGCCGCTACTTGCTACTGGTTGATTTTGGTAGGAAGAACCGTAGAAGTTAGTTGCTAACGTTACTAATATATTCATACATCAAGTCATGTTATCTGGAGCTGTAACTTTGATAGATATCAACAATACCTATAAAAAAGATAAATAATATAGTAAAATGTTAACAATGCTGCCCGCAAAGATTTTTTTAAATTTTCTCTACTGTTCTTCCAATCAAAATCAGGGTATCAGTAACAGCAAACAGTGTCTGGTCAATGGTTCACATTTCGATGCTACAAGAGGCTGCTGCTAGCGACTGTCTCGTCAGTTTGGTGCTCATTTGTATACAAATGTCTTCCGTTGGTCCACGGCGTGGATAATTGAGGTAGTTGTTTATGATAGGAGTGAGGGAACTTTGCATAAAAATAGAAAAGGTGTCACAGAGTAGGCTGTTTTTGTTACCATCGTTGAGACATATAAGCTCCCTGATCGGTATAATTCGCTCTTAACAGTATCAGCAAATGATTGCTTTAAATATCATGTTTAGCTAGGCTGTGTCCGTATGTGAAGCGTGCAAAGGTTCCGCCCTATAGAATTTTATTTGAAACGGAAAGGCAAATTCAAAATCAAGGCCATAAAAAAATGGGTATTAAAAATCTTAAACTAATCTAAGAAAGCATAAGAAATAGCTAGATTAACCCTTATTTTGAAAATAGTTAAAATATGTAATGAATTCCTCTCCAGATTATTTTATTTCAGCCATTGCGAATCTATTTATTGAAAACATTAAAACCATGTGTATCTTCAAATAACGTGGTTGTGTAACAGAGGGCTTAGACTTGTTCTTAGAGTGATAATAGCAGCGGCGGTGGATTCAGGTTACCGGCTGGTGGCTGCTAAAGTTGAACATGTGCTATTCCAAACTCCGCTGGTGAAAGCAGCTCCAACTTCCAGTACATTCTACGCTTCCGGGCGGCTGCTAGCAGCGGTTGGCAACCAACTTGGTGTGACCACTGTTTTATACCAGTGGTATTTGACCTTTTATGTTCAAGTACCCACAGCTTTGTACCCTCAAATATCTTGGTTCATAGTGCAAGCTATACATAATCTATCATCTACAGCTATAATAATAAAAAAAATAGCTCTCCCAGATCGCATGTCTGGGTTTCTTGTGTCTAACTCTGAATACGACCCTAATTTGTCAGTGTTTATTGTGAAATAATATGTATATATACACCTACCGGCCCCATGGTATAGTGGTCAGAGAACCTGGCTACGGGTCTTGGGGTTCAATTCCCGGCTGGTACCTTGGGTATTTTTCTTGAAAGGGAATCATCCTAACGGTCACTAGGGTTTGGTTAACTAGGTTTAAGTTAGGTTTAAGAGTTTACATTGGTTTCACACCCTCATACTCACTATCTCCATCACCTCATCTTAAGGAGACATAGAAAGAGCCTCCACGAAAAGGATGTACAATTAGTACACTCGGGTGTTCCCTAGGCAACGGTACATTAGTAATGGCTACTCTTTCTACTACTGGGCTACGATTGACGTAGCCCGGACGCGATATATATATATAGTTATAGATATAGATATATTTATTTATTTATATATAGTTTTGTATATATATATAGTTATATATATATATATAGTTATATATAACAATATATAAATAGATATATATATATATATAAATTTTATATACATTAAAATGTGATATATTATATACATCTTGGGGGTAAGTATGTGTATACACATTTTACTTATCCCCTAAGATGTCATCTTGTACCCCAGGTTGCCTTAAACCATTAGACCAATGAAACGGGTTGTAACCTAATAAAAATACGTGTACCACGGACGGGTGGTAAGACGCGTTGTAGATACGAGTATAGCTATGAGGATATCTCAAATGGAGCACGGTAAATAAAATAAAGCTGTCGTGTGTGAGAACCTTAACCTCCTCTCAGTGGCCAGTTGGGGAAGTCATACTTGTTAGTTTCTCTGTCGTGTTTGTTTGTCTGTCTGACATCTTGATGATCCTAAGTGGAGCAGTGTACCACTTCCTAGACATACCCAATTCGACCAAGAACACACAAGACACTCTTCCTTATTGCCTCTCTCTCTATGTTGACATATAGTTGACTTCCTTATTTTGGTAAACAGTTCGCAGAGAACACATATTATGAAATGGCGCCTTTTCTTTTTTAGATGTGTATATAGCAGCGATTTTCAAACTTTTTGACTTCCTGAGCCTTTTAGCCCCTACAATTATTGTAGGTTCTACTTATCGATGTCTAACGTGCTAGAATGTAAAACTTTTATAAATTGTATTTAGTTAAATGTGCTTGTTCATTTAATTTTCGGTCATTAAGAGCGTGCATTACATACCCATCAACTCTGTAATACAGTTGGCTCGAACTCGTAAATTTACACGAACACTATTGCACGTGGACTATTTCTGATTAAACATTAATGCAGATAAAGAGTTAGTAGATGTTCTTAATACAGAACATTGTTGAGATATTAAATTATATTTGGATAAAAACTGCATTGAAAAGGCCAATTTTGACCAGTTTAGAATGGCTTCACAGATAACCATACGCATACATCTTCATTCTGTCATAATAGGAATATACTGTCATTTGTCCCCTACATCACCACTGTAAATTTCGAGTAACCACTCAAATACGAATGCAATGCACATATTACTGGCATTTCTTAGGTGTTTTCTTTTCGTTTTTTACTCCTATACCTTGCGCGAGCCGGGGGATGAGTTGGGCCTGCTATGATGACCAAATACAATCGTTTCATTTTAAACATAACATATTTTTATCTTTTTCCGAAATAGTTATTTTTTTTAAGTTAACACCGTGGCATTATTAAACATTTTTGCAAATATTTTAAATGTCTGGCTTAATAGAAGTCAGCTAGATCTGCATGTCCGCTTCTGAGTTCAATATGTGCCGATGATGAGGTGATCGTGGCTCAAATCTCGGTCGGGTGTATCGAGGTTTATTCATAATGGCTTTGCTATCTCCCTCCACACAAATTCGGGTACACTTCCTTTGAATATAACATTCCCCCTCCCTCAAACCATTAGCGTAATTAGTGCATAACTGTATAGCCCGTACGAATAATAAGACACGGTGCTATATTTAAATGTCAATATTTTGTTTTGGTCTGAGTATAGATAAATCAATCCCCCAAAATATTATCTTGGGGAGCACCTTAAGGGGTTTCAGGGTGTGCCAGGGCTTTGAGAAGCACATTTTGAGAAACTCTGGTTAATAATACACGTTCTAAACGGTGCGTTATTATTAGAAAACGACTCACACATTAGAGTCGGTGTGCTTTATGAAGAACCTATCCCTCAGTTTAAACAGTAATCTATTTTTGATTCCACTCCTCACATTTATACAAATAAGACGAGTATGTATAAAATATAATTTAGAGGAAGTACATCCAGTTTTAAAGGAAGGAGGGTGAAAAAAGTCACCCAGTAGTTAGTACACTCGGATAAAATTTGAACCCCAAACCTCCTTGCAACCTTTAAACAAGTAGAGTCTGATTTTTTTTTTCTCAGGTTAACCACTGGTTTAGTTTTGTAAGTTATTGATTTAGGTTTTTCCGAAATCCTGACTCAGTCGATAGTACCTCAGGTTCGATTCCTGACATGGCTGAAGAATAAATCAATGGTATAGTTAGTTTCCCCTTTCACAATTATAAATTGAAATCCGGAAAACTGGGCTCAGTGCCATTTATAGAACTATTTCAGTTTTTAAATCAGTTACTTGATTAATTGGTCGGTTTATAAATGCACATTAGGCTCATCCAATGAAACAAGCTAAGTCTACTTTCATATATTCAATAGGGATGTGCCAAACTCGAAAATATCTCGTCTAGAAAGTTAAAAATGAATGTCGAAAATTCAAGAAATTTTAAAGTAAAGAAAAAAAGCAAATAACTGCCCTAAGAAATTTACAAACTAAATAACTAATAATACCGTACAGACCCCAACAACAGCCTTCATTAAGAAATATTTTGGCTACAAATATTATTTTACAATATCAAACTTTGACATTATAAAACTGTTATACTACAAAATTAATGTATAAATATTACACATTGCATCTATCACTACTTTATTAATTGAAATTAAAATGTGGATAGGCCTAATTCAGGCTTTAATAAGGGTTTGAAGGGAGTATGGGACTATTCAAAGAAAGAACCATACCAAATATCAAAAGAAACTTCAGTTCTCTATAAGTTATATTGTTATTGTAATAGATATAATTTAAATCTTTGTACTTTTTAAGGAAGTTTTCTCATCTCTTTCTCGCGTATCGATATTTTTTCATATTCTAGTCTTGATATTGTCTCAAATTGAAAAATTTGTTCTCTCACAATGACAAATAATGCATGGTGTAATTTTGATAGTTGGTGTAAATTTGTACAGCTGCAATAAGAATATTTAACAATATTTGTAAATTCCTCACTTTTGTTAAAATGCTGCATTGGTGGAACTTTTAAAGGCCAGGCTTATGTTTGTTCCAGTCAACAAACGATTAAAATAACCAGTGAAAACAAGGAAAGTGGATTGTATTAGAGATAAAATTGTGATAGGAATTGCTTACCTCGTCCAAATGAGGTTCGCCGACAATGGAGGCCCACCTTGTGGGTTGCTGGGTTAAGGGTGGGAAAGAAGGGAGAAAACAAGGGTCTCACTCAGCGGAGTCTCTCAAATTCTTGTTTCTTCATTAAGAAGGACACTTTATGGCCTTTAACACCCAACTCATACTCGTACACCAATTTGTGCATCAATTAGTGCGCCCTTTCTGGCAAAGCCTATGTGTCCTGACTACCGTGCTCAACTCCACTGCTCTCTCTCTCTCTCTCTAGACAAACGACATTTCTTCCTCCTCCCCTTCAACTCTCTCAAAACGGAGGAAAACCATCAAAAACGGCAGGACTCTCTCAAAACGGAGGAAAACCATCAAAAACGGTAGGACTCTCTAAAACGGAGGGAAAACATCCGAATAATAAACAACAAATACAAAACTAATATGTATAAAGCATTATATAAAAATAAACTATGTTAAACACATTACTATACAAAATCTATTTTACAATATTAAATATACACAGTTCAGAGACTGAACAGCTTATGATTTGACAGTGAGGAGATGTATCTAAATATACACAAATTGTATTGTAACACGTCTTGATTATGTTGGAATTAAAAACGTTCAAATATTAGGCAGATATACTTTGTCGTCATGAGTGTAAATACTATTACAAATGAGTAATAACATTCAGTTCTCAGAACTCACTTGCAAGAATAATGATGTCCTCAGGATTTTATAATTTAAGTTAAGGGGGTCACCCCGGTAAACGAAAAATTGCTGCGCAGACTTTGAACTCTAAGGTAACATTTAATTCTTCGATGAATTATTTCAAAATATGGTTCACGCCAAAATAAAGTCAAATGATTCCAACAGTTTTTTACTAGAAAAAAAATGTGAGAATATAATATATCTAATTTTTAATTACCTATTAAGTATATTTGTAGAGCTATGAAATTAGAATCAATAGTAAAGGGCTATATATTTAGCCTTCCTCTAATACAAATAGAAATAAATTGAAGCCATTAATGAATAACTGATTTTTGAAAATTTAAATTTAAAAAAATATTGTTCATACAAATGTATTTATTTGAAAGGTGTTCATTATGATTAACAAGATGAAATGTTTGTTTTTCTGAGTAAAACTTACAAAAGGCTAGTTTAATGAAATACTATTTTACAAAATTTTGTTCCAAGTTATTAAAGCACATGAGAATGATTTTACAACTGTGTCCATTAATTCTTTTTAATGTAGTGTGTAATGTGTAAGCTACATTACAATGTTAACTTAATAATTAGCTTTAGGTCCATGTTTGTAATATGTTATAACTATGTATTATCTTATTAAGCTATGTCCGCGCCGGGCGAACAAGTCTGACGATCATGTTTGGCGAACAAAATAAAACGGCAAACAATCCTAAAAGTTTCGCTGAACAAGTCAAATATTTTTGTCTGTTTACCAGTGTGTGACGACGTATGCAATGAGTGTTGAAGCGTGCCGCCTGCTAGCATGCATTTAGTCAACTTATTTATTGATAACAAGACCCCTAGATGGTGGCAGAGACCTTAGCTTGGACGGATAAATGAATATAGTGGAGTAAACTTTAGGGTGCTTATTTACTTATTTTACCAGAATGTCGAATGAGGACTTCGAATTACTGATCTCCTTAACAGGGGAATAATTCTTTTAAATGTGGATTTCCACAATTATACCTCAACTATTGAGGCTCCCAAGGGCCATTTAGTTGGCTATTCTTGTATTATAGCATTTTGCAATAATTTTGAAAGCTTTGTCAACTTTGGATTTTCTTAAATTGCTTGGGGAGTGGGAGGATTGTTTTTGGGGTACTAGGACAAGACTGACTTTGATCATTCACACTTTTATTATAATTATTAATATCACTAGCACTATCATCATCATTTTAAATATCGAAATACCATCACCCAATTGTAAGTTAGATGCAATTTGACTACTTGATATAGTCATCCTCGGCTTGTTTTTGTCATTTAAAAAACGTAAATAAATATTGTAGCCCAACACCTTGGCTTCTTCTTTTCATTAGTACCCATCCCTGACTTAGTCTCAGCATTTATCGTCTCTCTTGTTAATTTAAATAGTAGAATGCCTATTTTCTTTTTTACTTCTACAATGGTAGTACGCAGATATGAAGTAATGCCTAAATATGCATCGTTCTTTTGTAGGCCTTCTTGTTTCAATACAGTTTGTTTTTGGTATCCCACAGCAGACTGTTGCATTAGTATGTTTGTATTAAATTCACTGTTTTTTCATGGGTCTGTGACCGAGTCACAACATGGAAAGAAAAAGATTGCATGGACTCACCAACTCTGCCTCCATTTGGCTGTTCTATGAAGACACACACAAACACATTGTCTCGCCACCCAGATTGTTTTCAACTGAGACGAGTAACCGTAAGCGAAGTTGTGCCTCTAGCCTGCCCCGCCCCAAGAGAGAATAAATAAAAGACGATCTACATGCGCGGACCCGTGCGCGCCTAGTGACAGTGCTCTGAAGTTAACGGCCGGTCGAGCGGTGAGAGAGTTGAAATCTCGTCCTGAACATGTGAGAATCTTCCCGAACAGTGCACTCCCCTTCCCCCTTTATCCTACCTTGCTTCCCGCGCTCATTAGAACACGTGACGCTACCTTGGTTGTATATAATGGCAGGACTCTATTGCCATGACACACATTTCTCCGCATTCTCTAGGTGAGGCACTTGGTGTCAATTTTAGATTTAGTTTACTTGTATCAAAATTCTGTTTGGGCAATGATTAATTCTAAATTACGTTTTGGTCAGTATTTATTTTCTATTTAACTTTATTTATTATATATGGGAACTGCAATTTTTGTAGAGGTCATGACAGCGCAGTTTGAATTTAGGGATATAACTATTCAGGTAGACGTATATCATCCGCTTCACGGATTGTTTTGGTGCTATTTACTCCGCCATGTTTGGTGTGCGGGATGTTTAGTTATACCTTTTGAGTATTTGGGTAAAATCATATTGAACGATCAATGCTACTGTCATTATTGGGGGATTGAATTTCCATTGATCCAAACCTTGTTGGTTAATCCTGGGGTCGCAAACCCACGCTCTTAGTGTATTAGTATTGTTAATTGCAAGGTTATTCAATTTTAATGGTGCATCTGTATAATGAATCATGGTTTCATTTTTTGAGCTTTAGAATAGCTGTGATGGTAACCTTTTTTGGGAACTCTCTCTTTTTCATAAGTTATCGGGGAGTCACCGATGGCGAATAGTCAATGTCTAGTGTTTATTGTTAGTATGCGGGTTATTGTTCCTATATACAATCCTTGTCATTGTACTTTACGGATTTATATGGAGGTCAATTTAAAGGTTTGTTTATACTGTGGGTCACTTCGGTGGCCATCTTATTGCTTGGGGTCGTGCCCCATATCTTTGTTTGTATATAAGTTGTAATGGCCTTATTTTGCCTACGCCTAACTCCGGGCTTGTCCCACTCTTTTCTCATCGAGTATTGTTATTGTTATTATTGAAAATAAATCAACTCTCTTGTGACCAACCTGACTTTTATTTGGTATATAAATAAAGGGGGGTAGGGGGGTTACAGGTCCACAAATCCTTACTCGTTGTTAACTTGTAAAATAAAAACACACAGTTAAACACACAAATTACGAAACAACAGACACCGAAATCACACGAAATAACACCTTATACGCATGAAATTTCACAACTTTGTTTGCAACTGACCGTAGGAAAGTTCGCTCATAGGGCGAACAATTCCAGTGAACAAAATCACTACCCTCACCATTTTTCTCAGTTTTGTTTGTAGAGCCGTCCTAACCAACTGAACACCGAACATTGTTTGGCGAACATCACAATGTTTGATGAAATTCCAACAAACAATATTCGCCGGACATGTTTGTCTGGTACGGATGAGGCTTTAATGAAACGTTTAATTAGTGATAGCTCAAGGGGTAAGATAGTTTGAAAAAATGCACCCGCATTATTGTAGAGAATGGAGGGAAAAAATACTTTTGTAAAACCATCCTGTATTCAAGCCACTAATTCACAGTTAATGGTAAGCCCGTTTGTTTCAGGTTAAACACTTTAGAAATATTATATAAATATGTGTGTCTGGGACACAAAACTCGTAGCCCATTAGTGGAAAAGATTGCCAATACTAATGTACCATTGCCCAGCGGACGCCCGAATGTACTAATCGACATACTTTCCGTTGAGGCTCTTTCCATGTCCCGATTAGATGAGAGGAGGATGATAGTGAATATGAGGGCGTTAAACTGGTGGAAACCCTTGAACCTAACTTAAGCCTAACCAACCAAATCCTGGTGACCGTTGGTGTGATTCCACTTTTGGGGAAATTACCCAAGGTACCAGCCAGGAATCGAAACCAAGAATCCTAGGCTTGTAACCAGATGTACTGACCACTATACCATGTGTTCGGTTGGGCAACTAGCTTACCGGTGAGAATACTTGGGCACTTAATCAAACTTAAATAGTGTTTTAAATTCAGGCCAACAAGGAGAAACACAAGATTCTGTGTATGGATGTTCTATTTCTAGATATTTTATAATTCCTTTAGCAAAATAATACCGATAATTAATCCACATAAAATGCCAAACAAGATTTGTTGACAATAAGGAAATCGGGGTTTGGGTCCAAGGTCTAAGAAGGTTGGCAATCGAAACCCAACCGAGTGATCCTAGGGTTGTTTTTCATAAATTGTCAGCCCCTTTTCTCTCCTCGCAAATTCTAGTAGATTACCTCACAATTCTACCTTATTACTATATGTTCCACTAGTGTAATTAACTGTATACAACCAAAAAACAGTAATAAGACGCAGTGAGATAAAAATTGTAAATACAAGAAAACTTCTCGCTAAAGATACCTCTCAAAAATTGATTCATCTTTACGACGGACAGTTTAGGTTTCCTTGGAAGAGCAATTTGAGATCTTACGTTGAAGCAGCTTCCCAATAATGAACATGAACGTATATTTATGCATACCAATTTCTAAATAATGAACACGGGTCTATTTATTTTACAGTCCAGATACTAAAATTGTGTTTGTCTTAAGTGCAGCGTGAGCAGTCTCAATTTCTCCTGTAGGAGAAACAGTTCCATTGCTACAGTAGGCTAGAGCAGTGGTTTCCAACCTTTTTTTTTCGTTTGCGCACACCTTAGAAGCCCATGTCCAAAAATTGTGCCCTTAGTTTTAGTACAATGTTTAATTATTACTACAGTAGTAAATACTTATAATTTATTTGTTGCAAATGAAAATAAATGTTCTAATAATGGGATTAAAAAGCCATACAATAATGAGGTGAAATAAATGTTTAATATTTCATAGCTTCACACTGCTGGAATATGTATACTCTAGCTCTTTCCGCCATTATTAGAATATTTTCACTTACCCCAAAACTTTCTGTCACATACCCCTGAGGGTACACCTACCCCACGTTGGGAACCACTGGACTAGAAAGAGGTGCAAGAGGACTTAAAATAAATCCCGAAGTAAAAATGCAGCTTGAAAATAACAATAACAATGAAAAAAATGCTTAACTTATTGAAACTATAATAAGGAAATAGTGTTGAAATTTGTGAGCTCATTGATACACATTTTTAGTTATTCTGAAGTAAACAAAAAAAAAGTCCATACTTTAAGAATCCTTACTCTTTTTGGAGAAGAAATTAAGTTTTTTTCCCCTTCCTTTGTGAGTGATGTCCAACAGTAGTGATAATTTAATGCGGTATTATATTTTCTTTCTTTGAGTCATCTGGGTGAAAACCAAAAATAGATCCATGTATTCTTATTTAAAATACAATATTGACAGATCCTAAATCTCAAATATATATATATATATATATATATATATATATATATATATATATATATATATATATATATATATATATAACTGGGTTTAAATATTTTGCTAGAAAATTTGATTATATTTTCCTTAAAATCATCAATCTATATTTTTTAATAACTAAGCTTATTTTACTTATAGGTAATTTATTTTAAACTCTTGCTTCTTCCTGAATTCTCAAACACACAGATTGAATAATAGAAGTGGGAATATTATCTGTATAGCCACAGGTTTAAAAATAGTTTGGACACGTTTACATAAAATATACAAATATATATTAAACTAGCCTCTTTCATTCACTCACTGACATATTTTATTTTAATGTACTGTACACTTTTTATATCAGGGGTACTAATGTCTCAATCTAGGAGGGATGGATAGAGAAGGTTCTCCAGAGGAAATGTCTTCGCATCAATAGGAGGATAATAATAGGTTAACCACACTATAAATCACTTTGTAGGGATTCAAACCTCAACCTACTCATCATGGCAACGTCCAGTTATTTACCCGGTTCGGTGGTTGCGTGGTTCAACGCGCTACTCTTGTAGTAGGCTAGATTGCCGAATACGGGGATATCGAGGCTCGAATTTGGCTGGTGTACTGAGGGTGGTTTTTCACTCTCCCTCAATGCAAATACTGGTACACTTCTTATAAATATAACCTTCCCCATCCATAAAACCACTAGCGTAATTAGTACATGAGAGTAACTTATAGCCTGAACAAGAAGTAAGAAATGCCGCTAAAAAAAATTAGTCAAATTTTGAAAATAATTATAACCAATAGCATCGATGCACATACAGACTAAACGTAGGTCTTGTATAAAATAAATTCCTGGTGATGGGGAGATCGAGGTTTGAATACCAGCTGGTCGTACTGAGGGTTATATTTTCAAAATGGCTCCTCATGCTACCTTCATGAAAATGAGGTAACAATAACTCTCAAATTTATTTTTCTCATTTCTACACCAATAGTGCAATTAAATGCAGACATCCCGGATGGAAATAAGACGCGGTGTAGCAACGAAAGTTGAAAAAACAAAAAATTGGCAATAGGATTTTCCGTAATTACTGTAGCAGGCAACTGTATCCGTTTAATTTGCATTAAGAAATAGAAACTTGAGAAATACAAAAAAATAAAACGTTTGTCTTGCTATCTTTAAACAACATTAATAATATATCTCAACAACAATAATTTAATGTGTAAAAAAAAATATTATATTTCTTTCGCAGTCGAGAGCGAATCTCAAAATGGTTAATCAAATTAAGTTTGAAAATTCTCGTATCTTATATTACGTCCGTTTCTCTGTGAATGTTTAATACCGTACATAGCTTAAACATTTCATTATGAAATAAACACAATTACAATAAATATTTTTTATTTTAGGTTTAAGTTATACTTACTCACTCGCATTGGTGGGCATGGAGAATAAGGCGCAATTCTCGTTTGTTCTCCCAGTGACGAGTAAGTTGGAATCTGGATCGTGGTCAGATGTTATAAAGAGGTTTATCCTAAATGTTCTCTCATTTCACACAAAAGCGGGTAAGTTTGACTCCTTATCCCCACATTATCAGTGTAAATATTAGGTAAGCCATGAAGGGTAGTAAATTAGCTAATTTAAATAATAATGTTATGTTAATTTTGCTCTATAATATGCATATGCTACTGTAAATGTGTTGAATGTAATGAGTTTGTAGAGTTAGCGGTGATTATACAAAGCTAATGATTAAGTTGGGGGATGTAAAAATGTATTTACTATTTCACATACTCGCCGAAAGTTTTACAAAATAACTTGTGGGGTTTAATTTTATTCGCGTGGTGATATCAACAGTTGTTGAATATCTGCCATTAGCATGGCGGAATTATCTAACAAAATTTTAAGTGAAGAATAAATGTTGTATATAAATTCCAAGACACTCTTTCAAGATATTTTTAAAAAAAAAGTCGAGGTCACCATGTGAATAAAATTAAATGATATGTTTGTACTGAAGCAATATTTTACTTATTTTGTCAAAAAAAAATATTTTGCCATAAAAACTGCAAAAACACTGTTTTTTTTCTCACGTCCTCTTCCGTTCCACATTAATAAGTCACGTAAAGATTAGGTTTGGTTCGGATTATTTGTGCTAGTTTAGGTTTGGCTAGGTTATACCATTTTATATACAACGTGTATATAAAACATTGCATCAAACTTAGGCAGGCTATTCCTTGGGTGAAAATAGAATAATTCACATCAGAAACCTAGGGTCAATCTTGAATATTAAGGGTGGTATACACCCCTAAACATAGAGCTAAAAACGACTATTGTGTGAAATATTATGAAGACTGATTAAGGTATTACAACGAATCTTTGTATACCACTTATTGAAACCTTGATCATTAATAAACTAAATGTGCTGTTACCATAACCCACCCCCATCATGATTAAAGGGGGGGTTGTAACACTTTTTTCTACAATAAAATTTGTCAGAGTAATTATTACTTATTTTGACTTAAGATTACAAAACAAGGATTGAAATTAACAATAAAGGTGTCTTGGAGAAACTGTCTATTTTTCCCCGTTTCCGAGATAATCATGCATGTTTGATTTCAAAGACAATTGTTAATTCCTGCCAGGTAGGCAACCAGTATAGCTGTTGCGTAGCCACCACGCTCTCCTTACCTTAATCCGTTAGACTTCTTTCTGTGGGGTTTTTTCAAAGTTTTGGTGTACGAGACAGCCATTGAATCCAAGGAAGACCTGTTAGCCAGGCTAGGTGCTGAATGTGATAATGTTCAAGAAACACCACGTGTTTTCGATAGATTACGCCAGTCATTGATACGCCACCTCAATTATTGCGATGACGTTAGGGGCCACTATTTTGAACACTTGCTATGAATCTGCTTTTGAAGCTAGGAATTAAAACATACAAGAACTACGGTTATTATTTCTTAATTTAGCTTTCAATACTCCAATGAGTGTAATGATTAGAATCCCACCCAAGTGTGAACTGTGTAAGCATAACTTACTAATGTGATAAATAGCAACACATCGGAGCTTATGAAGAAGGAAAAGTATCTGAGTTTCTCCATCATTACACACAAACCAGCCTTGTTTACCAAATTTACGTGATACATAGTCCACGTGCCGGTAAAAATGGTTAAATGACTGCAGTGCGAAGTAACACTGCGATTCTGGTTGCCTACCTGGCAGGCATTTACACTTGACTCTGAGCTCAAACTTGTGTGCTTATCTCAAAAATGTAAAAAGCTAGACAGTTTCTCCAAGGCACCTTTTTTTGTTAATTTTAATCCTTGTTTTGTAATCTTAAGTCAAAATTAGTAGTAATTACTCTGACACATTTTATTGCAGAAAAAAGTGTTACAACCCCCTCCCTTTTTTTACATGATGGGGGTGGGTTACGGTAACAGCACATTTAGTTTGTTAATGATCAATGTTTCAATAAGTAGTATAAAAAGATTCGTTGTAATACCTTAATCAGTTTTCATAATATTTCACACAATAGTCGTTTTTAGCTCTATATTTAGGGCTGTATACCACCCTTAATATTCAAGATGGACCCTAGGCTGCTGATGTGAATTATTCTATTTTCACCCAAGGAATAGCCTGCCAAAGTTTGATGCAATGTTTTAGATACACGTTGTATAATACAGTTCATGTAACATCCGTTCACTATATTTATAAAATCATTGGTAAATGTAGATAACTCCTATTATTTGTTAAATTGACCAATGGTTTCAGTGACTCTATTCACCGATAATTTTACAAAATTACGAACAAAAAA